>CM076569.1:305096793-305495127 GCA_034641835.2 Pinus albicaulis
CTTTTCATTAGTTTTCTAGGCAAACATAAAACTTCAAAAGACCAAAAACATCATAAATCAACATAAAAGACCAAAACATCACAAAACACTACATACAACGCACTAGGAAACAAGCACCTAGGTACATATGGTACATTTCACTTCAGCAATTTACAAATCCTGGTTGACAATTAAATGAACTCAGTTTAGGAGACTAGATTGAGGCACAACACATAGTCCATCCCATTCTCAGCCAGACATTGATGTGAGCCCTTCTCAGCCAGATTTTGAAGACAACTCTCCTCCACGGCATCTTGGGGACAGCCCAATAAAAACGACACCTGAGATAGACCCAAAGCAACAAGAAGTATATGATTATATTGAATCTTTAGAAAGAGCAACTACGGGTCCCAGTACTTCGTCCACTCACCCTCACATAGCACAAGATGATCTAGTTCAATCACTGAAACAAGAAGTCTTTGAGCTAGAGCTTTTAAATAGACACATTAAAAATGAAAATGAGACATTGAAGGAACAAAGCAAATTGGAAAAAATCATTCATGATAATACCATGCTACATCTGGGACTATGGCGGAAGAAGAACGGGAAATTGAAGAATAAATGCCAGAAGTTAAGCAGAGCACTGATTAATATCAAATTCAGATGCTTAATGAAGAAGCCCAAGATGTTAGCAGCACCAAGGAAGAGGAGGAGAGGACTGGATGTACTGGCTGAAGTGTCAAGGAATATGAATTGAAGAAGGATTATCAAAATTTTGGTTGCATGAGGACATGCAACATCTTCACAGTGGGGGTATGTTGAGTCTAAAATCTGCATCTTTCCTACACACCTTTCTAGACCTTTTTCATTCACCTAAACCTTCTAAGTTGTCAATATCATTGCATATTAATTTTAAAAGAGTATCTAAAATGGTTTTTAACTATGTTTTGTGTCTGCTGTTTGATTTAGATTTTTTCTCATTTAGCTGCGGAATCTTGCCACTTTCCGCAGCTGCTGCAACTTTCCGCAGCCATTTTTTGAAAGTCTATGTTGCAGGTGTCTTCAGGCAATTCGAGCCACATGGGCAAGTTAGAAATGATGTGGACATAGATCGTGTCCTATTGGCTCGGGAAAATTCACCTAAGGAGGTTGTGGTCAAAGGTGGCCAAGTGGAAGTCAACCGTAGAGTCCCACGGTGACATGACTCTGTTTCTCATCACGTGAAGATTTGTATGACCGTTTCTAATTTACGGGAGACACATCAACACCTGTACACGGCTCCATAAGCCGAATCCAACATCCACTCTTCATAGATTTACTCCTCACCGCAGCCATGATGCTGGATCTCTGGACGTAATGGTTCACGTGTCTCTATCAGCACAAACTTTAGGGAATTAGTTATATCACCTTTGTTATAAATAATGCGTTTTCATACGCATAATAGCTAGCCTCCATATAGCTCTGTAATGTAATTGCGTTGCCACTGTGCTGTAATATCATTTCTCTGTTATGACTGCATTTTAATATATAAGAAGACTCTGTTTCCAAGCGTAATTCGTATTTGAAGGCTGTTGCCCGAGGCTGGTGCAGAGGGCCCCTGCACACGCTGAGGTTTTGTGCATTATTGTATAGTTCTTGTTTTATTTCTTTAAATTCATTGTGCCATAATCATTCATGTGTTTATACATTGCATCTTTCATGGTATTTATGCTTCATCTCTGTTTATAATCTTTCATGCTTTACATTTTACTTATGTCCATAATCTTTCATGTTTTATGTTGTTGTTAACTGATCAGTGTTCTTGTTTCAGATTACAAATAGGCAGCCCGGGCATTTGCATATCTTTTGACTAATGACATGGAATCAATATTGTTCTGCTGCTAATTTATTTTTCTTAGTTTTGTTTAATTTCAGTACTGCTTTGTTTATTTCAGTCTTGCACATTTGTTTCTATAGTTAGATTTAGATATATTAAATTGCTCATGTCATTTTCAGTTACCTCCGAAAGCCACAGCTGGACTGATGGTGAGGGATTGAAGTATGAGTGTGTAGTTTGATATTAGTTTACTTTCTGCAAGTTAGATATATTAAATTGCTCATGTCATTTTCAATTACCTCCGAAAGCCACAGCTGGACTGATGGTGAGGGATTGAAGTATAAGTGTGTAGTTTGATATTAGTTTACTTTCTGCAAGTTAGATATATTAAATTGCTCATGTCATTTTCAGTTACCTCCGAAAGCCACAGCTGAACTGATGGTGAGGGATTGAAGTATGAGTGTGTAGTTTGATATTAGTTTCTTTTTCTGCAAATTAGATATCATATTGCTCAAGTTGTTTATGGTTACCTCCGAAAGCCATAGCTGGACTAATGGTGAGGGATCAGAATATAAGTTTATGTAATTTGATTTAGATTTACTTTGTTGCAATTTTTGGATTTCTTTAAGCATAGTTTCTTTTGTATTTGGACAGCAGCAAGGATAATGAGTTTCAGGATCAGTAGTTCACTGTTTGATTAACTAGGATAGCAGCACATTTTCATTTCCTTTCAGTTTTGTCATTGTATGTTTCAAATTCCTTTTGAAGTTTGAAGTTGGTAAATCATTATAAAGGATATCATTGCCTTGAACAATCATAACCATACTTGTTTTTATTTTAGAATTTCCATCTCACATTAGGAAACCAAAAATGACAAAAAGGTAAGAAATAGGTTATCTTGCACATATAGTGCACCACACTTCATCAGCTTACGAATCCCGGATTGATAAATTAATGTAGCAATTTAGGACACACTAAATTGACCAAACAAGTTGTCTTTGGATAGCAACATATGTGTTAAAGATGTAAGAATGATGTATCTACAGTTCAGTTCAGATGTGATAGAGAAAATAATTCCAGTAAGTGCCGGAGAAATGATAAATATAATATGTCACAATGTATACGCGAGTTTGTAAATGCCAAGTCGCGTATGCATGCGGATAAGTACGTCCCAAGTTGCGTATGCCCTTTTGCACTCCAAATTTATAATACCAAGGGGAATTACCATGGTTTTGGCACACAGTATTGAGCGTTGTATGGTTTATTTGATTCCGTCCAAGAATACCATCGGAAGTTGTGTGGTTTTGGCTCATGGTATTGGTAAAAGCTAAATCTATTTAAGGAGAAGAAGATCATAGTGCAAGGTGTGTGTTACACAGCAATTTGTCACCATCCCTGAAATTCCCCATCCCGTACAATTGGAGGGCTCATTCCGTGACCTGTGAGCAGTGACATAACTTGAAAACACTTTCATGGCATTCCTCTCAACATGTACTTTGATTGCCTTGAAGACAACTCCTTGTGAAAAACCTTTAAATCACCCCTTTTTTCATTGGCGTGGGCAGCCAGTTCAGTACCCGCACCAATGGGGGAAATCCTTCAAAGAGGGCGCGCCAATTGGTGCTCTGTCCCAGAGTCGCACTCGCAGCAGCCATTTTAAGGAGTGTTTTTTAAAAATAAATGGCAGAAGTTTCGTCCTAACTGATCCAAAAACTGGTATCTAATTTGACTTGGGAGGTTTGGCTCCGGATCTCCATGTAGAGGAAGTGGTTTTCTACCTCTCATGGAAGCTTCCTGGAGGATAGGGCCAATCCCATGATTATAGGGATCCCAACTCCCCTTCCTCCATCTATAAAAGCTTGCTCATCTCATTTTGCAAGCTAGTCTCCAAGTTCCCAAGAGCCTAATGTTGCAAGAGCTTTGATCCATTCCCTTAAGGTCAAATCCAAGCAAGGAGATCATTGCAGAGACATCCGAAGAGAGAGGTTTGTCCCATGCCTGACAGGCTTTATCGAGACGCGTTCTGCTGACGACCCTTCGAAGGAGAATTCAGCGTCAGAGCTATGGTTGTATTCTTCTCTTGATTGATTAATGATAAGTGACTATTGGTTATGGTTCCACTCTTGTTGTTGATTATGATGTTGAGTTATGTCTTCTCTAACTGACATATAGTTGCATATGCTAGATTTTACGCTTGCGTTTGTTTTGTTTCTTAATGTGTGCAGGTGTCCGAACACAGAGATCGTGAGGATTGTGATCTGCCAGAGCTAAGGAACAGGAGCGCTACTTTCTCTACAAGCGACAGCATTGGATTCCAGGTAAGCCTTCATCGCTAGTTGGTTTATTTGCAATTAGGAACCTGCACTATAGCGTGAACGATTGTTGCTAGACCCGGTCTGGCCTAGTAGGGATTGCCTCTGTCCGTAGAGGGGATTTACCTCCATAACAAATTGGCGACTCCGCTGGGGACCGTTGGCTTGTTGTTGTTCTGCTTTATAAGCTATAGACGGAGCCTGAAGTTAGCCAGATAGCCTTCGAAACGCTTTTTCTCTGCATTAGCGAAGTAGATCAACGCTGCTTCAGTCAATCTCTGGTTTAGTTTATGAACTGAACGCTTGGAGTGTCGTCTTGTCTTTTCGGTTGATTCTTGACCTTGCTTTCTTGGTCAACTCTTTGGGTTTGTTTTTCTATTTTTTTGGCTTTTTTTTGGCCTTGTCATCACTGGTCTGTGTCTGGACTGCTCTTTTTTATTTTTTCCCATAGTTAACTCGACTGGCGCGCTTTTCAGCTTGACAGTCGCGCCCATTGGCACAGGTTGATTGTGTATCACCCGCACCAATTCCATTATGGCGCTAATTGAGCCTCACAGTCGCGCCAATCCTGTGAGGTATTAGGTTTTTCTGTGTTTTGAGCCTTCTGAGACTGATCTGTGACTTTGGCCTTGTTTGTTTGCTTGTTTGAGTGTTCTGGAGCCTTGTTTGACTGGCTGTGACCTTCATCCTTTGGGTGTTTGCCCGTTTCCATCAATTTCACTTTCTAGCCCTAGGGCATCTAGGTCCTCTTGTGTGTCGAGCCTCCCTTGGGAGTTTTGGGTTTCTATCAGTTCAGTCGACCTTGTGATTGCTTCTTTACATTCGTTTAGCGATTGATTATCACTTTATTGCGTTATTTGAGTGTTTTTTCTCTTCTTCATTTGAATTTCGCTTTGCCTCGTTTGGGCCTAGATTACATGGTCCATTTGAGTCTTTGGGATTCTTTTGGTTTTGAGGGACTGTTTTTTCAATTTGAGGTCTGATTGCGTGTTTTTCATTGAGTGATTTGCTCATTTTTTCTCTCTTACTATAGCATCTCAAATTGCTCTTCATTATTTTTCATTTTGTTTAGTGCTTATTGCTATTAAAAATTGAAAATATTAAGAAAATCTCTTTTGCTTTTGATCAGTTAGTGAAAATTAAAATATTTTTGGTGTTATTAGTGATTAGTGACTTTGAGAGAAAAGTTTTTGGTTACATTAGCTGCATTAGAGGCTTTGTTGGTTGTTCTCTGATCATTTTGTTTGTGTGAAAAGCTCTCAACTCTCTCATAATTAGCTTTCATTGAATAAAATGATATACTGTGGCATATAGTGTGCATTTAGGACATTTTGTGACATCACACTCACTAGGGCCTGAAAACTGAAACGTAATTGAAGATAAACATTAAAATTTATTCAATTTACACTAAGGCAGCATTGAAACATTAACAAAACATTTAGAGGTATAGGTTAGAGACGTGTTCCGGTGTCGTTAAACCTAGTAGCTGTCGTTCGCCTCTTGGCTTTAGACAACGCTAGTATGGACTTGTGCGCCCCGTACCATCGCGTATATAAAGGGAGACCCCACTAGGTTTCTATCCTTTATCCATAGGAAGCCGAGTCTGCTGCCCTATACTCGCGATACACCGGACACAGCATTCGGGGAGATTGCCTGCACATACATCAAGTCCTTGGTTGATTTCTCTTTCATTTTGGAACCAAGGTGTATATTGCAGTTCACGGTTATTTGATACAACCTTTGCCTAGTATTCCTGAGCAGTCATTTTGATCTTATCTGACTCTTTAAATTTGAAAAGATCATCAAGCGCTTGTCCTTTCACGCTTTCTTCAAAACTGAAAGAGATAGAGTCACCTTTTATCTGTTTCTCGACTCTTAAAACATGAAACGGTGAAGTTTCTAAGTTTCAATGTGGTAAAATAAATCACCCGCGATCACATGCCCTTTTAGATTTTGCTTGTTGGCCATTTGATTGTGTGCCTTGGCTTTTAGCCCGTGTGCAGTTTTGAGTTGATGGAAACTTTTCCAGAGTTCACCAACCAAGCAATCCCCTTGGATAGGAATCCGGGTCCTTTTCCTCCTTTTGGAAATGTTGGTGCTCCTTATATGGCAACGTTGTCCCTTCCTGGGTTAACTGTTGGGTTGCCTGTTTGGTTGTTTTCAACCTCTGTGGTCCCGAATGTCTCGGCTACTATTCAATCAGTTCCTCCACCTAAACAACATCATGTTGATTCAAAGGTGGACCTCTCCCCTTCTTCGCCTGTTTCTGCGTCCTCCTCTTCTACTTCGCCTGGTGAAAGTCTGGATTCGAGTAACCAGGTGGCTAAGAAGAAGAAGAAGAAGACAAAGAAGAAGAAGTCTGATAAAGGATAGGCTAGCTCCGCAGCTATTACGCCTAAGAAGCCTTCCATTGATAAACCTCCCAACCCTCCACGGAAAGTCAAGTTCCCTTGCATGTTGTGCACGGGAGACCATCTTCTTCGAGACTTCCATGGCATTCCCAAGGTACTTGAAGCATGCTCCAACAATCTCCCACCGTTTCCTTTGGCTTTTAGGAGTTAGGTTGGGGGCACGTCTTCATTTAGTGCTGGTAAGGCTCCTAAGAAGCAGGGTAAGCTCACCAATCCCTGTAAGTTGTGTGAAGGGCACCATGCCATTCACCTTTGTCCATATATGGATGAAGCCAAGCGAGCTTTGGACAACTCAGTTGTTTCTACACCATGCCTCCCGGTTGGTTATAAGAAGCTTTCTTTGAGTCCTCTACCAGCTGATCCTATGATTGGTCAAGAGTCATCCTTGGTCGATCCCACTCCCTCGGAAATTAAAATTCAGGAATCCATCCCCGACCAACCATTGGTCATGGGATCGGTTGAGCTGGCCCCATCTACGGTACACCGGGTCTTTTCCATTGAGAGTGGATCTGATGTAGGGGCATTAGGCATTAGCCAACAATGTAGGAGGTTTTGTCCACATGTTGTGGCTAAGAGGGTTTGGAAACATTCGAATTATTACAGCTAGGTGTCAATACCTTAGCTGATTGTAACTCTTAGATTAATTAGAGTCAGAGGAAGTCGAATAGCTCAGTTTGTCTAGCTGTCAGTTCAGTTATTGAATAAATTGTAATAGGATTTTGGTTTCCGAAACGGTCCTCACTAGAGAACTGAAGAGTCATAGGTTTATGTATATAATTGTATTCTTCGGATGTAGAAAGGGGGGAGAGAAGAATAGAGAAACTCCTATATTAAATTTTGTGTATTGTCGATTGCCCCAATGGAATGAATTTCTACTTTGTTGGTTATCTAATTGCCTTGGTATGTTAATTTCGTGGTAATTCGTTTGATTGGGAGGCATTTGTGAACTAACATTTCGTCCTCTGTTTTTAACTCCTGAAAGTGTTGGATAGCCCTGCGGATTTAATCCTGCGCAGGCGAAGTATCTTCGCGAAATCGTGGCCATCTAAGTCTTTTCCTATGATAACAGAAACCCGCTTTGTTTACAAAGGAACTCATTGTTCGTTGGTCATTGGAACTCTTAACCGTATCGAGAACCAGAGTTAAAGTATACAACGGAGCCCACTAACCCGACGAGAACCGCAGTCAGTTACTGTAGCGAAACCACGAGCTGTTTCCGGGTTCTCCCGCACCACTCTTGCGGCGTGAGTGGTATCCGTAGAGCGTGGAGCGATTCCACTGAGAGGACGACACGTGTTGGATGGGATGTCCCACAAAACCATCATTTCGTGCGTTAAAGGACTGTCGTGGGACACGCAACAGAATGAGTCCAATTCATTGATTCGAGAGGAGGTCATCGGACAGTCCTCGCGTGATGGAGATGCACGATAATTAACCAAGGTACGATGTCGTCGTTGATTGGTCCACAGGATATAGGTGGGGCCGGATCTACGTGTTATTCCAAAGCCAATTGTTTATAATTGTTGAACTATTTATTCGGGTTATAAATGGTTGAACCATTATATAAGGTCTGAAGGGTTAACATTGGGACATATATATATAGGTGTCGAGAATATAAATTTCAGAGATAAAAATAAATCAATAGTATTGTTTTATTACATAATATTCCGAAGGTAGGGAAATATCCATAGAAGGCGGGACCTACAATTTGATATCCAAGGCGATTGAATATAGTTATTTATCAATTTTCTCAAAATTGATAAATAAAATTCCCAAGAAAATTAAAAAGAGGACCACGTGGAGACAAAGAATGAGAGAAAAAAGGAAGAGTTTAGACTTTCAGCTGTGTGGCTGCGTCATTTGTGGTATCGGAGCCGTTGTGGAGTTGTTTTACTGACATGGCAGTCCGTGTTGGAAGAGGTGCTGGAAGAAGGAGACCTGTAGCCAACGCAGAGGTGTTGGGAATGTTGCAGAGGGTCGAGGCCAGGCTAGATGCCATGGAACAAAGACAACCCAGAGATCTTGAAGACATCATCGAACCTGAAACAGAAGCAGCAGAAGAAATTGAAATTCCTCCTGACCTGAGGCTCCTCAGAACTGTTCTGGGGTCTGCAGTTAAGCCTAGGATCGAAGTATCAAGCTATGTAGGAGGACTAAATCCAGAGGAGCTAGTGGACTGGATAAATGAACTAAACAAGTGTTTTGATTATGAATAAATAAGTGAAGACAAGAAGGTCAAGTTTGCAGTGACAAAGTTGAAAGGACATGCTGCACTTTGGTGGGATGGAGTGCAGGCAGAAAGGAGAAGAGTTGGCAAGCAACCTATCAAGAGCTGGAGCAGAATGATGGCTAAACTAAAAGGTAAATTCTTACCCAGTTATTATCAGCTGACATTATATAGAAAAATTTAGAACCTGAGACAGAGGTTGCTGACAGTAAAAGAATACACAGAGGAGTTCTACAGAGTGAGCATAAGAGCTGGGCAATTCCAAGATACACCAGAAAAGACTGCCAGATATGTGAATGGCCTCAAGCTGGAGATCCAAGATGAGATTGGTCTCTTGTCTCCTAAGACAGTGGAAGAGGCATACTAGATGGCCTTGAAAGCAGAGGAGAAACTCCTTAGGAAACAGTCTGCCAAGAAGAGAGGTACTTTCCGTGGGAAGGGAAGTTAGGGTGGTAGAGGAAAGCCTACACCCAGGGATGGAGCTAACAGTAGCTCACCTCAGAATGCATCTACAGAGGAGGATGCAAATGGCAGAAGGGGTTCTTACAGAGGAATAGGAAGAGGAGACAGAGACAGAGGCAGAGGCAGAGAACTGAGGTGTTATAGGTGTCAAGGAATGGGACACAAGCATTATGAATGCCCAGAGAATGTGGGTGCTGGTCCAAGGAATGCTGTTGTTGCCTAGGTTGAAGAAGAAGCAGAAATTGAAGAAAAAGTTCTTTCAAAGAGGGGAGAGTTCTTGGTGGTCAATAAGGTCCTGTTGAAACAAACCAAAGAAGTCACTGAACCTGCACAGAGGAAGACTTTGTTTAGGAGCATATGAAAAGTCCAAGGGAAACGCTGCCAGCTAATCATTGATAGTGGCAGCACAGACAATTTGGTTTCCACTGAGGTGATAGAAAAACTGAAGTTGAAGACTAGGGAGCACCCCACTCCCTACAGGGTGTCCTGGCTTCATAAAGGGCAGCAGCTGGTTGTGAAAGAACAGTGTGAGATAGAGCTACAAATGGGAAAAAACAAGGACAAAGTTTTGTGTGATGTAATGCCCATGGATGTGTGTCATATACTGCTGGGTACACCTTGGCAGTTTGACAGAGCAGCAGTGCATGATGGCAAGAAGAACACTTACAAGTTCTTCAAAGATGGGGTACATCATATATTGATTCCCATGGAAGAAGGAGAGCCATCCAGCAGAGTGATTGATCTAAAGACCTTGTTGCTGAGCGGGAAGGAATATCTGCTGTTAGTATGAATCCTTTGTCGAAGTGTATGAAAAAGGACCACTTTAGCTACGCATAACTAATAGCCCTAACAACAAAAGTGGCTGCCAATATCTTCAGATCTGTGGTTAGTTGAACAAGAAAAGCGCTGCAAAAAACCAGATCTATGCATGGAAAGACATTAAGCAGTAAAAACAAGGGTTTGCTCCATATACCAATAGACAAGATAAGAACAATTTTTGAAAGAATTTTTGTATTAATTGGGCACCTGGGAGGAAAACAAGAAGGCGTATCCAATTCTCCTCAGTGGGATGGGTTCTTGGAAGTCCTCAACACTTCAGATCTAAGATTTATCTCTCTTGTTGGTGTAGAAAACCCAATGCAAAGAAAGGAGCTCAATGGGAGCTCACACAGCAAATGATGGAAAAATGTGACCAAGTGTATAGATCCAGAGTGATCTAATAGGCAACAAAAGGTGAAGAATGGTAGGAAAAACCATCCTATTTATAACAAAATATTGGGTCATTCTAGATCTTGGTGCATGATTAAAATAATGTTAACCAAATCTAGATCCACCTTTTATGGAATATTTATTATATTTGTTGGAGGGAAAAAGTATTTGACTTGGGTCAAATCCCTTTATTTGTTAATAATAAATAAATAAATGATTTATTTATCTTTTTAAGGAAGTGGTTGAAGGATAATCAAATAAATATTGATTTATTTAATTATTTGTGGGTGATTTGGTCATATTTAACAAGGAATATTATCTAAATAAGATTTAAATAATTATTCCTAGAAAATAATAAGATAAATAAAGGTTTATCTAATTAATTTTTTTGTTTTTGGGTTAAACATGACTAGGAATAATAATTAAATTATGGTTTAATTAATTATTCCATGAGGAAAATTAAACAAAATAGGTTTGTTTAATATTTCCTTTTGGGGTTTCCTGTTTAGACCATAAACAACCTAATAAATGTGGTTTATTAATTTATTTTACATAGTGAAAGAAATTTTACTTAGGGTAAAATTGGTCTTAAATGGTGTACTTGGGTCCATCTAATGATAATGGGTTAGATGAACAAAAAATGGTGTAACAGATTGCCCCCCAGCGTGCGAGTGTTAGGAGCAAATCGTATGACCGAAGTACGTTGTAAGAACTCAATCACCAGACATCAAGAGGGAAGTCAGAGAGAGAAATGTGAGGTAGATGAGTGTGCTGAAGAACTAGACCCTGAGGAGACGAGACTCGCAGGTGCAACAAGTCTCTTTTTATGAGAGGGTACCTGTGCTAAAGGCGACGGGGGAGGCATACCTATACCCACTGAGACAAAGTACAAAAGAATAGTGTGTCCAGTAAACAAGGGACCGAACCATAAAGTATAGGCGGCATAATCATGAGCCAGATAAAAATACAATGAGGAATCCCACATACATGTTGTGCCTGGGATAACAGCCAGGACTGATACAATAATATCTGAGTACATGAGATACAAATACAACCCAAATGCCCCCTGTAAAAGGGGAAGGGCTCACAAAATCTTACTGATACATGCAAATCAAAGAGGCGCTGCAAGTGGCTAAGGCCAACATCATCAAATATCTGGAGCTGCATCGAAGGCTGCAAGGAGGAGGTCATCCGGGCATGTAAGGGGCTACCTGCAGGGCCACCCCCTCATGAGGGTTGAGACATCTCACACACACCCGGGAATCATCAAGAGCCGCTGCTGTATCACCGAACCATCAAGTATACGGATCTCGGTCATGCTGAAAGGAGCTGGAGTGGAGAAAGAATCAAGTCAAAGGGAAATGAGAGATCCCTTTGCCTGATCCGAGGCACCGAACAAGAGTGGAAGCTGGAACCAAGGTACACCGCCCTCTAGACCTAGCTTCTGGAATGAATGATCTGATGTCGATAGAAGGAGGTCCGCCATAGGTGAGGCAATGAGAGATCCTCAACTAAGGCACGAGAGAAAATAGTAGAGCGACAGACAGACTGACACTAATGATGATAGTGGAATGGGAAGGACTGAGTAGCGAATGGACGACTTCCCTTGTTAGAGCATAAAGGGCATGAATGACATGGCAGCGACTGACACAATATCATAAGGGATAGGGGACAGTTGGACTGAAGGTCATAATGTGCGACACAAGAGAGAGACCAATCAATGAAGGATGAAGGACTATAGTGGGGTACAAAGGGACTTGGGATAGACTCCATGAATGCGATGATGACTCAACTTGGATGCTCTAAACAAGGGCGACTTGATGGTGCTGCCACACAGTAAAGGCCCAATGGGGGACCATAAAAACATGAGTACAAGATGGTAACTCATGACGAAAATCGACACGAACAAAGACAAGTAAGGAGGCAAAATGGTGCCCCAAGTACAAGTGTCGTAAGTGAGGAAATTCGATTTGAAGGAGGGGTGAAGTGACCCTTCTTGGAAAAAATGTGTCCTGGTGAAGTGTCAAATCACAAAAAACTAACAGATACCCATTTGAGGGAAAAAACTGCGACCTGGTCTAGAATTGGGAAAAAAACTGCGACCTGGGAGATGAGGGGGTTTTGGTGCTGTTTTATGGCTGAGAGTTGGGTTTTTGTGTTTGGTTATGGTATTCCCGATCTGTATGCTGACAAAGAGGATGTTTTTTTGCAGGTATGGTAGATTTACGGGTTAACTGGAGAGAGAGAGACCTGGGTACATTACGGACAGAGATCCAGGCAGATCAGGGTGTCCGTCGTGTGTTGGCCAGGTTTGGGGTTCTAAAGTTTTTGGAGAACCCTTTGATGAGAGCAGGAGAGCCTTTGTTGGTCCAGATTATCAGTTACTGGGATCCAGAGCATGAGTTCTTTGTAGTGTAGGAGCACAGGATCGAACTGACAGTCCAAGACGTGTATTTCCTGACAGGTCTCCCACCATTGGGGATGGTGGGAAACACGCAGCCAGTGTTACCGCGGGGGCGACATATTATGGAGTTTGTGGAACGACATTGTCAACCGGGTCTCCAAGTCAAGGGGACTCGGATACCGATCGGGGATCTAGAGAGGCTAGAGACCCGTGCAGTGGCCGCAGCTGTGCTGCGTATCCTGGGCAACCAGGCATTCCATCACATCACTGGGGGGCAGATGATGCTTGTAGAGAGTGTGTTGAGTGGGACCTACTATGGGTGGGCCCAAATGATGCTTATGTCACTAAAACGAAATTTGTCGCTCTGCAAGCAGCAGGTGAACCACGATTGCTCATATGGGACTTTATTGTGCGCCTTCTTCTTTGAGAAGATCCCGACCTTGCGGCCTCATATACAGCTCCCAGATGGGGGCCCGAGAGAGCCCAGGATGCATCGGTGGGGGCGGCTACTGTGTAGAGGAGGAGGAGGGGCGGTCGGGCGAGTGTTTCGACCTGATTTCTTTGCCCATTGGGATCAGATGTCGTTATACATAGACGACTATCCCTATAGTGGGATGAGTTATTGTGGGGATCCGGACCTACCACTTCCGCTTGGTCAAGTATGGGGGGCCCGATGGTAAGTGATAAGTAACTATTCTTGTATGGGCATGTTAAATTTATTGAATAGTAGCAATGGTACTGAGTCATGTACTTTTGGTATGCAGATATAGCTCCGGTAAAACCGGCCGGATATATGGGGTGCCCAGCAGCCTCTGGAGCTGCAGGGTCGAGTGGGTCGAGAGCAGCACGCAGTGAGGATGCGGCCGCCCTTCTGGAGGACATCC
This sequence comes from Pinus albicaulis, assembly GCA_034641835.2. NCBI lineage: Eukaryota > Viridiplantae > Streptophyta > Pinopsida > Pinales > Pinaceae > Pinus > Pinus albicaulis. The sequence goes on from CM076569.1 coordinate 305,110,498, forward strand.
ACCGTAGATGTGAGACGTTGCTGACCGGAGTTTCAGATCACGGGTGGCAAGATTTAGATGACCAGTACGTGGAGGCATGCATTGGTCTTCCCTCGGAATGGTGAGGTGTCATGTGGCGCATGGCGATGGCCGGTCAAGGCATACATGATCTACGGGCTGCAGGGGCAAAGCCATTGGCTCAGGATCTACCAGATAGTGAGTAGATGGGGGGCATGTGGTGCCCCCTAGTGTGAGTTTTTTGTAACATGCTATGGGCATGTCATATGTAGGGGCAGGTGGTGCCCCCAGTTTTTGAGTTTTTGTAACATGCTATGGGCATGTCATATGTATCAGAGTAGATGGACTCGAAACACATATTTTGTGACACATATTATGTATATGCATCGTTTTTAATGATGATGAATGTTATTGTCTTGTATGAAATGCATGTGATAAATGCCAATCTAGAACATGGTTTGCAATATTATCTACATAGTGATTTTGTTCTCGAGGTACATGGTTGAAAGTAATGGTTTCAAAGTCACGTATCAAGAGTTTCACTCGTAAATATCGTCTAAACAGCACAGTGTTATGCACACGATAAACACCATTTAGTTGCATGACAAGAAGTAGGGAATCCAAATGAACATGCAGATGGAGGATGCGATGAAAGAGGGCATCGGCTAAGAGACCACACACTGCATCATATTCAGCCCGATTGTTGGTGGCAGGACCAATGCAGACCCCATTAGAGAGGACAAGGGTATGCAAGGGGGTGAAGATGGCGCAACCTGTTGAGGCTAGATACCGGGAGTAACGACTTGCACCATCAGCGTAACCGATAAAGGGTGGGGACGGGAGGTCTTGCAGAATGGTATCACAAGACAACAAATGGGGGGAGGAGATAGAATGATGGCAGTGTGAGTGGACAGAAGACATCGAGCGGAAACTGCGGGAGGGAGTGCAAGGAGAAGGATTACTATGACTCATATACAAACTAGAGGGCGGTATATGAGGGCTATCGGAAGTGTGGCGAGGACTCGGGCTGCGGAGGTCAACTGAGATACCGGTGGAGTGATCTCGTGTGTGGGCAGAAAAGAGGGGGTCAGACGAAACAACAGGGGAGGATGCAGGGGGACTGGGCTCCGAGTGTCTTGCAGAGGAGGATAGGTAAAGAATGGGTGTAGTAGACTCCGTCATCTGAACATCAGGGGGAGGAATGTCGATGGGAGCAGGGGGATCCTCTGGCTGGCCCGAAGCATACTACGCGAGGATGGAAGAGGCGGATTGATTTTGTTCAACCTCATACTCTCGGACTACCTCTAAAGAGGCACGGTAATGCGTCAGGTGAGGAAAATGGTGGGAGTAATAGCCATGAATACCGCACAACGCACAGGGTTTGTTGGTGCAGAGAGTCTTGGGGTTCTTGGTTACGGACGAAGAAGGAATGGAGGCTTCAGGGACCATGGACTCGAGGAACGCGACTTTAACCATGGGTTGAATGCGGGGCAATTCGGGACAAGCATGGGTGGCGTGACCGATGACATCACACAAGGCACAAGGCTTTGCAGGCGGAGGAGGGGCCGGGTCAGTTGTGGTGGTCTTGTCTTTGGGTGCCCCCTTGCGGGCTTTGCCTTTCTTCCCAAGAGCCGTCATGATAGGAGAAGGGTCCTGTGGCAGTGCTGGGGGCACGGTGGCAATGGGGGAAGCAAGGGGGACCGGTTGGACTGGTGTCAAAGCCATGTAGGGTTTGGAGTGACCAGGAGGGGTAGCGGCTGGAGGATCAAGGTACCAGACCAGTATGCCCAAAGTCAGGTTAGGGAGGGAGAGGGTGGCCATGACGGGGACAGAATATACTCCGGGAGGGGGAGCCAGGAAAGGTATCTGCCCAGCAGGGTAATGACCAGGAGGGACGGCTCCGAGATGGTTAAGGCCTGGGGGAACCGATCCAGGAGGATAAAGGGGTTCAGGGATACCAGCTGTAGGAGCAGGGCCAGAAGGAGGAGGTCCGGCTGGCGGAGATGAAGGGCTAGGAGCAGGTTGCGGTGGGCGAGGTTGAGTCTGAGGTTGCTGACTAGCCGAAGCGAGCCGCTTAAGGGCAGCCCGAGACGATTGCATCATGCAAACATTCGACAAGCTGGGATCAGAGATATGAGGAGGGGGAAGACTAGGGAAAGTTCCAAGCAGGGAGGAATCTTTGTAGACGCTGGGGGAGACACTGGTCAAAGAAACGATAGTTTTCTTATTAGCTACAGAAATATGGTCGTCTCAGGGGAGGTCTGAGACGGTGGCTCATGATAAGACAGCTGGTCAATGGTGACTATCTTTCCATTGTGCGGGAAAGACATCTTGCGGAAAAACCGCGGATGGGACAACAGACATGGCATAGGTGTAACTTCACCCCAATAGAATGTTGTAGTCTAGAGGGGCGTCAATGACTTCGACATCAACACAAACGGTCTTACCAGCAAGGGTGATAGGAAAATTATGAAAAAGGCCAATGGGCTGGGAGGCGTGGCCGTCCCATGCTCGAATGGTGATCGTGGAAGGGGCCAGCTCAGGAGATCTGAGTTGTTTCCAAACCGAAGCGGACATCACACGGGTAGATGCCCCCTCATCAATTATACACCAAGAAACGTTGGCGTTCCGGATTTTGACTGGGATTTGGAAGGCGACGAAAGCAGGAAGAGGAGGATGGTATGATTGATGGGCGTCGAACACAATCATTTGGTCATCAGCAGGATCTACATCGCCCATGGCAGATAGTAGAGCCTTCTTTTGGGAAGGGCATGACTGGAGGAGTTCTAGTGTGGAAATGGCAGCAGGAGATTACGCCAAATCATCTACTATGCTATACGAATGAGCAGCTCGACCAGAAGCAGCATTTCGACGTAACGGTCCTTTAGGAATCTTGGTATGGACCTCAACTTTGGGTTGAGGGATATGTAAGGGACCATTGGTTGTCAAAAGAGGCTCTGTAGAACCGGAAGAAGGGGACTCGGGGGCAGACTGAGCGGGAGGCTTGGGGTACTGGCGAGACCGAGTTTGAAGGTGAAGGTCGACGATTGGGGAAGGATCATAGTTCATCATAAGGATCTGGTAATCGGAGGAACCAGAAAGGGAAGGTGGAGTGGCGACCTGGCTGTCAGGCGGTTGGGTAGCCACGAATCCTTGCTGAGGGAAAGGATCAGTAAAAACAGCTGGTTGGGTAGTGGCCACATTAGGAGGAGCATGAGGGGAGGCGTGTTGTCCGTGCAATGTGGCTTGAGACTCCCACATCTACCGCATCTGGGGTAAGAGGGGACAATCGTGGGTGTAATGACCATAAACACCGCAGCACGAACAAGGCTTATTTGTGCGAAGCGGCCTATCCGACTTGGGCTGAGTACCCTGTTGCTGGTTGGCAGTGTTAGGGTCCACACCAGGATTGGGTCCCCGGGTACCAGGGGTAGATTGGTTTTGATTGCCTCTTCGCCTTCTTTGAGAAGAAGGGGGATTAGTCGTGCCCTGCTGTGCAAATACTTGCCCTGGAGTGGGCTGTAAGTGCTGTTGCGGGTTTGGAGGAGGCAAGGGAGATGGAAGCGCATATGCTGGAGGAGCTGGCGCACCAGGCTGCGGATAAAGGTAATGGTTAGTTTGGGCAACATTGAGGTAAGCAGGAGGTTGGGCAAAAGGAGGAGGCATGCCGTATCCTGGATACATGCTACCGGGAGGGGGAAGAGTGCTAGAGGTGTTGGCCCCTCCCTGAGGGAGACCATAGCCCATAGGAGGTTGAGCGTATGGATGGGAAAGGGATCCAGCAATACCGTCGGCAGAATGAGATGCCCCCGGGGCGTTAGCGCCGCCGGGCCTGGGGAGGTCAGGAAGAACGGTATAAACATAACCAGATTGAGTGTAGATCAGGTCATATTTCAAGGCTATTTGGAGGGCGGCTTCTTCAGTTTGAGGAAAGTGAGAGGCGACATCTTTGCCGATAGGAGCTAAGAGGGTGCGAAGGAACTAGTCCATGTAAACTCGATCTTCGAAGGGGGGGGCTCGACATAAGCTTCGTCTTCGTCGCCATTCCTGAACATGGGCGGAAAGGCGGGTCGAAGAGGTTTGCTTGAATGAAGTCAAGAGCTCCGTGCCAGTATCGTATCGGAGAGGGAGCTGGAAATAAGATAAAAAGGCTTGGGCAAGGGTCGCAAAGGTGGTATGGGAAGAGATGGCTTTGTCAACATACCATTTAGAATCTTCACCTGTAAGCGTGCATTGGAACAAATGAAGACGGATGGAGTCATCGGTAATGGAATTGGAAGAACACCACATGTGGAAAGATCGGACATGATTGGTTGGATCTTCTCCAGCAAGGCCTTCGAACTTAGGGATGTCGAAGGGGAGCTTGGTTGGCATATGGGCCAACTGGCATTGTGCAGAATCTAGGTCATTGATCCGCTGATTGTATTGGAGGCCGGGAGCTGCCATGTCTGGCTGACCTGAGGTGGCAGGGGTAGTTCTGTGGTGGTTCCTTCTAGTAGTAGTGTCGGCCGTGGGCCAGAGAGCAGCTAGCAGTTGACCTGGACAGAGACATAGTGCAGAAGGTGATAAGGAGGGCAGGAGAGAAGGAAGACCCGATGAATTAGGAGAAGGTGAGTGCGGACTGGAAGGAGGACTGGCTCGACGACGACAGGCGAGCAGTCGTGCAACGGAGCGAGGTGAAGGAAAGGAGTCTGGGAAGCGCACCCAGGGCGCAGCGTGTGAGAAGAAGAAACCGACAAGGGTAGAAAGGGACAGAATAAAGTGAGGTCAAGGGCATACAAGGTGCAGTGACAATTGATTTTAGAGTCTTTGCCAGGTGGTGTTAACCAGGCGCTTCTTCACTTAGGGTCAGTGTGTGATGTGTGTTAATTTTAATTTTTAAACCCTTTTCGTTTTGAGAGCAAGAAAAAGTGTGCTGCGTAACTGAAAAGAAATCTGCAGAGAACAATATATAATGCTGAAATAACAGAAAATTTAACAGCTAACCATGCATCAATCTAACCCAAAAAGGCGGGTCTCTCAAAACTACTCTAAAAGAGGGTAAAAATCTAGTCAAAACACACTTAAAAAGAGGCCAATAGATCTAGGGTCAAAAGGGACAGGGATCTAAAGGATAAGGCTGCTGAAAAGAGGTGCAGATCACAGCCAAGAGACAGAGGTAAGGTGGCTGGAAAAAGGGGGAAATCAGCAAAAAACGGAAAGGGCAAGGAGGGGGCCCTAAAAGTAGATCCAAACAAATCTTCAGGAGGTGATTTGAGAGGTAGAAGAACTGATTAAAAGGGATCTGAAAAAGAGGTAACAGATCTGGAAAGGGGGAGGCTGAAACTCTGAAAAATCAGACACCTGAAGCAGCTAAAACTCTTCCACCAAAAGTGGAGGGTACTGAAGCCCTAGGGGGGCTAGGTTCCCACTTAGATGAGCAAAACAAATCAGGAACAGGTCGAAACGGGCTGAGACCGAGGCTGGAAAACCCTGACAGAAGCTTCAGAAAAACCCAAAAAAAGTGCAGAAAAACAACTGAAAAATTGGCAGGTCGCAGGTTCTCACCTGTTTTCAGTGCAGGTCGTAGAAAAGAGGCTGAAAAGTGCGACCTGGAGGTCCAGGTCACAGGTTATGGGCCGAAAAGTGCGACCCCTCCGTTCTGGTTGTCTCGGTGGCAGATTTTCAGAAAAGTTGCCGTCTCAGTTGCGGCTGATGTCGCTTACCTGCGCAATAGGGCTAGAAACACACGGAAGTTAGAAAGTTTGATGTTTTAGGGTTTTATGTGAGAAAAACAACATAAAAATAGGAAAAATAAGCAGCTGAAAAGAAACCCTAGGGTCTGAAGTAGCTGGATATGCAGGAATATGAAAAAACGACAGCGGTCGTAATTTAAAACCCGTGTGGAGTTGCCATTTGTGAGTATGAATCCTTTGTCGAAGTGTATGAAAAAGGACCACTTTAGCTATGCATAACTAATAGCCCTAACAACAAAAGTGGCTGCCAATATCTTCATATCTGCGGTTAGTTGAACAAGAAAAGCGCTGCAAAAAACCAGATCTATGCATGGAAAGACATTAAGCAGTAAAAACAAGGGTTTGCTCCATATACCAATAGACAAGACAAGAACAATTTTTGAAAGAATTTTTGTATTAATCGGGCACCTAGGAGGAAAACAAGAAGGCGTATCCAATTCTCCTCAGTGGGATGGGTTCTTGGAAGTCCTCAGCACTTCAGATCTAAAATCTCTCTCTCTTGTTGGTGTAGAAAACCCACACAAAGAATGGAACTCAAACGGAGCTCACACAACAAATGGTAGAAAAATGTGACCAAGTGTATAGATCCAGAGTGATCTAATAGGCAACAAAAGGTGAAGAATGGTAGGAAAAACCCTCCTATTTATAACAAAACATTGGGTCATTCTAGATCTTGGTGCATGATTAAAATAATGTTAACCAAATCTAGATCCACCTTTTATGGAATATTTTATTATATTTGTTGGAGGGAAAAGTATTTGACTTGGGTCAAATCCCTTTATTTGTCAAAAATAAATAAATAAATGATTTATTTATCTTTTTAAGGAAGTGGTTGAAAGATAATCAAATAAATAATGATTTATTTAATTATTTGTGGGTGATTTGGTCATATTTAAAAAGGAATATTATCTAAATAAGATTTAAATAATTATTCCTAGAAAATAATAAGATAAATAAAGGTTTATCTAATTAATTTCTTTGTTTTTGGGTTAAACATGACTAGGAATAATAATTAAATTATGATTTAATTAATTATTCCATGAGGAAAATTAAGGAATGCAGGACATGGTGAGTATGCAGGATTGTATACTCCCTTGCCTATTCCAGACAGGCCTTGGGACATGGTGAGTATGGATTTTGTTCTAGGGTTGCCCAAGACTCAAAGAGGGAATGATGCAGTCTTTGTTGTGGTAGACAGATTCTCCAAAATGGCACATTTTATTCCATGCTATAAAACTAGTGATGCCACCCATGTTGCTAACTTGTTTTTCAAAGAAGTTGTTAGATTGCATGGGATGCCCAAGAGTATTGTTTCAGACAGAGACACCAGATTTGTGGGTCATTTTTGGAGGACACTATGGAAGAAACTTGGCACTAAACTAAGTTTCAGCTCAGCTTATCATCCCCAGACTGATGGACAAACTGAGGTAGTGAATAGGAGTTTGGGAAATTTGTTGAGGAGTCTTGCAGGAGAACAACCCAAGCAGTGGGATCATATTTTTCCTCAGGCAGAATTTGCATATAATGATTCACCAAACAGAAGCACAGGGCAGATTCCATTTCATATTTTTTATGGAATGCACCCCAGAGGAATATCAGAGTTAAGAAATCTGGGAAGAGCAGAGCTAAGGAGTGCAGATGGTGAGGAATTTGCTTCAGAGATCCAGGCCATCCACGAACAAGTGAAACAGAAATTACAAGGCAGCAGCATCAAATACAAAAACAGAGAAGACTTGAGTAGAAAAGAAGTTCATTTTGAAGTAGGAGACTTGGTTTTGGCACACTTGAGAAAGGAGAGGTTCCCAAAGAAGCAGTATAACAAATTGAAGTTTACAAATATTGGGCCATGCAAGATACTTAGGAAGTTTTATGCAAATGCTTATGAGATTGAATTGCCACCTCATGTTGGAATATCTCGCATTTTTAATGTTGTAGATTTATAAAAGTATGAAGATGATGGTGCAGAGGACAAATCAGAAGACAGGGAACAGATTGAGTGGAAAGAACAGCTACCTACAGCTCAGCCATTGCAACCAGAGAAGATATTGGACAAGAGAGTGTTCAAAAGGACCAGGGGACAAGAGTACTTTCAGTACTTGATTAAATGGAAGGATAAACCAGAGGAAGATGCCACTTGGATGACTGAAGGAATGTTGCAGAAGATAGGCAGATCAGTGGAGGAGCTCATGGACAGGAGCCCATGAAGAAAATTTCCCTCAGGAGTCTGATGCAGGGGCATTAGGCATTAGCCAGCAATGTAGGAGGTTTTGTCCACATGTTTTGGCTAAGAGGGTTTGGAAACATTCAAATTATTACAGCTAGGTGTCAATACCTTAGCTGATTGTAACTCTTAGATTAATTAGAGTCAAAGGAAGTCGAATAACTCAGTTTGTCTAGCTGTCAGTTCAGTTATTGAATAAATTGTAAAAGGCTTTTGGTTTCTGAAACGGTCATCACTAGAGAACCGAAGAGTCATAGGTTTATGTATATAATTGTATTCTTCGGATGTAGAAAGGGGGGAGAGAAGAATAGAGAAACTCCTGTATTAAATTTTGTGTATTGTCGATTGCCCCAATGGAATGAATTTCTACTTTGTTGGTTATCTAATTGCCTTGGTATGTTAATTTCGTGGTAATTCGTTTGATTGGGAGGCGTTTGTGAACTAACATTCCGTCCTTTGTTTTTAACTCCTGAAAGTGTTGGATAGCCCTATGGATTTAATCCTGCGCAGACGAAGTATCTTCGCGAAATCGTGGCCATCTAAGTCTTTTCCTATGATAACAGAATCCCGCTTTGTTTACAAAGGAACTCATTGTTCATTGGTCATTGGAACTCTTAACCGTATCAAGAACCGGATTTAAAGTATACAACGAAGCCCACTAACCCGACGAGAACCGCAGTCAGTTACTGTAGCGAAACCACGAGCTGTTTCCGGTTTCTCCCACACCACTCTTGCGGCGTGAGTGGTATCCGTAGAGCGTGGAGTGATTCCACTGAGAGGACGACACGTGTTGGATGGGACGTCCCACAAAACCATAATTTCGCGCGTTAAAGGACTGTCATGGGACACGCAGTGGAATGAGTCCGAGCCGTTGAATCGAGAGGAGGTCATCGGACAGGCCTCGTGTGACAGAGATGCACGATAATTAACCAAGGTACTACGCCGTCGTTGATTGGTCCACAGGATATAGGTGGGGCCGGATCTACGTGTTATTCCAAAGCCAGTTGTTTATAATTGTTGAGCTATTTATTCAGGTTATAAATGGTTGAACCATTATATAAGGTCTGAATGGTTAACATTGGGACATATATATATAGGTGTCGAGAATATAAATTTCAGAGATAAAAATAAATCAATAGTATTGTTTTATTACATAATATTCCGAAGGCAGGGAAATATCCATAGAAGGCGGGACCTACAATTTGATATCCAAGGCGATTGAATATAGTTATTTATCAATTTTCTCAAAATTGATAAATAAAATTCCCAAGAAAATTAAAAAGAGGACCACGTGGAGACAAAGAACAAGAGAAAAAAGGAAGAGTGTAGACTTTCAGCTGTGTGGCTGCGTCAGGATCTCACACCCCCCATGTCCTTCTGGTTTCTTCAGATTCTTCAGACTTGGAGAAATATTCTCCTGTCCCTATACCTCAAGAAGCTACTCCTCCGCCTCCCGTGATGGTAGTCTCGGATGATACTCCTCCTGCCTTCGAGATGGAGGTCATGGAGGATTCTCCTTCTTCTTCCGTAACACAAGGGGAGGACCATCTCGGTTCGATGGTAGCCCCTCCAAGTAGTTTGGTCGCCTCCTTTGACTGGAGTCGACTTGCAGGATATCGCCTTTCGTCTTATGTGCCTTTCGAGATCACAGTACAGGCTTTTGGTCTGGTCGTACCCAGCACCATTATAGATGAAGGCGCGTTTGTTAGTGTTTTATCCTCAACTACTTGGCAAGCTTTCGGTTCGCCGCCACTTGTGCCTGTTACGCAGAATCTGTTGGCGTTTAACAGAAGAACGAGTCAACCATTAGGGATCCTTCCAAGGTCACCTGTTACTTTGGGAGGTAAAACTATCCATATGGACGTGATGGTTGTTCTAGGCCCCTTGGATTTCAATCTGCTCTTGGGACGCAATTACACCTATGCCATGGGAGCGCTTGTCTCCTCCCTTTTTCGTGTGGTCTATTTTCCACATGAAGGACGGATCGTGACCATTGATCATCTTTCGTTATTTGGTCCTGAAGTGGCAGCTGGCCCACCATCAACCCTTCCTGGTTTTTATCCACCCGTTGTATCTACCCCACTGCAGGTCAACTATGTGGCTACCTACCCCATGCCTGTACCCAGTGATAGTACCATTGTGCATCAGGTGCTGGGGGCATTAGGTCCTGACTTCCAAGATGTTTTCCTTCCATCGGGAGTGGAAATATTGGAAGCGATGACTTCTTGTTCATTATGATGAGGTCATCGGAGCACAGTTCATTTTCTTGTGTCAAGCTCCTTAAAAAATGAAACAAGCTGGTCGGAGCAGAGTTCCTTGTCTTGTGTCAAGCTCGTTGAAAAATGAAACAAGGTTGTCGGAGCAGAGTTTGTTTTCTTGTGTCAAGCTCCTTAAAAAATGAAACAAGCTCTTCGGAGCATGGTTCTTTTCCTGTGTCAAGCTCCTTAAAAAATGAAACCGGGTCTCATTGGAGCAGAGTTCCTTGTCTTGTGTCAAGCTCCTTAAAAAATGAAACAAGGTCGTTGGAGCATAGTTCCTTGTCTTGTGGCAAGCTCCTTAAAACATGAAACAAGGTTGTCGGAGCAGAGTTCCTTGTCTTGTGTCAAGCTCCTTAAACCATGAAACAAGGTGTCTTGAGGATAGTTCTTTTAATGTGTCAACCTCGTAAAATAATGAAACACTTTCCCGTTCAATTCGAGTCTTTGATAAGTTCTCGTAAAATACCAGTCGAGTCTTTCTCTTGATCTCGTAACTTGAACCTTCACTCCATTTGTCTTTCATATGGAATAAATCTTGGGGGGCATGTACCTCGAATTGAGTCACCATGCTGGGGGCATGCTTACTTTTTCAAGCATAGTTTGTTTTCATTTCAAGCTTGTGTAAAAATGAAACCGGTTTCAAGCATAGTTTATCTTTATTTCAAGCTTGTGTAAAAATGAAACCAACTTCAAGCAGAGTTTTCTGATTTCAAGAGTGTGTAAAAATGAAACCATCCCCATTTTACCTCTTGTGATTTCCATTTTATCAGCCTAATTTTGCCAAATGAGCCTTGGTTTTCTCATTCCATCGTCACTATCTGCTTGGTCGATCATATGCCTTCACTTGGTTGTTTTACCCATTCCTGAGGAACCGCTGCGATGAGTGGTCTTGTTAGCCAGCCTCTTAACCTTTACTTTGTTCTGAGTAGTTCCACCATTACCAGAACTAGTAGCTACCCTTTATACCACTCGTTCCTCCAGGAGGAGTCACCTTTCAGCTCTTTTCTGACTATCAAAAATTGAAAATATTGTCGAGTCGCTTGTCGTTTTGATCTCGTTAAAGTGCCTGCGAAACAACATCTACCCAGTATACGTTTACCCCTTTTTCGGGTTGGGATAGATTATTTATGAAAAAGGAATACCCTAGCCTATCGCGACTAGGAGGTTTTCTTAGAAATAGTTTTCTACCTTTTCGGATCTGAGGAACTATTTACGAAAAGGGACCTTTGGAGTTTAATTTTTTGCTGTCTTTTCAAACTCTCTAAATGTGAAATGACACCGAGTTATTCCTTTATCATACTCATTAAACCCTGATGACATTGGATTAGGTCATAATGATGGTATTTGAGTTCTTCCTTCCCAGGGCTCGTTAAATGTACTAGGATGGGCTTATACAGCAAGCATATGGTATCCTCTTCAAGCTTGCGTAAAAATAAAGAGGTACTCACCAGAAATGGTGGGGAAAAATGGAACCAACATCATTGTCGTGTCGGCAGTATGTCGCTCTTGAAAATGGCACTTGTCTACATTCGTGTCAGGTTGAGGACATCTCATCTCATTTTTCACTTGCCTCCGTGGGTTTTGGTGATCCTTTTTGACCTCTCATCTTCTCTTTGCCTCGTCACCATGACCTCTGATCCATTGATGTCAAATACTTCCAAACTCACTGTCGTGCCACCACATGTTCAAGATAAGTTGACCTCTGCAAGTATCAACCTTCCTCTAATTCTCATCTGATCCTGATTCACAAAGACATTATGTTCCTCTGTCTCGTGTCGATGATGTGGGAAACACTATGGCCCACCTTTGATCGAGGTCACTTCCTGTCGACTTCAGCTCATTATCCAGGAAGATGATCTAGAGACTCCCTTCTGGTACCTTAGAGCCTGCATGCCTCAATGGCAGGTTCTTCGCATTCGACGTGAGGTTTTCATCATTGGCCTCCGATCGAGTGATTCTGCGAGTGTTCGACATCAGCTCATTGTTCACATGCTGTAGATTGTACCTGTATTACCTTGAGGACCATTGGCATTAATGGTGGTACCTCTTGCGTCTGTAAACAACTTTCATCATTGGCTAGTAATTAGGTGATGTTCTTGCATGTTCGACTTCAGCTCACATATTCGCATGCTTGAACTTGTACTTTGTGTTAGCCCCCGTATGGAATTTTTGACAAGCAAATAGGGGGCTAGATCATTTTTGAGTCTTCAAGGAATGCCTTTCCCCTGAAAATCCATCCTCCTTGAAGTCTCTCGATTGCTGTGCCTAATACAAATCCCCTTTTGCCAGTAAACTGCTAAAAAGGGCCTATCATTCCTTCCTTTACCCCCGCAACATGCATCAGTTCCCCCCATTTTTTTTCCTTTGTCCAAATTCCCTTTCTGTTACCCTCATTTAGCCTCTTTATTCCCCCTTGGCTCCCCTTCTATTTCCCCTTTTTACCCCTCAAATCCCCCTAAAACCCCTCTTCCGACCTTATTATAAGGCCTAGCCCCTTTACCGCAGGCCCCTTTCAAACCACTTCCCCATATGCCCGTCACCCAAGACCAAGCGCTTAAGCCTTGGGGGCCAATCGCGATCGAAACAACCGGCGGGTGCATTTCCTTTGTAATACTCAAAAAACCCGATGCGATTGTTGTATTTCGATAGGTCCCGCGGTGCGTTCCGCACCTTTGATCTCCCCGCCAGATCGACGGTCAGCGCTCAATCGTTTCCCCCCTTCCGATCGCTGATCGCAAGCCTTCTCTCTGTATCCCGATTAAATCCTAGCCGTCCGCTCGTTTCGCGATCCAACGGCTATCGCTCTCCCCTGTCGATCGCAATCGAAAGTTTGTGAGTGTCCCATTTTTGTGCTCTTCCGATTGCAGCCCTTCCGATTGCATCTCCGCCGTCCGTCTCCTCCCGGATCTGACGGCTCAGATTTAATCGCCCTCCGCCTCCACTGGGTCCCACTTCCTACATACATTCCGTGCATTTGTTTGCATTCCCGTACATTTTAGTCAAAGTCTAAAGTTTCATATGTATTCCGCCATGTCCATAAGTCAGCCCGCGGATCAATCTCCACCGTTGATATCCATCTCCAGGCCTGAATCCAACGGTCTGCGCTGCATGATCATAACGAACCCTATTATCCATGCATTCCACCACTTCCCTGCATTCTCATCGTTCGTTTGCATAATACTGTTGTTCCCGCCGCACCAACATTTAGCTCACCCTGCGTCCATTGCTTCGTCCACCGTTTCTTCACAGATTTGCCATGTCACAGAGTTTCTAGAGGAAGAGGGCCGCCTCTGTTCGATGTACTACCTTAATGGTAAGCGGCGTAGTCAGGGTCAAATCCAGTGAACCAGTACCATCAGAAAGGTCAGGAAATGGGGCTGTCAGGACTCATATTAATGGAGAGCAGAGTTCAAACGCCGAAATCCTTCTGGCACCATTTAAATATCGAGCTAACTTGACAGAGGCAGTAATGAAGCAACGAGGACTTTCAGTATAGAGCAGAGGGATTAATGCGCGTCAAAGAAGACCTTAAGCCCTGAAGCAGAAGTTTAATGAGGCAAAGCATCATTTTGAAGACCCCGAGGACCGATTCTGGAGATCCTGAACATCAGTAAGAGGTAATATCAAGGTTTTCTTATCAGCAGAATGTTTTTCCATGAAGGACAGGTCTCCCATGCAGTATTTATTAGGCGCCGTGTCCTCGAAGGATTTTCTCGTCCCAGCTATGGTTCGAAACAATCTAACATCCATGAGGCAGACCTCTTAGCAATTTCTTTCGTTTTGTTCAAGTCACCTGGAGTACTACAACCCAAAGGTCAAATCGTATCCGGATTAAATCTTTCTTTCATGAGGAAGGTGACAATGATTAAATATACAGTGTATCAAGCAGAATGGGCCTCGTCCCTGCATTCATTGTTGTGCTTAAATGTAACATTTAAAGATTCACCTGCCTCCTCAGTCGGTCCTCTGTGTCTCTTCTGCTATAAAGCACAGAGGGATATCATTGTAATGGTTGTTGTTGCATCATCAGTGAATTGCAAGCATTTTTGTCTCGGGGCCAAGTTTCCTGTGTAACAGTGGTATGATAGGCTGAGAAATATGATGTATTCGGGCTGAATGTAAAAGCTTTGGGCAGTGATGTACCTGATTGGTGTTATGTTTAACATAATAAGCAGTTTTCGTTGGATCCTGATCTACAGCAGTTGGTGATGTTTTTCTTATCTCTGTGTTTATTTCCATTTCATTTCATGTTCTTCTGACTGACATCTGAATGCATGATATAATATTTACCCTTGTTAGGTACCTTATATCCCAGCTCTCTCAGTCTTTAATGTTTTCTGCTCATATGTGTGTCTAAATATTGTTTTTAATTGACTAAACCAGTGTAGTGGATGACTATTGCCTGCTCTCTGATGTGCAAGTTGATAGAATCAGTGTTCATATGTCTTTGTTAAGATCTAATCGAAAGAGGTTAGGAACATTGGGAGGTGTAAAGCCTGTTGCTGCCTCTTCATAACCTGCCCTTCCATACGAACCTTTTCAAGACCCTTTGTGTTACCTATGGTTTTGTCCAAGCAGGCCTGGAGTTAAATGACCTCTGGCCTGATCTATAGACGGAATCAGATGGTCTTCCATCCTTCATTCTCATTCCTTTATGTTCCATCCCACCAATCAGTCTTTGAGATCCAAGTGCTCTAGATGACTAGCCCAACTGAAGCTTACACATTGAACATAAGTAAATCCTTTCTTGACTCCATTGCCCAATGGCCTTGATGTTCCCTGAGTTATCTATTCTTGCCTAGCTTCCTTCTTTACTCATCCTTGTCTTATGGTGAAACCTTCCTTCCTGATTCTCAACAACCAAACCCAAACAATCAAACACACAACCTTGAGCCTATAACTAGCCTAATATCACAATTGAGAACTTCAAAGACATATATCCTTTGATAATCATAGAGAGATCCCTCTCTGGACCTAGGAGGGCTAGATCCTAAGGTCTGAAAGTGGTTCTATGTTGTCTCATCTTTTGGTCTCTGTCAACCTGGCCAAAACATTGTCGTCACCAACATAATGGGGAATCCACTGGGGACACTAATCTGAGAGTCAAGAACCACTGATAGTTGGTCTATTTCCCATTGTCGTCACCAACATAATGGCGACTCCGCTGGGGACACTAATCTGAGAGTCAAGAACCGCTGATAGTTGGTCTATTTCCCATTGTCGTCACCAACATAATGGCGACTCCACTGGGGACATTCTGAGTACATTTCGTCTTAAACACTCTTTAAACCTCAGAAACTTAGAACTCTAGTTAGGTTGACGGTAAGTCACACCTTTGATGGTGAGCACTGTGGTGCATAGTGTGCCCTAGAATCATCCTAAACCTTCCACCTGGCAACTCCATTGTTCCTAAACGTTAAATACTCCACTGGTGATCAGTAGGCCTGCTGATTATCTCGGTTTCACATCAGACTCCGCTGGGAGACCAGTCCCAATGCATAATGAAGACTCCATAGGGAGGCCAGTTCCCAAGACAACATTAACCAAAGTAGAAGTAACAAGTAGGGCTAAGCTGCTTGGCTTATAAACAACACTCTGGCTCATAGAACCATTCATACAAGAGCTTTCCCCGATCCAAACCCACCTGAAACAGTTGATAATCCTGAGAAAATCCTTAAAAGAACATCTGTGAGTAGGAGATCAACTATTTCCAGCAACATTCATAGAGCCAATTCTGCACCAGAAGATCTTGCAGTTCTATTAGACCCTTTCTTCGACCTAGACCTCCAAAATAGATTACCTAGAACTAGGTCATTCAGTGTTTTAGACCAGCCAAACACTAGGGACAGCGAAAACCCTCCTTCCACACCACCTGATCTCCACTTTCTCCAAAACTTGGGGCTTTCTCACCCTAGATCTGCTCAGCAGACTTCTGCTGGTCCTACCATCCCTGTCATCCAACTACCAGCTGCTCAAGCCAACCCTATACCTCATCAGAACATCATCATGGCAGCCTGGTATGCACCTCTAGTTTTACCTCAGCCTCTGCTGCCCTTACCAAATGATTATCAATCAAAAATCCCACACTTCCCTACTAAAGAGCCTACAACAGCACAACAACATGTAGATAAAATGGAAGACTCTTTTGACTATATGGAAATTGACGATGAAACAATCAAAATGAGAATTTTCGCGCAGAGTCTGGGGGGGGAGGTTAAAAAATGGTTTAAAAACCTACCTGCTGGTAGTATCCAAGATCTCCCCGCTTTATACCAGACTTTCATTAAAAAATGGGAAACTAGAGCAAACCCTCACCAGCTCCTAGCAGAATACATGTCTCTTAAGAGGAACGCAGGAGAGAGTGTTCACGAATACACCACTAGATTCAATAGCATCTACAATGCTCTTCCCCCACACATGAAACCTCCACAAGGTATGGCCCTGGCCAAATATCCTGATGGATTTTATGCTGACATGGCCTATGAGCTTAGAGATAAAGAGTACACCACTTTGGAAGACATGCAGAAAGGGGCAGTAAATATAGAGGCAAATTTAATTGAAAAAAGGGCCAAACTGAGAGCTGAGAAGAGAGTAACATACAAGGATGACACTATAGCCTCCACTTCAGATCCTAATATTGACAGATTGTCTAAGAATCTGGATAAGCTATGCCAAGTGGTCGAAAATATGGCTATCACTCAAAACAGGAACCAAAATCAAAACCAAAATCAGAACTTCAGAAGAAACAACAACACTCCCAACAGACAAAAAGAGTCAGATCAGCAAGTCATTCCCCCGTTCCAAAAATTTCTTGATGAGGATGAGGGAATCATAGAAGAGTCTGAAGGGAATGTGATAAACATGTTCAAAACAGAGGACTCAATCCTAAACTGTGATTCAGAAGAGGACCAACCCTCAACCTCTTATGGGGAGGAGGAATGGTTTGAATCTGAGGATTATAGGTTGGGATTCGAAAATTCCATGTTACAGGTCAGAGAACAATATGAGCTCAGGAGTAAAAAGAACCAAGACACTTCCAAACCTAAAACTCCCGAGGTAACCATCAAAAAGAGGCCTAAAAAATCTTCTAAAGTAACTGCTGTGAACAACAATTCAACGGCCAAGGGTTCTGAGAGTAACAAAGAAAAGGACTACCAAAACAATGAAAAACAAAGTCAACCAACCAGTAGCACTAGCACCTTAGTTAGTGCTCCTGATAAAACTGTGTCTACACATGTACATAATGAGAAAACACAAACCGATTCAGCTACTAAGGTGGTTGCAAATAAAACAGAGTTGAATACTTCCAAGAGTCAATCCACTTTCAGTTTAGAAAGTGAGATTGCAAAAATCAAAATCCTTGTACCATTATCTGAGCTGGCCTCTCAGGATGTATATAAGGGCCAGATTTTGAAAGCATTAAATCTGAGTATAAATAATGACACTGTAAATTTCAGCGATGATCAGCCTGCCCTCTTATTCGGTCCCAAGATTGAGGGGAAATTTCAGGAAGGGGTAGTTCCACCTTTTTATATCAGTCTTAACATTCATGACAAGATCCTTCATAATGCCATGCACGACTCCGGTGCATCACACAATCTAA
The DNA here is from genome assembly GCA_034641835.2 of Pinus albicaulis. Lineage (NCBI taxonomy): Eukaryota > Viridiplantae > Streptophyta > Pinopsida > Pinales > Pinaceae > Pinus > Pinus albicaulis. Next base: position 305,128,312 of record CM076569.1, read on the forward strand.
TGCCTAAGGTAGTGATGGAAAGGCTAGGTCTAGAAATTACCAGACCTTACAAAGACTTATACTCTTTTGACTCTAGTAGAGTAAAATGCCTAGGCCTCATCAAAGACTTATGTGTGAGCTTAACTCAGATTCCTGCGAAATGTATGGTCATGGATGTAGTGGTGGCAGACGTGCCACCCAAGTATGGCATGTTACTATCTAGATCATGGGGAGCCAAGCTGCAAGGCACCATGCAGATGGATGGCTCATATGCCACTATCCCTATATTTGGCCAATCAAGAAGACTATATAGAGAATCCCAAATGAAATTCTTAGTCAGCAGCCCCGAGAAACCTGAAAATTCACCATTATATTATGTACATACCGACCTTGACTCCTTCATCTTTTGTAATGATGAATCCTTAGAAGAGCCAGAGTCCCAGAATAGGCATACAAATGAGAACACCGAGCCTATGGACCTCCACATAATGGCCACTCTGGAAGAATATGATCAGGAAAACCATGGGCAGCACACTGAAAACGAAGAGGAAATCAGCAATGAAGCCTGTAGGATCTGCGGTGGGCCTCTCACTCTGAGTGAAACAGAAACAGAACAAGAACAGCCCGTCAACCACCTCCCTGACATCCATGGCCTCTACGAACAACAAGATAGTTTACAACCTAGTACAGACCTCCCAACTCAACCTAATGGCGAATCCAGCTGTAAGGTAGAAAGCAAAGTGGAAGTAAACAAAGAGCCCCTGTGGGAAATGAGATTTGATGGGTCCTGTACTAGACAAAGCGCTGGAGCAGGAGTGTGGCTGCGTAACACCGAAAATGACCACGCAGAGAGCCACGCTATTAATCTGCATTTCAAATGCACGAATAACATTGCGGAATATGAGGCTCTAATCTTGGGCTTAAATCTGTTGAAAAAATTAGGAGCCCGTAGGATAGTCGTGAGAGGAGACTCTGAGTTAGTAATCAAACAGATGAATGGTGAGTATTCGGCAAAACACCCCAGGCTTAGGGCATATAGGAATGATACTCTAGATTTGCTGAAAACGTTCATTGAATATGATTTAGTATCCATTCCTAGGGGTCAAAACGCTATTGCAAATGGACTAGCCTACCTAGCTAGCTCCTATCCTAAAGCCCCAGTTGACCAACAAATCATCATTCAGACTAAATTCAGGCCTGCAGTGCCAGACAATGAAAAATACTGGCAGGTCTTTGAAGGAGACAAACAGATTGAAGATTTCCTGATGGGCAGAAATGAGTTTGAATTTTCTGATTCAGACTCGAAATCTGAGGACAGCTGCCCAAGTGAGGATTCCCCAGATGAACTAGAAACACCTTGTAGTATAGAAATAAATTCTTTTTATGAAGAAACTGGAGATTCAGCCATAAAACGTGAAAACGCAGATAGAGAAGAAATGGAGGTGCTGCAAGCCAAAGACAAGAACATACCAAGAGGCTTAGCACCCTTAGAGGACCTCTTTGATTTTGATGATGTTGCAAAAAAGCCCACAATAGAACATGCAGAATCAGATGTAGAAGAATGTAACATAGGCACTGAAGACAAACCCAAAATGATAAAACTGGCTAAGTCTATACCTGCAGACATGAAGAAAAGATACATTGACTTGTTTAAGGAATTCATTGATGTGTTTGCATGGAGCTATGAAGACTTAAAGGCCTATGACTCCAACATTATACAACATAAGATACCACTAAAGGAAAATCAGAAGCCTTTTAGACAAAAACTTCGAAGAAGTAATCCAAAACAATTGCCTGCAGTAGAAAAGGAAATTAAAAAGATGTATGATGCAGGCATTATAGTCCCTGTAAGGTTTTCTGATTGGGTGTCGAACCTAGTGGCTGTAAGGAAGAAAACATGGGAGATCAGACTGTGCATAGACTTCAGAAACCTCAACAGAGCCTCCCTAAAAGACAACTACCCCTTGCCTAGAATGGAAGATATCTTACAAAAGGTAGTGGGCTCTAAAAGAATCTCCCTGCTTGATGTTTTTTCAGGATACAACCAGGTTCTGGTACTCCCAGAAGATCAACTCAAAACAGCTTTTACCACTCCATGGGGCACCTTCATGTACGTGAAAATGCCTTTTGGATTGATGAATGCTGGAGCTACCTTCCAGAGAGCAATGGATATTGCTTTCTCAGATGAGATTGGACACTTTATATTTATCTACTTGGATGACTTAACTGTCTTTTCTAAAACAGAAGAAGAACACTTAAAACATCTGAGGAAAGTTTTTGAAAAATGTAGAAGGTACGTTCTGTCCCTAAATCCTAAGAAGATTGTTTTTGGGCTGCAAGAAGGTAAGCTTCTGGGCCACATCATATCCGAAAAATGGATTAGGATAGACCCCCAGAGAGTTGAGGGAATACTTCAAATTACACATCCAAGAAACATCAAGGAGCTACAGTCCTTCATTGGGAAGATCAATTTCCTTAGAAGATTTATCCCCAACCTTGCTGAGCATCTTAGGAAAATGACTGAGATGCTAAAGAAAGATGCAGGAATCAAGTGGACTGTTGAAGCCAAAAAATCTTTTGAGTCAGTGAAGCTTGCGCTCACCCAAGCCCCTGTCCTTATCAGCCCTGACTTCTAAAAATATTTTCTGATCTTTTCATTTGCTTCCCCGCACACAATAGCTGCAGTCTTGCTGCAGAAAAATTCGGAAGGTAAGGAACAACCTATAGCCTTCTTCAGTAAAGCCTTGAGAGATGCACCCTTAAAGTACAACATCATGGAAAAGTAGGCCTATGCCCTGATTAAGGCCTTAAAAGACTTTAGGGTGTACATTCTTCATTCTCACACCATTGCCTATGTGCCAAATATAGTGTTCAAAGATATCTTGTCCCAAGACCCAGATGGGAAAAGAGGCAAATGGATTGCTACAATTTTAGAATATGACATTGAAGTCAAACCCACCAAGCTGATCAAAGGTCAAGGCCTGGCTCAATTGATGGCTGAAACTAATCTACAGGCCCTTGATATTAACATGATGAATGCCCTGGATGAGCAGGAAGGATTGCCCCATCAAACTGTTGAGGAGCAGTTTCAGAACTCTCCTTGGTACACTGATATCCTTTACGTGCTCACACACCTCAATTCTCCTCCGGAACTGTCCAAAACAAAGGCCAGATTCATAAAACTCAAAGCTAGAAATTACTGCATTATGAATGAGAGTCTATATTGGAAAAACCCAAATGGCCTTTTACTGAAATGTCTGCCTGAAGCCGAAGCTGAAAGAATCAAACAAGAATTCCATGCCGGGGAGTGTGGAGGCCACCTGAGCTGGAAAGCCACTGCAAATAAGATACTCAGGGCTGGGTACTATTGGCCTACACTCTTTAGTGATGTCCATAAAATGATCCTTACCTGCCACAAATGCTAAATTTTTGAAGGCAAAAGAAAGCTCCTTCCCCTCCCTCTGCAGCCTATCACCATAGAAGGTCCCTTCATGCAATGGGGCTTAGACTTCATTGGAGAAATCCACCCCTCTTCTTCTGGGCAACAAAAGTGGATCTTGACTGCTACTGATTACTTCACTAAGTGGATTGAAGCCATACCCACTAGGAATGCCACTGATTCTGTCATCATTAGGTTCCTAGAAGACTTCATCTTATCACAGTTTGGCTGCCCAAGGAAGATAATCACCGACAATGCTGCTGCTTTCGGATCCAAAAGAATGATTGATTTCTGTCACAGGTACGGAATTGCACTTGGACATTCAACTTCCTATTACCCCCAGGGTAATGGCTTAGCTGAATCATCAAATAAAAGCCTGGTTACAATCATTAAAAAACTACTGGAAGAGAATAAAAGGTCTTGGCATAAAAAGTTGATACATGCCTTGTGGGCAGATAGGCTCACTACAAAGAAATCTATTGGCACATCACCCTTCCAGCTGGTTTATGGGACAGAAGCAGTTTTTCCTACTAGCCTTGGGATACCAGTGGTAAAGCTTATTCAAGAAATCCAATCAGAAGAAGACAGCATGATAAGGAGAATCAATGAAACAATCCATCTTCAGCAAACAAGGGAGCAAGTTTATGACAGAGCTGTCAGAGTGCAGGAAAACATGAAGAGACAGTTTGACAAAAGAACCAAAGCAGCAAATTTCAAGGTTGGGGACAAGGTCCTGAAGTGGGATTCAAGAAGAGAGGATAAAGGCAAACATGGCAAATTCGACAGCTTGTGGCAAGGTCCCTTCATCATTCAAGCCACTGTGGGTCCTAATGCGTTTTTCTTGCAAGAACTTGATGGTACAGAGCTGTTTGGGGGTCCTGTCAATGGCAGGATGCTTAAACACTATTTCTGCTAATTCTCCATTTCCAGTTTCATTTCCATTGTATATACCGTTGCAAATTTTCATTTTCAGCAAAAAAGAGAAGAAATTGTCCCAAAAAACAGAATGAAAAGAGAGGTTCAGACATGCTCAAAACATGAACCTCTGAGGCAAAAGGATTGGCTCTAATAAACTCAAAATCTGAGCCAAAGGGAAGAAGAATAGCTGGTCCTTACAAGCTCAAAATTTGGATCAGCAGTGAAAGAAGATCCAGCTCTAATATGCCCAAAATCAGAGCTGGAGCAAAGGAAAGAAGTGACTCAAATATGCTCAAAACCTGAGTCACAAGAAAGAAAAAAGGATGCTTCACAGTTTCAGAATTCCATGCCTTCTCAGTTTTGTTTTCTTCAAGTTTCTACCCAGCGAGTCAAACAGTCTAATCCTGGCTTGGCTGTGTTTAAATTTCCTGTCTTAGAATGTAGGTGAAGAAACCTGTTGGACAGTTTAATCCCAACAGGTAGTAGTTTAGGTAGAGAAATAGATGAGGCCAACAGTCTAATCTGACCTCATGGAGAAATAAGGGTAGAATTAGAATAGGTTCGTTTCTGTTTTTCAAAATAAAATGTAAAGGGTCTGCTAGTTCAAATGCACCCAAGGGAAAATTGTTAGAACTCTAGTTTGGGTAGGTAGATCGGTTGGGGAAATGTTTCTACTGATTTTTGTATCTAATATATTGTGGCAGCTAATCTAAAGAAAGAAGAAAGATGGCTTACAGTAACAGGCATCTGGCCAACACCAAGAGATCGATTTCTGAATTCTTGACTCCCTCAAGAAGAAGCCATCCCCATGTGGAGACACTGTTAGCCCCCCCCTATGAAATTTTTGACAAGCAAATAGGGGGCTAGATCATTGTTGAGTCTTCAAGGAATGCCTTTCCCCCTGAAAACTCATTCTCCTTGAAGTCTCTCAGTTGCTGTGCCTAATACAAATCCACCTCTGCTAGTAAACTGCTAAAGAGGCCTGTCATTCCTTCCTTTACCCCTGCAACATACATCATTTCCCCCTCTTTCCATTTGTCCAAATTCCCTTTCTGTTACCCTCTTTAGCCTCTTTTATCCTCCCTTGGCTCCCCTTCTATTTCCCCTTTTACCCCTCAAATCCCCCTAAAATCCCCTTTAAATTCCCCCTCTTACCCTTAGTTTAGCCTTTTTCCTTTTCTTTTCCCCCTTATCGTTTCCCTTTAAATCCCTTAAAAACCCCTCTTCCGACCTTATTATAAGGCCTAGCCCCTTTCTCGTTAAGCCCCTTCAACCACTTCCCCACATATGCCCGTCACCCAAGACCAAGCGCTTAGGCCTTGGGGGCCAATCGCAATCGAAACAACCGGCGGGTGCATTTCCTTTGTAATACTTAAAAAACCCGATGCGATTGTTTTATTTCGATAAGTCCTGCAGTGCGTTCTGCACCGTTGATCTACCCTGATGATCCAACGGCTATCACTCTCCCCTGTCGATCGCAATCGGAAGTTTGTGAGTGTCTCATTTTTGTGCCCTTCCGATTGCATCTCTTCCAATTGCATCTCCTTCGATTGCATCTCCGCCGTCCGTCTCCTCTCGGATCTGACGGCTCAGGTCTAATCGCCCTCCGCCTCCGCTGGGTCCCACTATTTCGTTCATCACCGTCGCATTTCTTGCATTTTGCTTGTTTTGTTAGTTTCGTATATTGTTACGTCGGATCAATCTCCACCGTTGGTCTTCGTCTCCAGGCCAGGATCTAACGGCCTATGCTGCATATTCTACCAAACCCTATTGTCTGTGCACTCCCCCACTTCACTGCATTTTCATCGTTCATTTACATAATACCGTTGTTTCTGCTACCGCCGCACCACCGTTTCGTTCACTCTGCATTCATCGCTCCGTCCACCGTTTTCTTCATAAGTTCACTGTGTTGCAGAGTTTCTAGAGGATGGGGCCTCCGTTGTTCAACGTACTGCCTCAATGGCAAGCGGCGCAGTCAAGATCAAATCCAATGAGCCAGTACCATCAGAAAGGTCAAGAAATGGGGCCGTCAGGACTCACATTAATGGAGAGCAGAGTTCAAACGCCGAAATCCTTCCGGTGCCATTTAAAGATCGAGCTAACTTGACAGAGGCAGTAATGACGCGGCAAGGATTTTTAGTACAGAGCAGATGGATTAATGCGCATCAAATAAGATCTTAAGCCCTGAAACAGAGGTTTAAGGAGGCAAAGCATCATTTTGAAGACCCCGAGGATCGATTCTGGAGATCCTGAACATCAATAAGAGGTAATATCAAGGTTTTCTTATCAGCGGAATGTTTTTCCATAAAGGACAGGTCTCCCATGCAGTATTTATTATGCGTCGTGTCCCCGAAGGATTTTTCCGTCCCAGCTATAGTTCAAAGCAATCTAACATCCATGAAGCAGACCTCCCAACAAGTTCTTTCATTTTGTTCAAATCACCTGAGGTACTGCAGCCCAAAGGTCAAATCGTATCCGGAGCAGATCTTTCTTTCACGAGGAAGGTGACAATGATTAGATATACAGTGTATCAAGCAGAATGGGCCTCGGCCCTGCATTCATTGTTGTGCTTAAATGTAACATTTAAAGATTCACCTACCTCCTCAGTCGGTCCTCTGTGTCTCTTCTGCTATAAAGCACAGAGGGATATCATTGTAATGGTTGTTGTTGCATTATCAGTGAATTGCAAGAATTTTTGTCCCGGGCCAAGTTTCCTGTGTAACAGTTGTATGATAGGCTGAGAAATATGATGTATTCAGGCTGAATGTAAAAGCTTTGGGCAGTGATGTACCTGATTGGTGTTGTGTTTAACTTGATAAGCAGTTTTCATTGGATCCTGATCTATAGCAATTGGTGATGTTTTTCTTATCTCTGTGTTTATTTCCATTTCGTTCCATGTTCTTCTGACTGACATCTGAATGCATGATATAAGATTTGCCCTTGTTAGGTACCTTATATCCCAGCTCTCTCAGTCTTTAATGTTTTCTGCTCATATGTGTGTCTGAATATTGTTTTTAATCGACTAAACCAGTGTAGTGGATGATTATTGCCTGCTCTCTGATGTGCAAGTTGATAGAATCAGTGTTCAGATGTCTTTGTTAAGATTTAATTGAAAGAGGTTAGGAACATTGGGAGGTGTAAAGCCTGTCGCTGCCTCTTCATAACCTGCCCTTCCATACGAACCTTTTCAAGACCCTTTGTGTTGCCTATGGTTTTGTCCAAGCAGGCCTGGAGTTAAATGACCTCTGGCCTGATCTATAGATGGAATCAGATGGTCTTCCATCCTTCATTCTCATTCCTTTGTGTTCCATCCCACCAATCAGTCTTTGAGATCCAAGTGCTCTAGATGACTAGCCCAACTGAAGCTTACACATTGAACATAAGTAAATCCTTTCTTGACTCCATTGCCCAATGGCCTTGATGTTCCCTGAGTTATCTATTCTTGCCTAGCTTCCTTCTTTACCCATCCTTGTCTTATGGTGAAACCTTCCTTCCTGATTCCCAACAACCAAACTCAAACAATCAAACAAACAACCTTGAGCCTATAACTAGCCTAAAATCACAATTGAGAACTTCAAAGACATATATCCTTTGATAATCACAGAGAGATCCCTCTCTGGACCTAGGAGGGCTAGATCCTAAGGTCTGAAAGTGGTTCTATGTTGTCTCATCTTTTGGTCTCTGTCAACCTGGCCAAAACATGGGAACACCAACACTTTGTTTGGGTCAAGATGGAGTGCAAGACCCTAGATTCTGCTTGTTATAATCCAGGCTGCGATTTTGTGGATTATTATGATTAGCTACATGACTCTCTGATTGGATGGCTGCGACCATACCTGAGTCTATTTACCGATCCTCACTGGATGGCTCCGTCCATGCCTTGGATCTCGGTTATTACATACTCTGTTATGGATGGCTGCGCCCATACAACATATTTATCATGTATTTGAGATATCAGTTGTATTTATCTACGCAAGTTTTCCGACGGCGGTGTTTTCAGTTGGACACGTTCTCGTAAACCATTTCACCCCTCTCTCTCTCTCGGGCCTCATGCTTTAGGGGGCATCTGTCACATAGCAATTTGTCACCGTCCCTGCAATTCCCTATCCCGCACAATTGGAGGGCTCATTCCGTGACCTGTGAGCAGTGACATAACTTGAAAACACTTTCATGGCATTCCTATAAACATGTAATTTCATTGCCTTGAAGACAACTCCTTGTGAAAAACCTTAAAAACACCCCTTTTTGCATTGGCGCGGGTAGCCAGTTTAGTACCCGCACCAATGGGGGAAATCCTTCAAATAGGGCTCGCCAATTGGCGCTCAGTCCCAGAGTCGCACTCGCGCCAGCCATTTTAAGGAGTGTTTTTTAAAAATAAATGGTGGAAGTTTCGTCCTAAGTGATCTAGAAACTGGTATCTAATTTGACTTGGGAGGTTTGGCTCCGGATCTCCATGTAGAGGAAGTGGTTTGCCACCTCTCATGGAAGCTTCCTTGAGGATAGGGCCAATCCCATGATTATAGGGATCCCAACTCCCCTTTCTCCATCTATAAAAGCTTGCTCATTTCCTTTGCAAGCTAGTCTCCAAGTTCCAAAGAGCCATCAGAGCCTTATGCTGCAAGAGCCTTGATTCATTCCCTTAAGGCCAAATCCAAGCAAGGATATTATTGTCGAGACATCTGGAGAGAGAGGTTTGTCCCATCCCCGACAGGCTTTATCGAGACGTGTTCTGCTGACGACCCTCCGAAGGAGAATTTAGCGTCAGAGCTATGGTTGTATTCTTCTCTTGATTGATTAATGATAAGCGACTATTGGTTATGGTTCCACTCTTGTTGTTGATTATGATGTTGAGTTATGTTTTCTCTGACTGACATATAGTTGCATATTACGCTTGTGGTTGTTTTGTTTCTCGCGTGTGCAGGTGTCCGATCATGGAGATCGTGAGGATTGTGATCTGCCAAAGCTAAGGAATAGGAGCACTACTTTCTCTACAAGCGACAACGTTGGATTCCAGGTAAGCCTTCATCGCTAGTTGGTTTATTTGCAATTAGGAACTTGCATTATAGCGTGAACGATTATTGCTAGACCTGGTCTGGGCTAGTAGGGATCGCCTCTGTCCGCAGAGGGGATTTACCTCCACAATAGTGTGCATGTGTAAGGGTTGTTGATGAATAAATTCCTCTAAGGAATATCTGCATGGTTGAACTCTGTTCTTAATTGATAGATCTGAATCTATGATGCACCTATGGATATGATGAAGGTTCAAGATCTTTAGATCTAGAAATGATGAATCTCTAGGATGATCTGCAAAATAAATGATGAAGACCAGGCGCAAGTCTGATGAATAAATTGAAGAAATCTGGGTAATTTTATAGATCTAGTCTGTTCTGCAAGTTTATCTTTTACAGATATATACGCTAGTTTGTCTCGATAAAAGCGCGTATATACGCGGGTTCGCTTAATAAAAAGCGCGTATGGAAGTTAGGGTTTCTGAAGCTTATTTACAGATATTACTTCTGTGATTTCTGTTTTCTCTCTGTTTTCGGTCAAGTCTACTTGAAGTTTTGGGTTGATTGAATATGGAGTATGCTGCTGATTTGATAAGGAACAAATCTAATCAATGATTGAGAAAACATGATGAAGGATGAGTGACTATCTAAACAGTTCTGCATTGCGGATAGATTGTCTGAATTGAAAGTATTAGATCTGAATATGAGTCTAAACATATTCTGAAAGAAATCATATGCTAGTTGGTGAAAAGAAAAGCGCATGTATATGCGGAAACTGTGAAGCAAAGTCGCGTATTATTTCAAAATATAAAAATTAGCATGCACTGAAGCATACGCAGGTTGGTGTGAAGAAAGACGCATATATACGCGGGTTACATAAATAAAAAAGCATATGGTATCTGAATTAATGGTTGTTCAAGGTTTAATGTGTATCTGATTATTTACTCTGAAGTCTGGGTTATTTCTGATATTCTGGTTACAGTGGTATTGGTGTTCTGATTGACGTTTTGGGTTGTTGATGTTAAGGGGTTGTATTGAAGTTGTTTTGAACCAGTATGAAAATTGATGAAACATGGTCTGCAGTGGATCTGAGGGTTGAAGCATTCAGTATGAAAGTATAAGCTTTCAGCCAGTAGAAGTTGGTGTTGAAATCAGGGGGTTGAAGCTCCCTTCCAGGAGAGGCTGGTAAACGAGATCAGGGGGGTTGGAGCTCCCTTCCAGTTGTAGCTGGAAAAAGAGAGAAGGTTGCACCCCTCTGGAGGTAGAAGCCTGCGTACTGGTATAAGTATGCATCAGTACAATGTTGTAAAAGGTTTTTTATATAATAAATATTGAAGACAGAGACTACAGCAGCGGTGGTTTTCTCCCGATTTGGGTTTCCACCTTAAATATTGGTGTTCATGTGTGTGATGCTTTATACAGTTGTTTACTGCTCATAAATTCTGATTATCTAGCCTTATTCATAACTGATAAATCTGTTTAAAAGACTGATTCTCTAAATCTGAAAGAGAAATCAATATACGCTAGTTTCCTTCTATATTTCTGCGTGGATACGCTAGTTCAGTTCATAAAAACCGCGTATGGAAATCTGCTCAAAGAAAAAGTAAAAAGTTTTCAGTCAGCTCTAAATACTGATTCGCACCCCCTCTCAGTATTTTTCCCAATAATAATGTACCTCATGAAGTGACAGCGCAGTTTTAGAAGGAGGCCCCTCATGTGAAAGGAGCTAATTCATCAAGGTGGTTTAGGGTTTGTAGATGCTTTCATCTTATAAAAGGAAGAAGGAGGTAGCAAGAGAAGGTTTTTTATTATGCATATTTTCTGAGTATCTTTTCTGTTTAGAAAAATACCATACTCTATTGTTTAGCTGAGGATAATGCTGCTTAGCACTTGTGGATTCCTATGCAGGGATTCTATCTCTTCCCTTGAGGATTTCTTGGAGGAGTCTTGCTGATTTAATTCACTATCAGACATTTGGCCAAGCTCTACTTCCAACTGCAACACAGATCCAGTGAGGGCTTGGTTGCTTTTGCAAGTTGTAGCAAGTGGAAACACTACATCTACTCAAATCTAGACTTTACTAGTGCCTCTTCTCAGTGAGTGTGTATTTTAACCTCCTGGAAGAGTGCATTAGCTATGGAGCTTCATATTTGTATCTTGGCATCAGGAAAACTCAGTTATTCAAGCTATAGCACAGTTTCCCTTGAGGGACTTCGTTATTTTCAATGGAGGTTTTCCAGGGTGTTTTGATCCCATTTTTTATGAGAGATATCTGGTGCTGGGCTTTGCCTTTCACTTTGGTGATCCATGGATTAGCTTGCTGATCCATGTTCTGTATAGATCTAATCTGTTTCTAATGAAAAATCAAGTTTAGAAATTTCTGAATAATATTGTAGATCTTCTATTTAAAACTCAGATCTAGTCTTTGTACTGCATGTTTTGGTCAAAACCCCAAGGGGATCTTATAATAGAGCCTTTCTAGTGTACAAATCTGAAATGGATCTGACATTTTGTGCATAGATATGATCTAGATCTGAATTGTAACATTCAGCTATTGCAACTCCTTAAAATAACATTTTTAAGCCATTTTACATTATATATATGTGTTGCAGCCTTCTTTTCTGAAGATTTCCTTCTCTCTTGTCTTCTGTATTCTGCTGTATAATGAAATAGCATCAATATAACTTTTATTTGCTGATGTATATTCAAAATTTGATCTTATTTGATGGCCTCCTTCTCATTCTTTCCAAGACTGCGTTATTTCTGAAGCAGTCTGTAGTACATAGCTGTAGCTCCTCTCTTTGGGGGTTTTTCAACTAGAATAGGTGGTGGGAGATATGTTTACCACACCTAGTTTGACTTTTTTCCCTCTCCTTTAGGATGTAGACCCCAGATCTACTGATCTAAAGGATCCAGAAGCTGCAAAATCATTTCTGTGCACAAATTTTCCAGAAGTGCGTTATTTTAGTAGGCACTGTTGTGCATTCCCATTTTGGGATATTACAGTGGTATCGGATCTCCTTTCTTGGCACAACCTGTGCTTTCTTTAGAGAACCACAACCATGTTGAATTTAGAATAAGATGATCCTCTTACTGAGAGGGAGAAGAGGTATCAGAACAGAAGCCACAAGAAGTTTGATTACACCACTGAGGATCAAGACAAGGGTAAAGCCCCTGAAACTATAAGTGATAAAGAAGGAGAAGAGTTTGCAAGAACTCTTTTGGTAGCTATGCAAGATATTTCTAGAGAGATCAAAGAAATGAGAATGGACAGGATGAGGGAATCTCCTAGGATATTTCATCCTAGGGAAAGCTTTGGCATGTCTCACCACTGGACTAGTCAACCAGTGAACCAGTCACAAGCTCCACAACGCTCCACTATGCCTACCCTCTTAGCTGTGGAGAATGAAGGACCACAAGAGAAAGCATCCCTTGAACACTACTTTGAGGAATATGAATCTCAGAATCAGAGATTCAAGGACCACTTAAGTTTTCAAGAGTTTTGTCACCTCAAGGACAAAAGAAGACCAAGGCATCAGTATAGAGATGGTGGGTTCTTTCATAATCATGATAGACATCACTCTATGGGCAGGTTCGTTTTGCCCAAGTTGGATGGGTCATCCACCAGTTCTACCAAGGCATGGGTAGAAAAGCTGGATATCCACTTTCAGTTGAACAAAGTCCCTGAGATTGAAGCCATCAAGATTGCAGCGCTGCACTTTGAAGGTGAAGCACACAATTGGTGGTTCCATGGGTTGTCTACATTGGGCCATGCCAATGTGACTACCTATTATGAATTCACTAGAAGAATGGTAGATAGGTTTGAAAAAAAGGATCCAGAAGCACCTTTCATGAGCCTTTCAAAGTTAAAGCAATCAGGAAATGCAGAAACTTATATCTTTGAGTTTCTAAGATTATCTGTTATGGTTCCTGATCTATCTGCAGCAAGGAGGGTGTACATGTTCATTGACGTCCTGGATGAACCTTTGCATGGATTGGTTAAATCTACCAAGCCCATCACTTTGCATGATGCCACTGAGAGGGCTAGGGACCTCCAAGATGCCTTGCCAAAATCAAAGGCAACTTGTTAGAGCAACGCCCCTTACCTTTCTAAAGGGAAGGAAGAGAAATCTACTCCTTCCAAGGAGAGCTCATTCAAGAAGCCTCTTGCTATTGAAGTCAGGAGGGAGCTGAGAAAGAAGAGACTATGTTTCACTTGCCAAGAGTCATGGGCAGCTAGACATAGATGTGCTGCTATGAAAGCACACTACATAGAAGTTCTCTCGGATTTTGAGGAGGAAGAAGGAGATGATGAACCAAGAAGAGGTCACAGCACTGACAATGTTGAGGGAGATAAAACACCATCTGGAGATGGGAATGGAGCTTTTTCTCCAATAGGAGGAACTCTTGCATATTTGAGAGGAGTACCTAAGTACTTGACCTTAAGAGTACAAGGTTCAATCATGAATCAGAGGGTATCTGTACTAATTTATAGTGCAACCCACAAATTTATTGATGCTCATCTTGTGAAGAGGAGAGCAATCCCCATTGATACTTTTGAGGGGTTCTCTATTTTGGTCCCAGGAGAAATGACAACGCAATGCATGCTCTATGTCCCATCACTTTCAATTACTATGGGGTCCTACACTTTGGTGGATCACTTTTTTGTAGTTGACATACCAGACACCAATATCATTTTGGGTGTCTAATGGTTGATTACATTGGGGAAAGTCACCATTGATTGGAAGGCCTTGTAGATGGAGTGGGTGGATATGAAGAGTAGTAAACCTAAAATTATCCAAGGCATGCATACCTACCCTTCACCTAGCACTTCCACCCAAACAACAGAGATGGATTTGCGCAGTGGAAGCAAAGATCTCACAGTCCCTTCTCTGATGTTCATGAGCATTCTGCATGGGACATTCCTATCTAGTGGCAAACCACCTAGGAGGCCACCAAATTCAGATCTTGTGGGGGAGGCCTCACAAAGTGCTGCTCCAAACTTAGATCCAAGAGGGATTGGGGCAATGGAAGACCAAGCTACAGCGCTGGGATGCTTGGGACTACTCAAGGGTAAGGGGGATCTTCTCCCTTCACCACTATCACCCCCTCTCATTTCTAGATCTGAGTTGTGAAAGGAGGAGAATGGGAGGATCAGCCTTCCAAAACACATCTTTGGCATAAGGAATGCTAGAGAAGAGATCAAAAACATGACAGACACTTCCACTGAGGTATCATCAATGCTGTCATTGTTGAGAAGCGTGGATCTGTACTAGAAATCTCAACTGCTTGTAGAGTATTCCAAAGATCTCCACACCTGTATGATACTAGATGACCTGCAACAAGAAGAGGGATACTTAGTCCAAGGGGGAGTCATCTACTATCATGGTAGGGTCTTCCTGTCTAGAGCTTCCAAGATCAAACAGAAGATACTACAAGGGGCAGACAAAGAATTCTTTCTCAGCCATATGCATTCCATGAAGATTTGCACCTTGATCATGAGGAGATTTGATTGGGAAGGGATGAGAGAGGAATTACATCAGCGCTTTCAAGGGTGCATTAGCTATGAGGAATTGGGATAGCCAATGGACACTTTGCAAGAGTCATTTCAACCAGTTCTTCCTTATTTTGAGAGAAAGGAAATTCCCATGCACAACTCCATGTGTATGAGGAACTATGATGGTAAAGGAGATGATCATGCAAAGCAAGTTTTATTTTTTGATCTATCACATTATTTTACCATGTTTTTGTATGTTTTGGCGAAGTGAGGGATCATGTGGATCTCATGGCTTTTGGAGGGCCAATAGAAATTTCGAACTTGGCCTCTCCCTTTTTGTGCAAAGGGAGATTCCTTTTCATGATGGGTGCTTCCCAAAGGCACCAAACATATCTGACATCTTGAGCTATGTTAAGATGAATCATAAAAAAAATGTGTGGTGGGAAGGCCACCTGCCACACCTTGATCTAATGCAGGCAGGAGATGCACTACGCTAGCATCAAGCCCACCTCTTCAAGCCCAAATTTCTGTTTGCATATATGTAGTCTTGCTTCCATACTTGGATGGCATAGTCATACTATTTATGGAATTGTATGGAGAGAGGATGGGTAGTTTGTATTTACCACATGGACTGGAACTTCTCTATGTACCTCATGCTACATGCTTTAGAGAAACCATTGCTCCAGCCATGTTTATTTATGTTGAATTTTTCACTCCTTGTGGCATGGACTATACATCTCTTATGATGACCTTGGAGGAACAATTCATGATGTGTTGTCTTCGTGAACATTTGGTTTATGAAGAGGATTTGATCCTTGATGGTGTCACCAAGGGAGGAGTGGAAATATTGCAACACTCACCCTATCAGTTGCTTGAGGACAAGAAACATTCTGGAGGGGAGGACTGCAATATTCCTACTTAGCCTGAGCTAAGAGGAATATACATTTTTGTTTTATTTTCTGTTGCATGAATAAAGGAATAAAGGAGGACATGTAAAACTCCTGAAAAGAATGAATAAATCAATGCCCATATGAACAAGGATAAATCTGGGCCATGTAAACCAATCACTTGCAGGTGTGAAAGGGGTTTGAGCTATGAGACTGGGTCAACCTTGACCAAATCTACAATGTTGTCTAGATACAATGTACCTCATGAAGTGACAGCACAGTTCTAGAAGGAGGCCCCTCATGTGAAAGGAGCTAATTCATCAAGGTGGTTTAGGGTTTTCAGCGGCTTTCATATTATAAAAGGAAGGAGGAGGCAGCAAGAGAAGGTTGTTGATTATGCATATTTTCTGAGTATCTTTTCTGTTTAGACAAATACCGTCCTATGTTGTTTAGCTGAGGATAGTGTTGCTTAGCACTTGTGGATTCCTATGCAGGTATTCTATCTCTTCCCTTGAGGATTTCTTGGAGGATTCTTGCTGATTTTATCCACTATCAGGAATTTTTCCAAGCTCTACTTCCAACTGCAACGCAAATCTAGTGAGTGTTTGGTTGCTTTTGCAAGCTGAAGCAAGTGGAAACACTAGATCTTCTCAGATCTAGACTTTACTAGTGCATCTTCTTAGTGAGTGTGTCTTTTAACCTCCTAGAAGAGTGCATTAGCTATGGAGCTTCAGATTTGTATCTTGGCATCAGGCCAACTCAGTTATTCAAGCTACATCGGAGTTTCCCTTGACAGACTGCATTATTTTCAGTGGAGGTTTTGCAAGGTGTTTTGATCCCATTTTTGATGAGAGATCTCTGGTGCTGGGCTTTGCCTTTCCCTATGCTGATCCATGGATTAGCTCGCTGATCCATTTTCTATATAGATCTGATCTATTTCTAATGAAAAATAATCTTCAGAAATTTCTGAATAATATTGCAGATCTGCTATTTAAAACTCATATCTACTCTTTGTATTGCATGATTTGGTCAAAACCCCAAGGGGAACTTGTAATATAGCCTTTCTAGTATATAGATCTGAAATGGATTTGACCTTTTGTACACATATATGATCTAGATCTGAAGTGTAATATTCAGCTGCTGCAACTCCTTAAAATGATGTTGTTAAGCCATTTTATAGTATATATATGTGTTGCAGCCTTCTTTTCTGAAGATTTCCTTCTCTCTTGTCTTCTCTATTCTACTGTATAATGTAAGAGCATTAATATAAATCTGATTT
The DNA here is from genome assembly GCA_034641835.2 of Pinus albicaulis. Lineage (NCBI taxonomy): Eukaryota > Viridiplantae > Streptophyta > Pinopsida > Pinales > Pinaceae > Pinus > Pinus albicaulis. Next base: position 305,145,320 of record CM076569.1, read on the forward strand.
GATGTTGTATATTCAAAATTTGATCTTATTTGATGGCCTCCTACTCATGCTTTCCAAGACTACATTATTTTGGAAGCAGTCTGTAGTACATAGCTGCAGCTCCTCTCTTTGGGGGTTTTTTAGCTAGACTAGGTGGTGGTAGATCTGTTTACCACACCTCGTTTGATTTTTTTTTGCTCTCCTTTAGGATCTAGACCCCAGATCTACTGATCTAAGGGATCCAGGAGCTGGAAACTCATTTATGTGCACAAATTTCCCAGAAGTGCATTATTTCAGTAGGCATTGTTGTGCATTCCCATTCTAGGATGTTGCATTTTTGAGGGGAGGAATGTAATTTTCCCAAATTTTAGCCTCAAGCAAAACGGAACATCATAGTTAGAATTATCTCTAGGAAGATGAATAAAATGGGTAGGGATGTCCATTAACCTATTTAGAAGGAAGAATAACATTCCTCATGTGAAAAGAGGATCAATAAGCAGCTGGATGGAGCACCTATGGGTGTGAACAGGATTGGATCATGTGATTCAGTCATCTTTGACCAAGTCCACATGCACTGTCGAGATACATTGTATCTCCTTAATGGACTGCGCAGTTTTAATGGAGGACAACTTGCATGAGCCCAGTGGCACATATGGATGGGACCCAATGTGGAGAGGTTCACTTGCTATATATGGAGAGGAGGGCAGCCATTTTTATTCACGATTTTGATTATCATTGTTGCTTTGGTCTATTTAGACTTTGCTTCCTCTTGTTGTTTAGCAGGGTTGCAGTGCTGTTTAGCACAACGGTGTTCCTGGTCAGGTATCCCTACCTAATCCTCAGGGAAGGAAAGGTTATTTAGGCAAAATTTCCTCATTCCGACATTTTGGCCAAGCTACCTCCTTCAGCTACAACACAGTTTCTATTTAGAGCTAGGTTGTGTTGCAGGGTGCAGTAAAGGAGGATCTCTTTGAGTCATTTCTGGGCTTGTTTTTCAGTGAAGGGCTTGTCTATTCATTTAAGGATCAGCAAGAAGGAATCCCAAGAATATTTATACATCTTTGGCATCAAGAAAACCACCGGCTATCCCTCACAGTGCATTCACCATCCTGAACTGTGTTATTTTTGGAGCCATTTGCTGGGAGGGTTCATTGAGCTCATCAGAAGGGTCTATTTCTGAGTAGAGGGATCAACCTTCTAATCAGAAATACCATTGGAGGAGGACATCAAAATTTCAGATCTATCATAGCCTCATTTCATATCAGATCCAGTTTGCAGTGGCACATTAACCCTAGGGTTATTTGTCACATTGTATGTTTTTCAGTATTTCTAGCAATCCTTTCCGGGTTGGCTCAGAATCTTGTATTGGACCTCATATCTTCATTGATGGGAATTTATTTTGTTTCTATCAGCCATATTTCATGTATATACATCTATATCAAGAGCTACACTAATATATACTGCGTAGTCACTGCTCTCCGGCATTCTATATAGTTGCAACATCTCATGTATCTATTGTTTTGATCAGTGGAGACTTGTTCCTATGGCTTGAGTGGCTTGTCCCTCATGATATTTTGTACATTTTTTCTGATCCATTAATAGAATGATGGCTGAATATTGATCTTTATCATTTCATGATCATATTTTCTGTGTTTACAATATTTGTGTTCATGTATTGCTGGATCTACACTTTTGGAACATCATAAGATGTTCCCATTGTTGTAGATTTTCCCTATTTTGGGATATTACAAGCCGATGGTGGAGTTGCAGTGTGTTACTGGAACACCACCATGCAAGGTTAGTTTAAATCCAACCATTAGCTTATTTTGGATTTTCCATACCATGGTGTGGACTTCCAGGGGGATCCATACATGGGTCTACCTCCTGGTGGTGCATGGGGACCAACAAGTATGGTATTTGTGTTTTCCGCATTTTAGTATTTTTACATGTATATATGTATGTGTTATATGAATACACTGATACCATTCTTGTTTACATGAATATTCAGGGCCTCATTGGAGATCGTTGGCCTACTTGGTAGGAAAAAACCTTATATGCATGGGTGTCACATGAGGGGCACCCATGCCCCAGCGAAAACGAGATATGAGGGCTCACTGTAGGCCTGTGTGACCAGTGTCGGAGTGCCAATTAGATATTAGTGGATCCTCTATGGATAGTAGTATTGCAGCAATAGCTGGGGACATTGAATGATGGCATGAGCATGCCGAGGAAACAGAGGATTGATTGGTAACATTGGAGGCCCAACTGCACGAATATCGTGATACCTGAGATAGGGTGGAATCCCTTACTATAGGTATTCCCACCAGGGGCTACAATGATTTAGTAGAGGTCATCGTGGAGATGGTGATGGCATGCGAGTAGGTGCATCATCCAACGTTGCGTCGTATAGCTTTAAGAGTGGAAAAAAATGGTCCCGTTGTGGCTCCTGGCATTGATATCGGTCCATGGGACTGAGAGGGAGGGGCTTAACTGACAGCAAAAAAATTTAATTCGGGCCCCCTAAGGAGAGTTGGTCTCTCTACAGTAGTTCTCTCAGCATTTCTTTTTAATTAAGCAGTTCATTTTCCACGTAGTCTTACACAACTCCTTTGCTGACAATTAGATATATTCAACAGCTTTTAGAATTTTAGTATATTCCCCACAATATAATTATGCAATAGAAAAAATGCACCACCTTATACCTTTCAACCTTAATCTCTCTATCTTACTTTAATATATTCCAACACTATTTAAATAAATGGCTTTAATATATTTCTAGCCCACACATACAATCGGCGGAATTCGGCGAATACATACGCTCGTACCTTCAGTTAAACTCTGTGCCACTTCCGAGTGCGATCATCGTTCGATTAGCCTTCCTCCAGATCGACGACATTTGTCGATATCGCACTACCTCCTCAGTCGAACTTTAATGTGTGATGGCATGCGAAAAGGTGGTTTTCAGGGTCCCACCTTATGCTACGTGTCAGGCGGCTAATGGAATCGCTCCCAATCGGAAAATACCACTTATCTCACGAAAGCGGTGCAATAAATACAACTTCCCGCTTTTGAACAGTACGTGACCACATGTTACATCGGGGTTATGCTATCCTTCTACTCTCTCGGTCCACAGACTCAAGGTCTAACCTCAGTACAGGGTTTCACTTCATAGCAAACCAAGTCTATTTCTTTCATAAGCGGGGTTCTACTATGACCAGAATCCACAGTTCTTTGGTAACCATCATACTGATGCACTCGTTCAAGGGCTGGCATTCTACAACGTCTGCGATGCTGGTTAATGTATCATTCTCAGCCTATCATGCAATGAAATGCAACAATTCCAGGGAATTCCACAATCAACCCTGGACAGGGATGGCGGAGATTACACAACAATTCTCTTCATTGAACTAATCACAGGACAATATGTTCAAGACCAAAAAAAAATTACACAGAGACTAATTCAATCACACACATATATTCAATACAATATCAGCTTTTATTCGACTAAAGCAAAAGCTTAACACACAACTTCACTGCGAAAATCTCCTCCCCCTTCAATGAATCCAGGGGTTACATTTATACATCCACATATGTCTCTTTGGTTCCTCTGTGAGGACCGTTTTTGGTAAATCAAAAGCCTAACTAAAAATTATTCGAATTAACTGAAACATGACAGATGGACTGAAGCTAAATCTATTCAACTTATACTTTTCTAAATGAAACAGACAGCTAAGGTATTAACACCTTGCTGCTACAATTCGAATGATTCTGAACCCTCCTAGCCACAACATGTGGACAAAATTTCCTACATTGCTGGCTAGTGTCTAATGCCCCTGCATCAGACTCCCGAAGGAAATTTTCTTCATGGACTCCTATCCATGAGCTCTTCCACTGATCTACCTATCTTCTGTAACATTCCTTCAGTCATCCAAGTGGCATCTTCCTCCGACTGGTCCTTCCACTTGATTAAGTACTGAAAGTACTCTTGTCCTCTGGTCTTCCTGAACACTCTTTTTTCCAACACCTTCTCTGGCTGTAATGGTTGTGCTTGGGGTAGCTGCTTTACCCATTCAATCTATTCTCCATCTGCTGGTTCTTCTTCTGCACCATCATCTTCATACTTGTACAAATCCGCAACATTAAAAATGGGCGATATTCCAACATCAGGCGGCAATTCAATCTCATAAGCATTAGAAGAAAACTTTCTAAGTATCTTGCATGGTCCAATATTTTTAAACTTCAGTTTGTTATACTACTTCTTTGGAAATATCTCCTTTCTCAAGTGTGCCAAAACCAGATCTCCTACTTCAAAATGGACTTCTCTTCTGCTCAAGTCTACTCTGCCTTTGTATTTGATGTTGTTGCCTTGTAGCTGTTGTTTCACTTGCTCATGTATAGCTTGGATTTCTGAAGAAAATTCTTCACCATCAGTGCTCCTTAATTCTGCCTTCCTAGATTTCTTAACTCTAATATTCCTCTGGGGTGAATTCCATAAACAATATGAAATGGACTCTGCCCTGTGCTTCTATTTGGTGAGTCATTATATGCATATTCTGCCTGGGGAAAAATATGATCCCACCGCTTGGGATGCTCTCCTGCAAGACTTCTCAACAAATTTCCCAGACTCCTATTCACTACCTCAGTTTGTCCATATTCAATCCTTCTGCAGAAACAAAAAAACCCAAATAAACCAACTCTTCCTTCATGAATGAGCATTTTTTTAAGTTTATCAGCAATTTCTCTTGGTGAAGCTTCTTCAAGACATAATTAAGATGCCTTAAATGGTCTTCTTTAGTTTTGCTGAAAACTAATATATCATCCAGATACACTATCACAAATTTACCAATGAATTCTTTCAACACTTCAGCTCATGTCTCCCCATAAAAGTTAGGTATCAGAATAACCAAAGGCATTACCATCCATTCATATTGCTCTTCATTCGTTTTAGTGTCACCATCACCTCATTCTAATCTGATGATATCCACTTTTTAAATCTATCTTTGAAAAATATTCAACACCACTTAAACAGTCCATTAAATCCTCAACTCTGGGCAAAGGGAACCTGTACCTGATTGTTATCTTATTGATTGCTCTAGAATCAGTACACATCCTCCAACCTCCGTCTTTCTTTGGGCTCAATAATGTTGGTACTGCACATGGACTTAAACTTTCTTTGATCAGTCCCTTGTCCACCAATTCCTGTACTTGTCTCCTAATTTCCTTATTTTCTGTGGGAGTCATTTTGTAGGCTGATTTATTTGGCAGATTTGAACCAGGGATAAAATCTATCTGATGGCTGATCTTTCTCATAGGTGGCAGCTCATCAGGTAAATCATCCACAACAATATCATAATAACTGTCTAACATCTCTTGGATTTCTATTGGCAAATTAGAAATCTTTGTAGAAGTAAGAACTACCTTCAGTTTGCAAACTAAAGCAAAGCTTACCTCTTCTTCTTCAATCTATTGTAGGTATTCCTTCGTGCTCAGCAACAAGGTCTTTGGATCAGCCACTCTGCTTGATGGTTCACCTTCTTCCATGGGTATCAATGTATGATGTACCCCATCCTTGAGGAACTTATAGATGTTCTTCTTGCCATCATGCACTGCTGCTCTGTCAAAATTCCAAGGTCTACCCAGCAGTATGTGACACACATCCATGGGCATCATATCACACAGTACTCTATCTTTGTAGTTTCCCATTTGTAGCTCTATCTCACACTGCTCTTTTACAATTAGTTGGTGCCTTTTATGCAGCCAGGACACCCTATAGGGAGTTGGATGCTCCCTTGTCTTCAGCTTCAACTTTTCTATCACCTCAGTGGAAACCAGATTGTCTGTGCTGCGACTATCAATGACTACCTGGCAGCATTTCCCCTGGACTTTGAATATGCTCCTAAACAAATTCCTCCTTTGTGTAGGCTCAGTGGCCTCTTTGGCTTGTTTCAACAGGACCTTATTAACCACCAAGGATTCTCCCTTTTCTGGTAAAATTTCTTCTTCAATTTCTGCCTCTTCTCTAGCCTGAGCAACAATAGAATTTCTTGGACCAACACCCATATTCTCTAGGCACTCATAGTGCTTGTGTCCCACTTGCTGAAATCTATAGCACCTTAATTCTCTACCTCTACCTCTACCTCCTCCTCCTCTGTGAGAACCCCTTCTACCTCTTACATCACCCTCTGTAGATGCATTATGAGGTGAGCTACTGTTAGCTCCATCTCTGGGTGTAGTAGGCTTTCCTCTACCACCTTGACTTCCCTTTCCATGGAAATTACTTCTCCCTTTGGCAGACTGCTTCCTCAGGAGTGTCTCCTCTGCTTTCAAGGCCATCTGATAGGCCTCTTCAACTATCTTAGGAGACAGAAGACCAATCTCATCTTGGATCTCCAGCTTGAGACCATTCACATATCTGGCAGTCTTCTCTAGCAGTCTTCTCTGTCAGCATTTCTTTTTAATTACGCAGTTCACTTTCCACGTAGTCTTACATAACTCCTTTGTTGACAATTAGATATATTTAGCAGCTTTTAGAATTCTAGTATATTCCCCACAATATAATTCTGCAATAGTACAAATGTGCCACCTTATACCTTTCAACCTTAATCTCTCTATCTTACTTTAATATATTCTGACACTATTTAAATAAACAACTTTAATATATTCCGGGCCCACACATCCAATCAGAAGAATTCGATGAATACATACGCCCGTACCTTCGGTTAAAATCCGTGCCACTTCCGAGTGCGATCACCGTTCGATTAGCCTTCCTCCAGATCAACGGTGTTCGTTGATATCGCACTGCCTCCTCAGTTGAAATTTAATGTGCGATGGCACGTGAAAAGGCGGTTTTCGGGGTCCCACCTTATGCTACATGTCAAGAGGCTAATGGAATCGCTCCCAATCGGAAAATACCACTTATCTCACGAAAGCGGTGCGATCAATACAAATTCCCGCTTTTGAATAGTACGTGGCCACAAGTTACACCGGGGTTACACTATCCTTCTACTCTCTCGGTCCACAGACTCAAGGTCTAACCTCGCTACAGGGTTTCACTTCACAGAAAACCAAGTTTATTTCTTTCATAAACGGGGTTCTACTATGACCGAAATCCACAGTTCTTTGGTAACCATCCTATTGGTGCACTCGTTCAAGGGTTGGCATTCTACAACGTCTACAATGCTACTTAATGTATCATTCTCAACCTATCACGCAATGAAATGCGACAATTCCATGGAATTCCACAATCAACCCTAGACAGGGATTTTCAGAGATTACACATCAATTCTCTTCATTGAACTAATCACAGGACAATATGTTCGGGACCAAAACAAATTTACACAGAGACTAATTCAATCACACACAGATAGTCAATACAATATCAAATTTTATTCGACTAAAGCAAAAGCTTAACACACAACTTCACTGCGAAAATCTCCTCCCCCTTCAATGAATTCGGGGGTTACATTTATACATCCACATATGTCTCTTCAGTTCCTTTGTGAGGACCGTTTTTGGTAAATCAAAATCCTAACTACAAATTATTCGCATTAACTGAAACATGACAGATGGACTGAAGCTAAAGCTATTCGAATTATACTGATTCTAACTGTTCTAAATGCAACAGAAAGTTAAGGTATTGACACCTTGCTGCTACAATTCGAATGATTCAGAACCCTCCTAGCCACAACATGTGGACAAAATTTCCTACATTGTTGGCTAGTGTCTAATGCCCCTGCATCATTAACCCTAGACTTGGTTTATGTATGTACCGGAGAAAACCCTATTATGAGGAAGCTTCCTAGTCTTTTTTATGAAATATTGTTTTCCTATCTATGAGCTAGTGGACTTATTTTTTGTATATTGGGACATACAAATATTTTTTGATATATATAATCGAGATGTATTTTGATGGCTCTCATGATGTGTATATGTTGATACTTTTTATGGTGTTTTTCATGTTTTTTTTTAATGTATATGATGGATATTCATTATTTTATGGTTAATGGTACATATGTGATGCATTCCTGTCTAGGATTTGGTTAGCTATGCAATCAACTAATTGATTTTGATCACCTGGTATATGTGTAAATGTGATATGCTAAAAATTCGAACTAATATTTGTGCATGAAAGTATTTCCAAACATTAGAGGAAATTTCAGCCTAAAATTGGCCTCCTAAGTAAAAATAATAAAATAATAAAATAAGAGTTATGAACTTTGGAGGAAAAATAAGAAAACTATTTTTATAATTGTCTTTTTGACTTATCTCCTTATAGGTTTTCACCTTCAATATGTGTACACTATTATTACTAATTAAATTTATACTCATTTATGTATACTTTTATATATCTTTATTTTATAAAAACTAGTATACATTAAAAAGAGTGTTGAAACACACTTTTTTAATATATCTGCAATTTTTATCAAGGTGGGTCTTCTCAAAATTATGCATAATGGGTACTCGTTGGATGTGGAATTTAATTTTGCATCCAATGAGTGCCTACACTTGAAATTTCAGTAATGTATAATGAGATAAGTCAAAAATACAATTAAAAAAAGTAGGTTTTCCTCTTTTCCCTCCAAAATATTTACATGTACCTCTTTTTAAATTTAAATAATTTTTATTGGTTTACATGTTATGACATGGAAATTTCATGGGCATTTTTAGGCTTAAATTTCCTCTAATGAGAGGTGTGGATCACGCACTTGAAAGGTTTGTTTTAACTATGATACAACCAACTAGGAATCAAGGAAGACATGTAGTCAGTGGATTCTTTGGAGGGAGGCATCGACTAAAAGGCCTATGATGGCATCATATTTAGCTTGATTTTTCATGGCTAACTCGATACAAAGTCTATTAGTGAGGCACGGTGACCAGTCAGGAGAGTATATGGCCCAGGTGGCAACAACGAGGTTTTGCGACCATCAAGAGGCACCATTAGAAAATTCGTAATGATATATTGGTAGATGATCCATCTGAAACCCAGGATGAGAGAGTGCTTTGAGATTAAGTCCATGATGAGGTGATAATAATAAAAACTTTATGGCGCATTCATATTTATTATAGGGTACTGAGTACCTTCTTTATGGGTGATTTTTTTTGAGGTAGAGTCCATTCATGGGATTTTTGAGGAATGTCCCATTGTACTCTGATAAAATGTATGCCCCCTTAAGGACGAAATGTTTGAAAATATATGGAGCCATCCATAATGTTTCAAACTTTACAGGTCCTAAAGCTTCTTGGGCAACATCCTAACGTAGGACTAATTACCCCTCAGTAAATGATCGAGGGGTGATGTTGTGGTCAAACGATGCTTTGACCATTTTCTTATGGGATTTTTTGTGTTTGAGAGGCTCTTTTCAACTTTCATTAAACATTTCAAATTGTAAAAACATTTTCTCTAGGGGTTCAGTATCGGTGAGAATTTCGATCACTGAATGAAGGGTGGGGATTTCACGTTCAATGGGTAAAACGACCTCTACCCCATAAAATAATCGGAAGGGTGTGAACCTTTTTTATGCTTTGACCACTGTGTAGTACATCCATAGGGCTTAGAAAAACATGTGGTGCCTATTGGTTTTGTGATTGTTCATCATGCGCTACAATATTGTTTTAAGGACTTTGTTGACAACTTCTACCTGACCATTAGACTGGGGGTAGTATGGTGATGCAAACTAAGAAAAACCAAGGTGTTGGGATAATTCCTGGAATATTTCATTTTCTAAATTTTTCTCATGATCTGATACCAATTCCTTGGGTACACCGAACCATGTGATAACATGGTTGAATAAAACCCGTGCAGCGATTTATGCAGTGTTGTTGTATATAGGTGTTATAGCATCATTTCTCACCTTGATATGATTCATGATTGCTTATATGGCTTTGGGCACCCATTCCTACAGACTTGGACAAATTCACTTAAAAACAGTGTAAAAATCCCCATACGCGACTATGCTCGTACTTTTCCGCGTGTATACGCGAGTCCAGCTAGACTTTTCCACGTATGCCATTAAAATGATTAAAAAAATATATAATTATTCCCTATTTTCGAGCTGGGTTGATGGTTACTCAGGTAGTTCAACCACCCCAGCACGTGGCCAACTGTTTCCAACTATTGAAACTAATTGGAGGGAGTATAAAAGCCCCTCATGTGTATGGCCTAAGAGAGAGAGAGAATTTATTGATATTATACTCTGTTGGTGTTCCCTATCCAAGTCTGATTCCCCGTGCCTCCTGCACTTTCCCAGTTCATTATAGGAAACCCTTGTTTCCTTGAGATGCTCATCTCCTTATATGTCATCTCGCATGCACCAGTTTGGAAAGAGTCTTAGCGAGGCAAGGGCTGGACGGATCCGGACGACGGTCTACTCGAAGGCCGTGGAAGGATCAGGTGATCTCTCCACTCGTTACTTTTGTACATGCTATTTATAATACAGAAGTACCATGCTATTCCCGAAATATACGTGTTAGTGTATGCTTTTATGTATGAGAATATTGTTATTTAAGCATTCATTATGATTTACTTGATGTTTCATGTTGATTTCACTAACATTTAGAGTAGATATATGTTGTACGACCAATTCTTCGTGCTTGTTTCTTCTTGTCTTCCAGGTTAAGAAGGAAGGATGGTTGTTGTGGGTTTGAACCCTGCAGGATCTGCTTCAACCGTAGGACCTATGGGTAACTTCCTCATTCTACTCTATTTAGTTTTTACGAACATGCATGGTTGTGTGAGTCCTTCTTAAGTAGCATGCCCTTGCTCTGTGGAGGTTGTAACCCAACGAACCTCTAGGGTGATTTTCCCCGAAAATGTAATCGGCGACTACTGGGATCACATTCTTTGACTTCAAAGGTGGTTTCAGCTGTTTGATAGGTTGCCGACAGCTTTAACTTTCATTTGCAGTCCAGTTTACTTTTTCTCAGTCAGTCTGAAGTCCTGGTTTCTTATCCAGGCTTGTCCTTTTTGTTTTTTTCATTATTTACCTTTGTATACACGCTTTTTTCTGCACACAGTCGCGTATACACACAAGTTTATCTAAAGGTACCCGCGTATATGCGAGTTTCCTTTAGAACAGTCGCGTATGCACGCTGGTTGCTAAACTGTGAAGTAGCGTATACCTAGGTAGATTTTGAATTTTTGGATTTCTTGACTTTTTGGTCCTTTCTGGCTGTGGAGACCTGTTCCTACAGTGTCTTTGCACTCTCTGGATTGTGAAGAAGGTGGTCTTTTGTCTTTTCTCTCTTTCGTTTGATTGAAAACTAGTCTTTTTGGCAAAGTGTTGTTTCTGGTGCTGGCACTTCTGGTTTGAGTACCAAGATAGCTTTCTGAGCATTCTTGGTTGTTCTGCTTTATCAGAACAGAGAGCTCCTGCTCATTTACTCTTTCCTGTCTTTGTGTTTTGCTTGGCACTACGATTTTTGCTCATTTCTTGATTGGTTTTCTTGAGTTCAGTAGGCTAGGTCTTGTTGCAACTTTTGAAGAGTTTTTCTTGCTTCTTCAAAGTTTTTGTTTGCGGCAAGTTTATACTATTCTTCTAGGCTGAGTGGCTGAGTTTTCTTGTCTTCTTTTTCTCTTATTGATCTTGCTACTAGTTAGCTTTATAAGGTTTGGAGCATTGTTGAAGTTTGTGCTTGAAATTCAGTCTTGTTTGGTTTGGATTTTGATAGTTTTTCTTGGTCTTTTCGAGCTCTTTCTTTATAAAACTAAAAAGCTCAAAAAACATTTGCTTTGCTTTTTGTTTTTGCATTTCAAAGGCTCAAAAAACATTTTGTCTTGTTATTTTCTTTTGTTGTTGCATTTTTGTTTTCGTTTTGCTATATCTTTTGAAGTTTTTGTGAGGTTTCTTGCTTTTGGTTTTTGACTTGATTTTGGGGAGGAGTTGTCATTGATTTCTTCCTCTTGATTTTAAGTGTTTTTGGTGTCTTCATATTAAGAGTTCTTGATTTCGGGAACTAGCTTTCTGGACAACCAAGAAGAGTTAAAACTGAAGGACTTTTGGGAAATTTCACTCTGCTTTAGGAGATTTGCATCTTAGGATTTGCATGCTTGTAGTGATTTGCATTAGGTGCATTTAAACATTTAGTCAATTTCATAGTTTTTGTGAGTGTGAGTTTGCTATTTGAAAAGAAAAAAATACAATTTTTAATCTCGTAGAACCCGTGTAGAGATTGCTTTTCATCGAAAGACAATAACTGCATCTGCATGTAGTTAAGTTTTTATTAATTTCTTTTTGCGTCAAAAACACCATAAGTTTCATCTCCATATCCTTGTGACTTAACATAACAGCCCATTAAAATAAGCGATTTAATTTAAAATCAACTAGCAATTTTTCTAAGTGTCATACACCAACTAGCTAGGTTGTAGGGTCTTGGATTAGGTGAGTGGAGAGTTAACTCTCCAAGGCCGCTCAAACAAAACATAGAAGTTGATTAATTGAGCGAAATCCAACTCCGTTAGGTGGACCGAGAAAGCTCTCCTCCAGAGAGTCAAGCACGAGGGGAAGTGAAGGCTGAGAAGAGGGATACCCCCTCTCTGATTAGCTGAATCTGACCTCAAGACCGTTCTGCCCGGCTTCTGACACGGATTGGTGCCCATAGTTGCCACTCCTAGGTTCCACACAGGTGACTGCGGGGGGGAATACCCGTGGTACTTGAGGCAGACGTCACATCACTTTCAGCAGTACTTCTGGGGGGTGCCCTTGCGAAGCTTGGGTGCTTGAGCCGGCAAAGGCTGTCGTTAGGAGGTCGGCGTAACTGTTTCTGATACCTTCGCTAGTTGTTCTAGGCCCTAATCATCCCAGACTGCTTTCGGGAGGTCCTATATTTCGCTTTCCTGTATTTTGGTGTCCGGTCCTCATCACCCGGAGTGGAAATACTTGGAGGCTGTTTGCTTGACTGTATCTCAGGGATTTTTATTTTAGTGAGTGCTCTTTGCTCCTAGCTTGCCTAGCTTTTCACTTTTTTTGAGTCTAATTTAAAATCTATAAAAGTGGTTGATCAAGCGCCTCGTCGATCGAGGAGAATCCGGGGGTTATCTCCCGAGAGTCCAGAGCCTTCTTCGAGAAGGCGTAGGAGCGATTTAGCAGGTGGTTACCACCCTGTGGCTTCTGACGCAGTGGAGAGAGATCCTCCACAAAGGTCTGAAGGTTTCATAGCTGATTCTGGTGTCGGTCCCAAGAGGAGCGTTCCGCTCACCTCGCGAGTTTTGTTTCCTCAGGAAGAAGATTTTCAAATTGAAGACGTACCTGAGCCTCCTGCTACAGGTCCATCTCCTCTTCCTCCTGACTATCCGTTCGTTGTTCAGTACATCGGACCTGAGTCTGAGAGACCGGAAGATCTTCCGTATCATTCATATCTTTCGATGGCCACGACTGGGAACGCGGCTTCTGCCGTGAGTGCTGCAGGCATTCAGACCCCTGCTTCTGTTGAAGGAGGGGGCACTATTGCTTTATCTTTGATTGCTTCTAGTGCTACTGTGTTTGGCTCTGGTTTCACCCAAGCACATGCTTCTCATTCTGGTCCCTTCTGTTCAGGGATGCCCTCTAGTGGGAATCCCTCTTTTTCCTTTTCCGCGGCTGCAGCTGGATCTACACCCATGTCTTCTATGGCTAGTGGATCAGCTTCTTTTCAGGGTTTCCCCTTTGGAACTGGGCACATTCCTAGTTCCAATCCTTCTTTAGGGTCCTTTCCGTTTACGTCCCAGACCCAGAGTTTCAACCCTTGGTTTGGGGGGAAAAGTTCGACTACTTTTACAGGGTGGAATCCTGTGTTTACTACAGCGGGGGCAGGGAATCAGTTTTACGCAGGTCATCAAGGGAATACTTCTTTCCCTTCGTCGAGTGCTTACCAGACCTTTTCTCCTCTTTCTAATGCCTGGAACCCCTATCAGGGGCTCTCCTCTTCATTCAATACTTCAGCGGGGGGAACTAGTCTGGGCTTTGGTAACTCTGCATTGGGAGGAGGTTCTTCTCCTTTTTCTACGAGTCCTTTTTGGCAACCTGGTGCCTTATCAAATCCAGGCTATTCTTTTCAAAATGTTGGGAATCCATCCCATCAAGGATGGAATCCTCAGGCTCCGCCTCGCTTACCTTTTCTGGCAACGTTAAACTTGCCAGATCTGTCGAAGTTGACTAATGATCCGATTCGTTATAGTCCAGGGTGGCCTCCGGTCCCGACCAAACTTCCTTAAGATATTCCAAAATTTGAAGGTGAGAATGGGGAGGATCCGGCTGACCACATCACCACTTTCCACTTATGGTGTTCTTCGAACTCCCTGATCGATGATTCGATTAAGTTGAGATTATTTCAACGCACCCTAACTAGAAATGATGCCAAATGGTATATCGAGCTAACTGGGGGTAGTTTTGCTACATTTGGAGAACTGGCTGTCACATTTCTAAACCATTTTCAGTTGCCTGTCCGATATGAGGCTGGGACGGAACTCCTGGCTAATTTTAAGCAGGACGAAGCAACTCACATTTCTGATCACATTCAGGAATGGAGGAGAAGGAAGAGGCTTATCAAAGCTCATATTCCAGGAGAATTCCTTCTCGAATGGTTTCTGAAATCTCTGCAGTCAGATATTTCAAAAGATGTATCCCTATCTGGGGTATTTTCTGAGGAGCAGGCCATTTTTAGGGCCCAGCAGCTGGAACTAATCTATTCTCAGTCTGGGGTCCTTTATAAATATTTGCCCAATGCTCCTCACTCCAAATTAGATTTATCGAAAACTAAGCCCGGTCCGCATGGTGATGGGCTTGTCGGATCGATCCATAGTGGTGCAGCCAGCCTGCTTAATCAACTGCAGCAGTTGTCTTTGCAATCTGCTCCTTCTAGTCAGGCTGTGCCTGCTAAGTCATCGCCTTCCCAGTCTTTGTCCATAAATGATGTCCAAGCTTCTGATCCTAAAGGAAATCAACAATCCGATGGGAAGAAGAAGGGACGAAATAACAAGAAGAAGGGCAAGAACGGGAAGGGTAATGCAAATAAAACCAACGAGCGTGTTGGTGAGGGTCAAAAGGAGAAGAAGAAAGTGAAGTTTCCATGCAAGCTCTGTGCTGGAGACCATCTCACACACCTTTGCCCTAAAATTCAGGATGCTCAGCGCTTGTTAGCTCAGCCGGGTTCTTCTAGTTCCCAAGCTGTGTTAAAAAACCCTTTTCCCCAAGGGCAGCAATTAGTTGCTGGCGCGAACCAAAATCCTGGGGCTTCCTCTGGGGGCACCCAGGAAGGGGAAATTCCATCGAACATTTTTATGATGAGTGCTCACGCGGATATCGCTACGAGATCTCGTGATTATGGCGGAGAAGAGTCTTCGAAAGCTAAGGAAGTTCCTGATGCTACTGAGCCGCTTCACATTACGAAGCCTACTATTGAGTCTATGCCTCGGATGCCCAAAGCATCTTCTAAGCGATCAACGATTAATCCAAATGCTAGGGCTGCCCAGAACTACTCGATTGTAGAAGATCTGGCGCAGAGTCCTTGTGCGATGTCGGCTTTAGAGGTACTCCAGTCTTGTCCGGCTCAGCGCAGTGCTTTGCTCACCGCCATTGGGGCTATTGATCCAAAAAATTCTCTTCTGATTACTTTTGATATGACTAATTTTAAGAAGAGACTTCCTCATCACATGGCTTTTCATATTAAATCGTCGTATCAGAAGTGCAATATCTTTCGAACGGTTGTTGATGAGGGTGCTTCCACATGCGTGATGTCTCTCGCATGCTGGAAGACACTTGGATCTCCCAAAGATGTTCCATCTAGCACTGTTCTTACTGCGTTCGATGGTCATTCTCACAGACCCCATGGTATTGTCCCGGCTTTGCCCATCTGTGTTGGGGGCAAAACCGTCAATATAGAGGTTGAGGTAGTAGATGCAGCCTTGGACTACAACCTTCTGTTGGGGAGGAACTGGATTTATGAGATGGATGCCATTGCATCCTCATTATTTCGGATTGTATGTTTCCCCCACGAAGGGAGGATTGTTACAGTGGATCAACTGGACTGTCCTCCTGTAGACCCGAATGCGTCTACTGACTCATCTATTCCTAAGTTGGATAATACTAAGGTGCCTGTTGAGAATTTAGGAGTTGGAATGTATTCCTCCTTGATGGGTACTTTTGATATTCCTCCTCCTACGGTTCATATTAATGCTATTTCATCCTCCAAGGCTCCTCTTCGAACAGAGTTCTTCAGAACTCATTATTTTTCGGACCCTTGGACCTTACCTTCCCCTACTGCCACGTTAGCGGAAGGTCAAGTGGGTGGAATGACATTTCCTATGTCTGCAGCAGAGATTGCTTATCAGTCTATTGTTGACTCTGCAGATTCCATCCCAACTCCTCTGTCACCGGAAGAGTTGGATGGAGATGTGGCTCCGGCTTGGACACTTAGTTCTTCTTCGGCCCAGGATTGCCTTGATACCACTCTTCCATCTGAAGAGGCCATCCTGGAAGCCATGACTGGTATAGATAGACCGTGGGATGACTTGCATCATCGGTCTTACTTCCTACCTGATTTGAACGAAGTTGAAACAAGTTTTCCGAGTCCTCCGTCTCCTGGTCCTGTTCACCCAGTCTTGAACCCTTTGGCACCAACACAGGTTTATGCTGAAGGGAACATGGCTGTGATTTCTCCTACTATCCCGGTGAACATTTCCAGGGATCCCAATATTATCGAGAATGTCTTCATTGGAGCCGAATGTTCCCGTGAAGAGGTTCAAATTTACACCGAGCTCTTTAAAGAGTATAGGGATGTATTCACTTGGTCTTATGAAGAAATGCCTGGAATAGATCCATCTATCGTCCAGCATGAGATCAAGACGTATGAAAACGCTAAGCCGGTGAGGCAAAAAATTCGTCCGGTCAATCCTAGGAAGGCAGCAGCTATCAAAGCTGAAGTTGAAAAGCTGCTTAAGGCGGGATTCATTTTCCCTGTTCCTCTGACTGAATGGGTTTCAAACCCCGTTCCCGTAGATAAAAAGCAAGGAACGATTCGAGTGTGCATCGATTTTAGAGACCTAAATAAAGCGTGTCCTAAAGATAATTACCCCACACCATTTATCGATCAGATCATTGACGAGTGTGCCGGTAATGAGATTTTCTCCTTCATGGACGGTTTCTCCGGATATAATCAAATTACTATCCATCCCGAAGATCAACATAAGACTGCCTTTATTTGTCCCTGGGCTACGTTTGCATATAAGAAGATGCCTTTTGGTCTTAAAAATGCTGGGACTACCTTTCAGCGGGCCATGTCTTACGCCTTCCACGACATCAAGAAGATTATCGAGGCATACTTAGATGATCTAGCTGCTCATTCTCGAAAGAGGATGGATCATCCCGGTCACCTCCGGCAAATATTTGAAAGATGTCGTTTTTATAAAACTCGATTGAATCCGAACAAGTGCGTTTTCGCGGTTACATCCGGTCGGCTATTGGGATTCATTGTGTCTAGGGAAGGGATAAGGGTAGATCCCTTCAAGGTTGAGGCAATACTTTGGTTGCCTCCCCCGTCTTCAATTCGTCAGCTTCAAAGTCTTCAAGGGAAGTCTAATTTTCTTCGGAGGTTTATCGTCAATTATGCCGAAGTTACAAAGGGATTTATGAGATTGTTGAAGAAAGGAGTTCCTTTTCTTTGGGATGACTACGCTCAACGCTCATTCGATGCTTTGAAAAAAGCATTGACCTCTGCTCCTTTATTGAGTCCACCTGATTATAGCAGGGATTTTCTTTTGTATCTGGCAGCAACAGAATCTACCATCGGTATGGTTCTGGTTCAGGAAGATGATGCTCTTGCAGAGCATGTTATTTACTACCTAAGTCGAGGATTGGTAGGACCTGAACTCAGGTATACTCCGATAGAAAAATTAGCTTTAGCAGCAGTTCATGCTGTGCAGCGACTCCGGCATTACATTATTCTTCGTAAAACTTATGTTTTGGCACTGCCAATCCATTTCAGTTTGTCCTCAGCAGGCGAGTGATTGGGGGCAAATACAATAGATGGATTGTGATTTTACAGGAATTTGATCTTGAGTTCATATCTGCCAAATCCAAGAAATCATTAGTTTTCGCGGAATTGATCTCCGAGTTGCCCTGTGGAGAAGAGAGGATCTATGATGAGTCCTTTCTGGACGAACACTTATTTCTTATCTCTTCACATGATCCTTGGTACGGGGATATCATTGTGTATCTCCAGACTGCGAAGTTTCCCTCTACTTTTTCGAAAGATGAGCGTCGTAAGCTGCGTCACTTGGCCAAGAATTATTTGATTATTGGTGATGATTTATACCGTCGAGGGGTTGATTCAATCCTAAGACGTTGCTTAACTCTCGAAGAAGCTGAGGCTGTGCTGAATGATTCCCACAGTGGAGCTTGTGGGGGTCATTTATCTGGGCTTGCTACAGCCCAAAAAATCTTGCGTGCTGGGTACTTTTGGCCCTCGATTTTCAAGGATTGTATCGAATCGGTCAAAAAGTGTCATCCATGTCAAGTCTATACTCGAAAAATGCGCGCTCATCCAACTCCGCTTTTTCCAGTCATTACTGTCGGTCCCTTTACAAAGTGGGGTATTGATTATACTACTTGTAACCCGCCTTCAGCTAAAGGTCACAAGTACATTATTGTAGCAGTAGACTACTTTACGAAGTGGGTCGAGGCTATGCCTACTTTTGGGAATGATGGTGAGACTGCAACTCTTTTCCTTTTCAACCAGGTTATCGCTCGTTTTGGTATTCCTAGAGATATTGTCACTGACCATGGCAGTCATTTTCAGAATAGTATGATGGCCGAGTTGGCTCTCAAATTGGATTTCCGGCAGGAGCATTCATCTCCATATTATCCTCAAGCCAATGGGCAAGTGGAAGCCGTGAATAAATCCTTGAAGACAATTCTTCAAAGGACAATTGATAAAGCTAGATCCAACTGGCATATTATGCTATATCCCGCACTTTGGGCATACAGGACGTCAGTGAAAACTGCAACTGGCTTTACTCCGTTTCAGTTAGTGCACGGGGTGGAATCCGTATTTCCTATTGAATGCGAGATTCCTTCTCTTAAATTAGCTGTTGAACTTCTTCCTGACACTTCTAGTCTGGTAGAACGGCTTCTTCATCTGGAACATCTCGATGAGCAGCATCGAGATGCCGCCACGATGAATGAAGCGCATAAAAACCGAGTAAAAGTTTAGTACGATAAGGCGGTCAAGCCTAGGGTCTTTTCGGAAGGTGACCTTGTTTTGGTCTATGCCCAAGAAAAGGATGCCCTGGGGGCAGGAAAGTTTAAGTCGATGTGGTATGGCCCCTATATCGTTAAAAAAGTCCTTAAGAAAGGAGCTTATACCTTGGTTGATTTTGAAGGGAACGAGTTGCCGGAGCCCCGAAATGGGCTCTATTTGAAGAAGTATTATGCCTAGGCTTCGGCCTGGCATGTTGCTTTTGTATATAGTAGTTTTTTTCTTTGTACATATCTGGTTGATTTTCGATCTTTGATGAGTTGGTGATGTTTTTGATCTACTTTGGCAGGTTGTGTTGGATGTCATGAGTCATTTTGGTTTCGCCGATGGTGCTAGTAGACACACCCGGAACTTAGCTTCCGCGGCTTGGGTGCTTCATTATCCTTCCGGTCAGCTGTTGGTATCAAGAGGGGTCTGCATTGGTCCTGCTTCCAATAATGTAGCAGAATACACTGCAGTCATTCATCTACTCTCTGAGGCAATATCTTTGGGTGTTGATTCGTTGGTAGTTTTCTTGGACTCCCAGCTGGTGGTGTCGCAGTTGAACAACACTTATCGGGTACGAGATCCATTTTTATTACGATTGTTCTTGAGGGTACGTTTGTTACAAAGGTCATTTCAATTTTTAACTTTCATTCATATTCCTTGAGCTGAAAATTGGTTTGCTGACTCATTAGCTAATCAAGCATTGGATTGGCATATTAATCATTCCATACAATAAAATTTTAATCATCAAAAACATCATACATTTTGATACATTTATCACATCACATCAAATATCGTTGTATATATATCATCAGAGTGTTCAAAAACTTTAAAAAATTTGGATCCATAAGGTCATACAAAACTTGGGCTTATGCCCGATCAAAAACGAATATACAGTCATCTAATACATAATATCTGTCTACTCCTGAGGTCCCTGCCCAGAAGTCGTGTTCCTATAGAACGTGACTGCGGTGGCAACTCGGCGGAATAATCTAACCCAGTCTCGGGGCACTCCTACCACCCGTCTCTGGATGGCTTCCAGTAGATCTTTATATCATCACGACGCCATGAGTTCATAACTTTTAGTGCCTCAGAATTCCTACTAACATGACTTTCGGAGAGTCTATACGAATCACAGTGCATAACCCACGCCCTGAGTGTTTGTGGTGCAAGAGACCCTCAGAGACAGGCGGTCAACATACGAATCATGATAATTTTTAATTGTCGGTCATTATGAATCCAATCAAAAACATGTTTGTTTTCTGTATTTTTCATCATCTTTGAAAAAATCAAAAAATTATATAAATCAAAAAAATTTTTTAAAGGAAACTTTCGTGTACCCCCCCCGTACGTGCACGGTGGAAGAACTGAATATGGATCTCCACGAGAGGAAGTCCATCCCCGACCCTTAGGGATAATCGTCCCAGCTAAGAGTCGTTTGTTCTCCCCACCGGTCGCCCTAGCTCCTTCGTCCCACAGCAGCAGTCGAGGTGCTTCACTACCCCCCAGTCTCTTCATCATGTCCGCCCAACGGGAAATTCTTGGGTCCCGCGGGCTACTGATGGTAGAGATGACTCTGGGTCTCAATTCTGGAATCTTCTCAAAGAAGAATGTTGTCAAAATTGTACCGTAGCCAAAGTGTTTAGTCTTTGCTTGGCGGATTGAGGTCAAATGTTGTTTCATGTTCAGTAAAAGGGCTGTGCACCAATCATACACATGAGTCAAACATTCTACTGCTATGCTCATTTGCGTCCTGGACGCTTGATGTAGGGAGGCAGATCCTGCCACTCTGCCGATGGTGAAAAGGAGGATTTTCATGTGCAAATCCCGTAAATCTTTAATTGCAATCTGAGTTCCAACCTTTTTGGAACCGTCTACGCAATACACGTGGACATAGTCTTCCACGGTTAGCCCTCCCAGGGTCTTCCCGTGCAAGTCTACTGGTTCTCCCCTCCGGGAAAGTCCAGTAATAAAGTATATGTCTTCCACTTCAATGCGTAGTGGCATCTGATCTATCACGAAACAGTCTTGATCTGGTTCCCAGTAATTGACGAGCATTTCTAGCAACTGAGGATTGATTTTCATATTTGGCATTTTAAAGAATTTGAACAATCCACAATTCCGAAGGATATTTTGAGCTGCTCGATCTTGCATGACCTCTTGGTCAATTGCGCTATGCTCACGTTCTCTCCATGAGATTGTCATCTTGTCAAATTTCATTAAATCATGCATTAGCCACGCTTTTTTGGATTCGGACCTGCGCATACGCGACTTTTTCTTTGCACAATCGCGTGTATACGCGAGTTTCCTTTAATGAACCCGCGTATGCGCAAGTCCGCATTTTTTTAGCAAGGGTTTTCAAGCTAAAATTCACTTAATTTTAATTTCCAAACGGACAAAATGATTTGCAAGGATGATTTAGGAGCCTACCTAAAATTTCGGCATGATTCGACGGTCGGTTGTTCCTGATTTGACGAAAGAAGTTTTTTGCTCCAGAGCACTTTTTTCCAAATCAGCAATGCAATAATGAACCAAATATGAGGTAATTTGTCTATTTATGCCTAAAAAGTTGAAAATTTTTGCAAAAATTCATTATCATTTTCGATCTATCTTGGTACATAACTACGAATGCTACTTGGGTACCCGATTTGGTATGTTTCGGTACACAGCGATCTTGAGATTTTTTTATAGGTTTTATCACATCGATTTACGGAAGCAAATCACGGCGGTGTCTCGGTCTTCAATGGCACATGGGTTAGAAGTCACTCTCCATTCATCTTGCATACTAGCCTCCCATGCGGTCACTTGCCCTTGGGGTCGATCCATCGGGTCAGGTATTACACCCTTCCTCGCGGGTTATTTAATCCCCGCGACTTGATAGGTAGAGCCTTTAACACGCTGGGCTTCTAGTTGGTTCTACTTTATCACTTGTTTCCATGCTGCATTTGTATAGGCACCAAGAGTCCTCTTTAGTCCCGCCATGTCTTGTGTGTTGAAGCTTCATTCTTCTCCTTCATCACTTATCATTTTTCTGGCTTATACCCTAGAGGCTCCCTGGTGTCGTTAAGTTGTATTACTGCATTGCATATTGGCTACTTGTTTATCCTGGCCTTTAGCCGGCTTCATTTGGACTCGATGTTGAAGCCAACTTTTGACCTTGACTTTCTGTACAAGTTAACCATTGCATGCACTTAGCTATCACGACTTGACACCTTTGTACCCATGGATGGAACGTTCCTCTGAGTATCACTGACCAGTTTTTGCCACCTTGCATTGAGCATAGGATTGTTCCTTTCCCAGGAACTAGTGCATCTGCTTTCTTGATACTCGTTCTGTCCATTGTACCATAGCATTCTTTTATTCTTTTTCAGGCTTATTATGAAAAAGACAAAAAAATCAAATATAATAAAAAGAGCGGGAACGGGATGTATCTTCGTTATTTTGATGGCAGTACAGAGTCAGTTTTGTCGCCCTTGAACAAAGCACATATACTTATATATATCTTTTAGTTTTGACCTAGGTTCAGCATTTACCATGTTTCACTTGTCAGTTCTCCCCTGGTTGGTTATCTCTTCCAATCATATGGAGAGTTTGTTCTGCCTCCTGCATAACAGACTTATACAGTGTCACTTTTTACTGCCATGGTCATCACGAGTCGTGCTTTTGTTCAAGGGAAGTTTAACCTGAGTCGGCCATTCTGTGGTGTCTCTTGACTCATTATTCAGTTAGCCTTCCTGGTCTTGTCAGTATCATGTTCTATCACATCAGATTTTTTGGTCTTTTGCTCGTGCTGGTTTGAGAAGGTCCCCATTGACTTCTTGCCGGCGGGTTTGTCTCTTATCGACTACGACACATTGCTCTGAGAGAAAACCTAGAGCCGCACCCTGGGCCTATTTCCATCATTGATAGGTGACCTTGTGCTCAGCATTTGATCATCATCATGGGTCTTTGACTGAGTGGTTTCCCCTGTGTTCGACGTCATCACACATTATCACACTTGGGATTCGTGTAGTACCTTGATTTCCATTTGACCCTATCGGTGGATTTCTCGCCTCTGTGTCAGATTTCATTATTGGTTGGTTCAGAGGGTTTCTTTCGTGCGCTAGCTTCATCTTGTGCATGTTAGAAACGTACTTCGGTTTTGGTTCCGTCACTCTACTTCGTCCGATTCCTTCCAAATCTTGGCCTGCGGGTTACACTCGCGCTGGACTGATGTGGGATGCCTTAATGCCTTCCTTCCAGCAGATCTTTTATCATCGACTCCGACTCATTGCTCTGGGAATAAGATCTAGAGTCTTTTTTCAGTACCTTAGGGTTTGCAGTCATCAGTGGCAGACTCTTCGCTATCGACAGTGGGGATTCATCATTGCCTCCTGATTGGTAGATTCTTTCAAGTGTTCGACTTCAACTCATTCATTCGCACTTGTTAGATTGTACTGGGGCACCTTGACACTCATTATCATTATCGGTGGGTTGTATCGCGTTGGTTAACGGTATACATCATTGACCGGTAATCCAACGATTTCTCACATGGTCGACTTCAGCTCATTTATTCCCATTGTGTAGAATTGTGCCATAGTGATCGGTGAAGACCTCAGGTTGCATCAGCATTCTTCGGTTCACTTTTGACAGTCCATTCAGTTTCTGCCAGTGATGCCATCCACCCTTATATGTTGTAGTTCAGTACAACAACATCTTATATGTTGACTCCCGAGTTGCGTGATTGTACCGTTTGATCCACCTCTTATGATCCGGTACTTGGAGATTCAGTTACTTATTTGATCAGACATCTAGTTGCAGCATCTTTGATTAGCTTTCTATATGTGATACTTGGACATTGATTCAGACTTACACTTCCGGGCCATGCTCAGATGATTCATTGTGTACTTTCAGTTCAGCTATACTTGTATACATGTTGGATCTATTCACTACTTTCTATATGATGTATTTTTGACTAAGCATGGGTATGCCCGCCTCAGCATGAGTTGACTCTCTGTTTTATTTCATTGGTTTTTGGCAGGCTGAAATCTGGTGAAGTCCTCTCTTGTCCTTGCGAAGTTCTTTCTATGTGCATAATACATTTTGGCCATCATGTACCCCTTCTGACCTCATATATTAGGGGGCATCTGTTATAGCATCATTTCTCACCTTCATATGATTCATGATTGCTTTGATGGTTTTGGGCACCCATTCCTACAGACTTGGACAAATTCACTTAAAAACGGTGTAAAAATCCCCATACGCGACTATGCCCGTACTTTTCCGCGTGTATACGCGAGTCCAGCTGCACTTTTCCGCGTATGCCATTAAAATTATGAAAAAATATATAAAAATTCCCTATTTTCGGGCTGGGTTGATGGTTACTCGGGTAGTTCAACCACCCCAGCACGTGGCCAACTGTTTCCAACTGTTGAAACTACTTGGAGGGAGTATAAAAACCCCTCATGTGTATGGCCTAAGGGAGAGAGAGAATTATTGATATTATACTCTGTTGGTATTCCTTATCCAAGTCTGATTCCCCGTGCCTCCTGCACTTTCCCAGTTCATTATAGGAAACCCTTGTTTCCTTGAGATGCTCATCTCCCTATATGTCATCTCGTATGCACCAGTTTGGAAGGAGTCTTAGCGAGGCAAGGGTGGGACGAATCCGGACGACGGTCTGCTCGAAGATCGTGGAAGGATTCAGGTGATCTCTCCACTTGTTACTTTTGTACATGCTATTTATAATACAGAAGTACCATCTTGTTCCCGAAATATACGTGTTAGTGTCTGCTTACATATATGAGAAAATTGTTATTTAAGCATTCATTATGATTTATCTGATGTTTTATATGGATTTCACTAACATTTAGAGTAGACATATGTTGTACAACCAGTTCTTCGTGCTTGTTTCTTCTTGTCTTTCAGGTTAAGAAGGAAGGACGGTTGTTGGGGGTTTGAACCCTGCGGGATCTGCTTCAACCGTAGGACCTACGGGTAACTTCCTCGATCTACTCTATTTAGTTTTTCTGAACATGCATGGTTGTGTGAGTCCTTATTAAGTAGCATGCCCCTGCTCTGTGGAGGTTGTAACCCAACGAACCTCTAGGGTGATATTCCCAGAAACAGTACTGAAGGAGGGACTAAGGGATGTTTAGTCCAGAAGAAGAAAAGAGGTGATGATAGTGACTAGAAATGTAAATACAAGTCCTTAGAATTGCTGAAGTTAGAGACTAAAGAAATTGTCATGGATGACAATCTGGGAGAGTTTTACTATTACAAAGAACAAGAGGGTATGGATGATTGGGTGGCAGTAAGCGTAGGAGTAAGAAATGAACAAGTAAAAGTTCAGCAAGTTAAGGCTCAACAAGTAAGTGCTAGAGCCAAAGAAAAAGTAGCAATAAGAGTTCAGCAAATAAGAACTCAGCAAACAAAGCAGGGTTAGAATTTCAGCAATCAAGATGGAGCAGTATCTAGAAATCAGAAGACATATTAGATGTAGAAATTGCATTGATAAGAATACTGATGGTGAGAGTGTCTGAGAAGAAGATAGCAGCAAGAAAGTAGAGAAACAACAGCAACAAGAAGAAGACAATCATAGACTGTGAAGGTATAGCAAGTGGAAGGATGCAACATAAAGTATGGAACCCTGGAGGAATGCAAAAGAAGAATATTGCAACAGATGATCAGTTGCAGAACAAAGTGTGGGATCCAGGAGGACAAGAATGAAAGCACAAGATCAGGAGATCATGATTAAATTTAACCTGGGGATTCTGATGCAGGGCATTAGGCAAAAAAAAATTTCATATGTTTTATTAGACTTAGGGGTTTTTGAGTTTCCAAGAGAGTTAGACTTATGTAATGAATTGAGTAGGTTTTAATTAATTTTGATTAAATGTAAAGAGAATTGTAACTGTCCTCGCATGATTAGAGGACAAGAGAAGTCAATTAGAATGTGAAGAGTCAGTTTAGAGCAGTTAGGGAGTTAGGTTAAATTTAGAACTGTAGGAGTTCAAGAGTTTTGTTGATTCACTGAAGAATATGAATCGATTCTTTAGTAGTTTTTGTATAAAAATAAGCCTAAAAGGTATAATAGACAAACCGGTAGACCTGCATAGAGCTTCATAGAGTTAGGGAGCCGGAGAGACAGAGTAGAGAGAGTAGGAGGTCATCAGATTGAAGATCTGGCCTAAACAGAAGATTTTTGTAAGTAATTTCAAGTATATGTTATAGAAGAAATTGTTTCAGTACTACCTGTGCAATTGTTGATTTAGTTTCTGTGTGAGAATGCTCTGAGCCTCCATGAACTATGTCTGAAAAGGACCTTGTGACAGGGTTAGAAGATGCTATGTTTAAATGGAAGAATCGATGTCAAGGATCATGATTTTGGACTGAATGCATGCAGGGTTTGTAATTGAGCTCATATGTATACATGAGGAAATTGTTCTAAATTCTGTGTGAATATGTTTAATTCTATGGGATATTACATGAGGGACTCTGTAACAGATCTCTAAGTTTTGTATTCAGTTGTGAGTTATAGGGTGAGTAAGAACCTATATATCTTGGAAAGTTTCAATGTCAATGTTGAATTCGTAATTCTGAGTTGAAGGACTTTTTTATAGATCCTTGGAAGGACTGAGCATCCGTTGAAGATTGAACATTGAATGTGTTCAACCCTGTGTGAAAGATTCAACATCAGTCTATGAGGGTTTGATCCCTTCGATGAAAGATACATGCAATATAATCTCTGAATTTGGGTATAGTAACCCGTACAAAGAAACCTCCGTTTGATTCAAGTCCGGTTGAGAATCCGTGAAGAAATGGTGATGGGTTACATTTCAATGGAGCGGGGCGAAGGTATGGCCGACGATATTTGAGTTGATAATTGTTTATTAATTATTTATTGTGGGCCCAGGACATGGTTATATGTTGGTGCTTGGTCTTCGGTTAAAGCCGTGGGTACATATGTTAATGTATTTTGGGCATTGTGGAATAGTAAAGCCAAGTGCATATAATTGTAGATATGCTGTGGACCCTTATGTAATAATTTTAGACACGAAGTTCAAACAAAGATTCAAGGCTCATGAATTGGGTTGGACTATGGTTTAGCCATAGGTTTGAAGCAGGTAAGGCTTCCGCATGTAAGGATGGTGAATTGGGTTTTAATAAAATGGCATATTATATGCATTGAGGGTTTTATTAACCTTTGAAGAAACAGTGAAACTTCCACCTTATTTAAATTGCCAGCTTGAGATTTTATTTGGCATTAATTTTGAAGACGCGTTGTTATGTGCATAGCTAAGGAAAGAGAATGTGGGTTTAGTAAGAAGGCATGCCATCAAGTTCTATTTTACAGAACCACACCGTTTCATTTAAACAAAAACAATAGTGGTAAACACTTGTTTCTAGGATTTTGAAAATATAAACGAATTCTACCATATCGATGCTGTTATAAAAATTATAACATTGATGCATTTAAATACAAGCCACACCATTGCATTAAAATATTAATCTCACCGTTTTAGGATTTTGAAAAAAAAATCTATCATGTTAGTTTGTTGATAAAATTTGGTGCCCAAGAAATTTCAGTGCGATTTCCTTGTAAATGCATCAGTGCTATTGACTATCGAACACACTGATGTTTGGATTAAGTGAAAAAAAAAGTGTTTTTTTTTTAAATTGAAAAATGAGGGACAACTGATTTTTGGAAATCTAATTATTCACTATTTCATTAATTTTCCCAAGATTTCAATGGAGTGATTTGCAAGAGAGACATACTAGAAACATTGTGAAACAACATAATAGTTTGGAACAACATAACTATGCAGAAGATCAAACGTTGAAATATATGGTGATTGACTCAAAACCATGCATAGTAAAAAAAATTAAATTTTATTGTTCATTTAGTAATAAAAAAATTTACAATTTTGGTTAGGGTTTAATTAAACGATAGATCATTAGTAAGAGAGACATAATGGGAGCACTGTAGAGAAGAAAAATATTTTGGAACCACAAAAAGATCAGAATTTGAAAAGTATGGTGATTCACTCAAAACCCTGCATAGCAAAATTTTTAATTTGTACTCTTGATTTTGTTGTTAATAATTTTTACAATTTCTGTTATATTTATTCAAAATTAAGAAAAAAACCCTTTTATAATAAAAAAATTACTATTGACTTTACTAGTAAATGGTTTTATGATCTTTGTTCCTATTTAGATTTAATTAAAATTTGGAAAAAGATAAAAAAAATTTAGTACTTACCTTAAACCCTTTCTTCTTGATTATATGATTGAAAAATTTCACCTTAGCGTTTAACTCCCTCTACCACTTCACAAATAATGTTTTTCATTTTAGGAAATTTATATTTAATGGGTTTGTGTAATTACTATATATAGGGAGTCTCACATGTAAAGTAGGGGGGATCACTTATTGAATTAGATCCAAACCATGTTGGCCTTGTCCATTTTTTTTAAATGGTGTATGTTTCATGGTGTGTTAGTGTAATATAACACATTGGTGCATCTTGTGTAATACAACACACCAATGTATTATACTCCTATCGACTTTGTCTAGTCTATTTATTGGTGCTCCCAGTGTAATATAACGCATTGGTGTGCCTCTACCAAATAGCACCGTTAAGTCAGTGTGGTGCTTTTATCATTACAAATCACACCGTCATAATTTATAATTATTTTAAGAATTTATTTTTTGTTGTCGGTGTTGAACAATTAAACTTACAATAAGTCTAGTTGCTTAAATGCACTGGGGCATTAATTCAAATAAGCGCACCGGTTACCAAAGCTCGTTTTGGCTAAACATTCTTTGATTTATGTATAAAATATATTTAATGGCTTCCTTATTGAATGGTACAGGTTGTATATTGATAAAAACATGTCTAATAAGTTGTCAAGTAACGAAAATACTTATTGACACAAGGCTAGCACATCCCAAAAAACATAGAAGGAAAGTTCTTTATAAATTCTTTCCAAAATTAATATGTTTAAATTATATGTAAGTTTAACTAATATGTATTGGTTAGTGTGTGTCATGAAAATCCACAAAATGAAGAAGGTTGAAAATATTATTTCTAATCTAAATCCATAAGAACATCAAATTCTCATAGAAAATTACAGAAGGATGAATCATGTGAATGAAAAAATATTATTAAATATGAGTTTTTTATTTTTTATTTTCATTAATAATATACTTAAGAATATTAGATAACATGTTTCAAACAATATATTAATTCATATATGTTTAATGTTCGCAACAATGAAGGAAAATATCAATGTCATTCTAAGAAAAGAAAATTTATAGAATGTTGTGAAACTGGCTTCCTTAATGGCTTTAATTTTGTTAGGGTCTACCTTAACACCCTCGTGAGATACAATATGACCCAGATATTCCACCTCTTGTACTCCAAAGAAACATTTAGATGTTTTTGGATATAATTGTTTCTCCTGCAATAATTTGAGCACCCTGTCAACATGTTCAACATGATCCTTCCAAGATCTGCTATAGATTAGTATATCATAAAAAATACTAGCACAAATTTTCTAAGGAAGGGTTTGAAAATGGAATTCATCAACCCTTGAAATGTAGAAGGTGCATTGGTAAGGCCAAAAGGCATGACCAAAAATTCATAATGACCCTCATGAGTTTGAAATGCTATTTTTGGATTATCTTCAGTCTTCATTCTAATTTGATGATATCCTAAACAAAGATCCAACTTGGTAAAATAAATTGCTCCATGTAATTCGTCCAATAATTCATCAATCACAGGTGTTGGTGTCCCGTGTTTTGATAGTTTGGAAAATCAAAAGACAAGGAAACATCAGAACCAATCTTTAGAGTTACAAGATCTAGTCCTCCTGTTCTCAGAGAGGGATCTCTCAAATGTTTGTTTGAAAAAGTTTATCTTGTGTTCTTTGAGTATTGATTTTAGACTAGCTACTAAGTGCAGGTGTTTATTTGTTTGATTGATTGGTTGGAATGATACAACAGAACATGAAGGGCCTAGGAAAGATATATAGGGCAGCAAAATATCTGTTTCATTGGGCAAATGGAGTCAAAAAAGGTCATAACACACTTATCAAAGGATATGGGATATCAAAGGGCAAATATAACTTGGCCACAAGATCCTTTTGTTTTTTGGAATGGGATGAACATTAATGATTTGGAAAGAGAAATTGAATTCTCAACAAAGGGAATTTGAAAGCATAATTTGAAACAATAAAGAGTTCTTTGATAGACAGGGCTAACCATAAATTCTACAAATCACACCTTTAAGCAAACAATGATTTCAAAACAACTTCAAAGTAAAATATAAGATTCAGGGAACACCCTATTTCCTCAAAGATTTTATTCTAAAGGACTTTAGAAAACATATAAGATTTACTGATAATCACAGTCATAGAAGAGGGAACACCTAAAAACATCTATGATCATAATTATAACGACCTTTAAGCCAACTATTTAAGTGAGGACAAAGGGCAAGATCAAAACAGACCTCTTTGATTCATTGTAAGCAAAGAACTTCAAAGGGAGACTTCAATAACAGTTTTTAAGTGGCAGCAGACAAGCAGGGAGAACCATAAATCATGTTGAAACCAACTGTTCAAACTATTAAGGAAATAAACAAGCATGAAGACTAAAGAGAAAGATTAAAGCCTCTAAACTACTTCAGCAGCATAAAACATTAAACAGTGAAGGGTGAACAGGTCTAAGGTGCTTCCAAGAGTCATTTCTTAGCCTAAAACTTTCAGCCTACTGTAGTAAGAAATCATGGAACATAATGAAAACAGGGGAAAAAACATAAAACAGTTCAGAATACTTCACCAATAGCCAAGCTCATGGATCCAATGATAGAGCCTTCTCAGGAACAAGCATGCAACAACCTCATCAAGACTTCAAAGACTCCAGTTTCTTCTTCAACTTCAACGGACTATGTATTTATTTTAGAGCGTTTCAGTATTACAACTTGTGATCAAAAAACAACCAATCAACCAACAACTTCTCATCTTCTACAGAAGTATTTATAGAAGGATGAGGAGGTGAGATCTGATAAAAGATCTCCTAAGGTAATTAATACAGATTCAGGACTTCTTGGCCTTTTAAGGGGCTCGATGAAGAATTTTACAAGTTTTTCTCTGTATTAACTGTTTTACAATTAATATCAAATCTCGATGGGAGCTTTATTGACTTTGAGGCTCTGCATAATGTGGAGTAATTCTGCAGATATTTGTTGCATTAGTTTCCTGTGGAAGAATTAACTTCTTGGCAGCGTTGGAGGCATATATTTCTTTAAGCAATAACTTCGGCCTCTGTTTGAAAGGTTTGAGGCAACAGGTGGCTCTGTGGTAGCTGAGGAATCAATTCGCCTTAGAATGCAACGGTGGCGGTCTTTTCTACCTGTCAAACACTTATAATTTCTCCTGACTATGTTTTAACTCTGGGAATTAGGCTTTTGATAAGCATTCTTAGCCGTAATTCCCATATCTATCTTCAATCTTTTGTTCTTCTGCGTTGTGTCTTCAAAACTGATGCTCTTTTAAATTGCATTTAAAATGCAGTGTCTTGTCAATGTGCAGAGCCGCGCAGGGCTTTTAAAGGCATCAATTCCCCATAGAGCATCGATGAACAATGAAAATAGAGCCCGGTGGAATGGTTCCCTTTAATAGTTCAAAGGTGTGGAAAACGTCTTTCCCGACCTTCGGCCCTTCTTCGTTAAACAGTGGGAAATCATAAAAACATCTGCAAAACAAAAAAATAGTTAAGAAATCCTGCGAAAATAGGTTAAACTGCATTAGAAGGCGGGAGAGGAGCGTAGCCGTTGGATCGGGACATGTGGACAGTCCAGATCTAATCGAGGAATCGCAATCGGCGGGAGGTGGAAAAGGGTGTGATGAGAAATCTCCGATGCGATTGCACGATCGGGAGGGAAGAAGCGATTAGACGATGACCGTTGAATCTGAGAATCAGATCAATGGTGGAGAATGCATCAGGCAGGGGAAAAAAAACACATGCGATTAAACTTGGAGGGGAAAAAAAACACATGCGATTAAACTTTGTGATGCGATGGAGTGCTGGCCGTTTGATCGACTATCGATCAACGACAGAGATGAACCAGGAGCAAACCTTTGTAATATATGAAAAAACAAAGGTTTGAAACAAAACAAAGGTTTTTTTGGCTTCGGGGGCGGAAAAAGTGCATAGAATGAATAGGCGCCCGATTGCGGGGCCTTTAATTATATGGAGGATAATATGCTCGAGGCGTATTTGAAACAAGGGCCAATCGCAATCCGAGTTCGGACCAGGTCTTTCAATCAACCCATTTTAAATATTTGCGATGCGATTAGCACCCGGGATCCTTAACACTTGGTCCCGGGGAAAAGTTATATGGAAAGAAAACAAAAGGGGCAGGGTTTATAATACATAAGACCCAATCGCATCAGAACTTTGGATGCGGGTCTCTCTGATCAACCCATTGTGAATTCTCCGATTGCAATTGCGTGATCGGGTCTTTTTAATCAACCCATTGAAATATTTCAACATGTGACTTAGAGTTTTTAAGTTAAAACTTTGGAAAAGTGGGTTTTCTGACTTTACAAAGGAAATGGGTGATCGGGGAAGAAATATTATAAGGTTTTAAGCGCCAAGGCGGGCCCACAGGATATGTATAAAATAATGATGCGATCGGAGGATAGGGTTTAATCGCAATCGGAGCTTCGGAGGACATCAAAACAAACGGTGCGCTGAGTTTTTGCGATGCGATTTGGGATTTTAAACAAAAAAAGGCTATCGCATCGGAACTTTTGAATGATGGAAAAAGACTTGCGCACTTTAAATCTGTGCGATGCGATTAGCGCCGAAAGGCTTTGGCGTTTGGTTTTGACGCATGGGAATATGGGGGGAAGTGGTTAGGACTTAGCCCAAGGGGCTTAGGTCCATAGTAATAAAACTTGTTTTTTATGAAAAATTTTCAAGGTTTTAAATGGATTTGGGGGTCTCGACACAGTTCAAAGAGAAGTTTTAAACCATGTAAGGAGGATTTTCATGAATGGAAGGAGAAACTTATGAAAAGTAGAGGAAATAATATGGAGGAAAGGGGAAGCAAATGAAGGTTAGTTATGAGTGGGAGAAGGGGGAAAAATGATGGTTTTTTCAGCAGTTTCTTACATGAAATGAGCAGAATTAATGGGAACAACAATGAGGATTTTGGACAGAGGCATGAGGCCTATAAGGAGTCTCTAAGAGCCAACAATTTTTAGTGATAAAATTTGTTCCTTGGAGGCTCAAAAATTCTTAGCCACCTTTTGGTATAACAATTATTATAGGTGGCTAACAGTGGCTCCACTTGGGGATGGTGCCTTGTCGAAGGCATCAAGAATTTCAGACCTTGCATTTTTTGGGAGGCTGATCAATTGCCTCATCCATTGGGCTACCTTTATTTGATTGAATGATCTTCTTTGGCTCTGGAAATGCTAACAGCCATGGAAAAAAATGGATTTTTCATCAACAAGCTATCTACCTACCCAATCCTACTGATCTAACATTTTTTCTTTCTAGAGTGCATTTGGATTGGCAAACTCTCCTTCAACATTTTATTCTTTTTGAAAGAAAAAAATCTAATCTAGTTCTACTTCTTATTTCTCCATGGATTCGGATTAAATAGTTGAATCCATAGAATTCTCTACCTAATCTACTATCTGTTTGGGATTAAACTGTCCAATCAGATTTTATTCTCTAAATTCTACAACAAAAATTTAAAAAACATCCAAGTCAAGATTAAGCTGTTTGACTTGCTGTGATCTATGGCATAAGAACAAGCGGCACATAGAAATTATTTTGCAGAAAATTAAATCAAAATTGGAAGGCTTAAGATCCGAAAATTCAAGCACTCCCTTCACTCTTTTACAGCCCTGTTTTGACTCAGAATTTTGGAACATATTTGAGTCATCTCTCTTTTGGAAACTTAGGTTCAGATATTGATCATGTTTGAACCTTTAATTTCTATCCTAATTTACCTACTGATAAGCCAAGATTAAACAGTTTGGCAAATCAATTTCACTATCCTATCAGCAGGAAAATTTAAAGCCAATTAGTCAAGATTGAACAGTTTGACTAACTAGAAGTGTTTTTTGAGGAGTGGAATTTTAAGCTTGCACACTTTCAAAATTTATTTTCTTTTTTGGCATGGGGCTGTGCCTTTCTTGTTTTCACAATCCACCCTCTTTTATTTCTTGTGTATGTTTTTGTATTTTTGGTTTTTCTTTTAAATGTAATGGTTAGACTATGATATTTACAATAAAAAAATAAAATTCTTTGAAACTTAAGATTCTTGGCAGAAGTAATGCTTGAGCATCCTACCATTGACAGGACCTCCATACAGATCTTCTCCATTCAATTCTTTCAAGAAAAATGTATTGTGACCCCTCTCAGCATGAATAATATAGGGCCCTTTCCACAAGTTCTCAAACTTGCCATGTTTTCCCTTCTCTTCTCTTCTTGAATCCCATTTAAGAATAAAATTTCCAACTTGGAAATTGTTTGCCTTAGTCCTTTTATCAAATTTCTACTTCATATTCTCTTGGACTAACTGTGTTCTTTCATAGACTTCCTCCCTGGTTTGTTGTAAATGGATTGTCTGGTTGATTCTTCTCTGCATATCATTGTCTTCAATCTGCACTTCTTGAAGGAGTTTCATGACTGGCACTCCCAATGAGGTTGGAAATACTGCATCCATGCCATAAAATAACTGATAGGGGAACATTTTTATTGATTTCTTTATGGTCAACCTATCAGCCCATAAGGCATGAACCAGTTTACTGTGCCATGATTTCTGATTTTGCTCCAAAAAATTTTTAATGATATTGATGAGGCTTTTGTTGGAGGATTCAGCTAATCCGTTCCCTTGGGGATAGTAAGCAGTGGATTGGCCCAAGGTTATGTGGTATTTGTGACAGAAATCAACCATATTCTTAGATTTAAAAGCAACAACATTGTCTGTTATGATTTTTCTGGGACAACCAAATCTGGATAGGATATTTTTTTCAAGGAACTTGATAATGACAGAGTCATTAGCATTCCTGGATGGTATAGCTTCTATCCATTTGGTAAAGAAGTCAGTAGCTATGAGGATCCATTTATGCTGAGCTGAGGAGGATGGGTGAATTTCCCCAATGAAGTCTAAACCCCATTGTTGAAAAGGTGCCTCAACTCTGATAGGATGTAAAGGTAAGGGAAGGAGTTTTCTCTTGCCATCAAAGATTTGACATTTATGGCAAGACATGATGAGCTTTTGAGTGTCTGGGAAAAGGGTAGGCCAATAGTAACCAGATCTAAGAATTTTGTTTACTGTGGCCTTCCAGTAGAGGTGTCCTCCACATTCTCCATCATGCATTTCATGCATGATTTTTCCTGCATCATCTTCAAGTAAACATTTAAGAAAAATTCCAACAGCATTTTTCCAATATAATACTCCATCTAATATGAAAAAACTCAAAGATTTTTTTTTTTAGAAATCTAGCTTTAGTTTTAGAAAAAGAAGGAGGGGCATTTAAATACAAAAGCACATAAATAATGTCAGCATACCAAGGAGAATTTAGAAATGTTTCTTCAATAAAAGGAGCATTAGATTCTTCTATTTCTTCCAACACGTCTACCATATTCATGTCTAGTGCTTGGAAGTTATATTTAGCCATAAGTTTTGCTAATCCTTGCCCTTTAACTAGTTTGGTGGGCCTAATTTCTAAGTCATATTCAAGAATAGTTGCAATCCATTTTCCCCTTTTACCATCAGGGTATTGACTTAGAATGTCCTTGACAATAGTATGTGGAACAAAAGCAATTATGTGAGAGTGTAAAATATAGACCCTAAAGTCTTTCAATGCTTTCACTAATGCTAAGGCTTGCTTCTTCATGATGTTGTATTTGAGAGGAGCATCTCTTAAGGCCCTACTAAAGAAAGATATTGGTTTTTCTTGCCCCAAATCATTCTTTTGAAGTAAAACTACAGCTATTGTATGTTCAGATGCAAAGGAAAAGATGTAAAAATCTTTGGTAAAATCCGGACTAATCAGGACTGGTGTTTGGATAAGAGCTTGTTTGACCATTTCGAACGATTGTTTAGCGGGTAAAGTCCATTTTACACCCACATCTTTTTTAAGCATGTTTGTAATGTTTTTTAATAGCTCGACAAGGTTGGGGATGAATCTCCTTAGAAAATTAATCTTTCCAATGAAAGATTGTAATTCTTTGAGGCTTCTTGGATGACTGATCTGCAATATGCCATCTATCCTTGTAGGGTCTATTTTGATTCCCTCTTCCGAAATTATGTGGCCAAGAAGTTTACCTTCTTGGAGACCAAAGAGTGTTTTCTTGGGATTCAAGGACAAGCCAAATTTCCTACATTTCTCAAAAACTTTTCTTAAGTGAATTAGATGTTCTTCATCAGTTTTTGAAAAAATGGTTATGTCGTCAAGGTAAATAATTATGAAATAGCCAATATCTTCATAAAAGGCTATGTCCATGGCCCTTTGAAAAGTGGCCCCTGAATTCATTAACCCGAAAGGCATTTTGAAATACATAAAGGTGCCCCAAGGTGTGGTAAAAGCAATTTTGATTTGATCACTTGGGAGCACTAACACTTAGTTGTAACCTGAGAACCCATCTAAGAGCGATATCCTTTTAGACCCGACTACCTTCTGAAGTATATGGTCCATCTTAGGCAAAGGGTAGTTGTCTTTTAGGGATACTTTGTTTAAGTTTCTAAAGTCAATACAGAGCCTGATCTCCCCTATCTTTTTCCTAACAGAAACTAAGTTTGATACCCATTATAAAAACCTAACAGGTACTATAATGCCAGCATCATGCATCTTTTCAATTTCAGCTTTAACTAATGGTAATAAAAGTGGGTTTATTCTCCTTAGTTTTTGTTTGAAGGGTTTTTGATTTTCCTTCAGGGGAATCTTGTGCTGAATGATGCTGGTATCATAAGATCTCAGATCTGTGTATGCCCAGGAAAAAACATCTTTAAACTCCTTAAATAGGTCAATGTATCGAGATTTCATATGAGTTGAAAGAGTGCTAGATAATTTAATCATTTTGGGTTCTGTTAGGGAACCTATGTTGTGTTCTTCTACGTTTGTTTCTACAGGCTCCATTTTTGGTTCTTTGGCTACATCATTAAAGTCGAAAAGGTGTTCTAAAGGTGAGAGACCTCTTGGAATTGAAACATTCTTACATTCTAAAACTTCCAGGTCTTTTTGGTCCATGTCGTCAATTAACTCTGCTTCAAATGGACTCTTGTAATGATTTATATCAGCAGAGTGTGTTATTTCAGCTTCTGGGATTTCTTCGATATATAAATAGTTTTCCTTATGGCTAGTTTTTGATATTGGTATACTAAACTCATTTTTTAATTTCAAGAAATTATCTATGTGTTTGTTAGAGTCAAACACCTGCCAGTGATCTTCGTTATCAGGTACAACAGGCCCGTGTTTTACTTTTATGGTAAGCTATTCATTTATTTTAGGTGTTTGAAAGTTACTGGAATTAAAAGCGAATTCATTTTCAAAATGATTAAATACTCTAGGAATGAAAATAAGTTCGTATTTTTTAAAGGTTTTCAATAAATTGAGGGCAACGTTCCGATATTCCCGATTTCTGGCCGAGTATTCTCCTTTGATTTTTTTTATGATAAGTTCAGAATCTCCTAAGATTGATATCTTCTGGGCTTGTAGCTGTTTAAGTAATTGTAAGCCTAGGAGAAGTGCTTCATACTCGGCAATATTATTAGTGCATGGGAAATCCAATTTATATGAAAAACTCTGATTTGTATTTTGAATCCACACACCTGCCACTGCACTTGTCTTATTACAAGATCCGTCAAAGTTTATCGTCCAAAGTATGTCATTCCTATTTTCATTTTCTTGTCGCTGTTGATTGGTAGTGTTTTGAATTTGATTGAGGGGAAGATTGGATTGTTCTGGTGAACTGATTGGGTCTATGTTCTCTTTATCTTGTTGAGTAATTTTATCTTCGTTACATAAGATAAAGGAATCTAAACTTGACTGAATGGAATAGATTGGAGAGTTGTTTGGTTTTTCTATGTTGCTCACCATGTACTTCATGTGAGATTCCCTGTATAGCCTCCTGTTTTAGTTAAAAACAGGGATGGTGGCATAAGACATGTCCATTTGAAGGCTTCCCTGAAGTTTGGCTCCCCAATATCTTGATAAGAGCATGCCATAATTAGGGGGAATGTTAGCTACAACTATATACATAACTAGACTCTTAGCAGGAACTAAGGCTAAAGTAACACACAAATCTTTGATTAAACCCAAACATTTGACTCGGCTTGAGTCGAAAGAATACAAATCTTTGTATGGTATAGTAATATCTAAGCCTAAGCTCTCCATTACCACCTTGGGCATCAGATTGTGCGAAGCTCCCGAATGTAGCATGGCATTGTGTAAGATTTTCTCATGTATGTTCAAGCTAACATAGAAGGGAGGGACAAACCCTTCTTGATATTTTCCTTCAACTTCTGGACCAAACAACAACTCAGGTTTGTCATCTGTCAAGTTTAAAGTGTCTGTATCACTTCCTAAGTTCAAAGCTTTCAAAACTTAGTTTTTGTACACCTCTTGGGTTACTAGTTCAGCTAGGGGGATGGTGATTTTTATTTTGGCAATTTCTCCCTCAAGGCTGAAAGGAATAATTGACTTGTTTGTATTTACATCTGTTTTTTCAATTAAATTCTTTTCAGCAACTTTGATTTGTTGAATCTTGTTTGGAATGGTAATTGGGATAGTTTTATAAGTACCACTAGCTGAAGTGCTAGGGGTACTCTATTCAACATTTGGCTGGACACCTTTGTCTTTGTTTAAGTCTGGTTTTTTGGCTGAAATGTTGGTTTTTTCTGCTGTCCTCTTGGGCTGGTTTTCTGCGTCTTTCTTGACAGCAGTGCTAGTGTTCTTATCTTTCGAATTATCTATACTTCCCTTGCTCCTAAGTTCATACTATTTATGTACCTCCATGATTTCATTTTCAAACCCCAATCTATAGTCATCAGAATCTTCATGGGTGTTTGTACTTTGATCAGAGAAGAAACCTTGTTCTTCCTCCGTGAGGAAAACATCATCCCCACTGTCTGATCCAATCAAGTTTACATGAGCTCCTTCCAACCTTTCCAACTCCCTATCTTCCTCATATTGATCTACGTAATTTTGTTGGAAGGGAGGTCTAATCTGTTGGTCACTTTCGTTCTGTTTGTCTTGATTGTTTTCTCTTCTATAATTCTGTTTTCTATTTTGAGGAGAAATTTGATTTGGATTTGCTTGTGATTTCTTAATTATTCTCATCTCCTTCATCATTTCTTCCAACATCCTCTCCATTTTTTAGCTTGAAGTAGAAGGAGTGGACTCTTCTCTAAAAGACACTCTCTTCTCAGTTTTCATTCTTGTTTTCTTCTCCATTAAGTTGACTTCCACAAAAAGAGCACCCCTTTGCATATCTTCAAGAGTTGTAAAATCTCTCTCTCTTAGCGAATAGGTCATGTCAGAGTCAAAACCTTTAGGGAAATTGTTTAAAGCTGAGCACTGTGGAGGTTTTAGTTTGGGGAAAGGGCATTATACACACTATTAAATCTAGTGCAATAAGCTTGCACACTTTCCCCAGGGTTTCTATGGAGATTTTTGTAATTGGAAAGGACTTGGAGAGGATTCTTCTTCACTTCCCATTTGTTTAAGAATGTTTGATGAAAGCCTTGGAGATCATTAATGCTATGAGGGGCTAAAACTTTAAACCATTTTCTTACTTATCCCCCTAAGCTCTGAGCAAATAACCTAAGCTTGACAGAATCATCATCAATTTTGTTTCTGTCAAAGTAGTCATTCATTTTATCTATATGTTGTGATGCAGTTGTAGCATTGTTAGCATCATACAATGGAATTTTGGACTGATATTCCTGTGGAAGATTGACTAGTGGCATAGGAAGGACCAAGGGAGCATACCATGCTGCCATGATATGTGGTGGGGGTGGATTCACAAGATGGGGAGTGGGTTGCAGTGGAGTGGTTTGGACAGTAGATGTTGGATGGACAGATGTGGATGTACTGGGGATAGATTGTTGAGTTGACCTTGGATGAGAGACACCTAAATTTAGAAGGAAATGTAAATCAGGTGGTGTGGTTTCTCTACTACCAGGTTTTTCACTTTGTTCTGGGGATGAAAGTGAAGACCTAGAGTCTATATTAATTATATCATCAAGCGACCTAGTTCTAAAAGGATTCCTTAAGTCGAATTGTGATTGGTGTAGAGCTGCAAGATTTTCAGGGACTGAATTTGCTCTCAAGGGTGGTCTGAAAATAGTTGAAAATTTAATCTTAGGGGACTCCCTAAGTATACTTTCATGGTTTTCAACTACTTCTGGTGGGTTTGGGTCAGGGTGGGCTCTAGTATGAATCTTTCTAGGAGCCACTATGTTATGTTTTTTCAGAGCTAGTTTAAAAGAAAAGTTTAACCAAATATGACAATATTTAAGAGGCTAACTGATCTTTTTAAAAGAAGGAAACCTTAATATTAAAGTCTCCTAACCGAATTTGTATGATGTTTATAAAGACTTGGGATCTTCCCAGTGGAGTCTTAAGGTCTGTTTTCAGGATTGTGGAGTCGCCAGGTGGAAATTTTTAGCTCTTTTGGAGGTAAAAGGTTTTATGGTCCACCACCAGGTTTATTATGAAGCCAAACTGAAATTTTTTCTAGTTTTTTCTGAGTTATTTTGGTCTTATAGGTTAAGAGAGTGTTCTAAGTCTGATTTCACACTTAGCTAAGGTGTTCAAACAAATAGAGTTGCTCTTATGGCTTGGTAACTGGTTCCTTCAAGGTTTGATAAGGTTTAATGAGAATCTTAAGGGTTACTTAGTTTTTCACTGATTCAAAAGATCCTATCATGATTACCATTGCTTGGTAGTGCTTGAAAAAGGTTACTTATGTTATAATTAGACAGTGAGTGTTTTTTTTTACAGATTTTACTCAGTGTCCCACCGTGATCGCCATTATGTTGGTGTCCCGTGTTTTGATAGTCTGGAAAATCAAAAGACAAGGCAACATCAGAACCAATATTTAGAGTTATAGGATCTAGTCCTCTTGTTCTCAGAGAGGGATCTCTCAAATGTTTGTTTGCAAAAGTTTATCTTGTGTGCTTTCAGTATTGATTTTAGACTAGTAAGTGCAGGTGTTTATTTGTTTGATTGTTTGGTTGGAATGATACAATAGAACATGAAGGGCCTAAGAAAGATATATAGGATAGAAAAATATCTATTTCATTGGGCAAATGGAGTCAAAAAAAGTCATAACACACTTATCAAAGGATATGGGATATCAAAGGGAAAATCTAACTTGGCCACAGGATCCTTTTGTTTTTTGGAATGGGATGACCATTAATGATTTGGAAAGAGAAATTGAATTCTCAACAAAGGGAATTTGAAAGCATAATTTGAAACAATAAAGGGTTCTTTGATAGACAGGGCTAACCATAAATTCTACAAATCACACCTTTAAGCAAACAATGATTTCAAAACAACTTTCAAAGTAAAATTTAAGATTCGGGGAACACCCTATTTCCTCAAAGATTTTATTCTGAAGGAATTTAGAAAACATATAAGATTTACTGATAATCACAGTCATAGAAGAGGGAACACCTAAAAACATCTATGATCATAATTATAACGACCTTTAAGCCAACTGTTTAAGTGAGAACAAAGGGCGAGATCAAAACAGATCAATCTGACTCACTGTAAGCAAAGAACTTCAAAGGGAGATATCAATAACAGTTTTTAAGTGGCAGCAGACAAGTAGGGAGAACCATAAACCATGTTGAAACCAACTGTTCAAAATATTAAGGAAATAAACAAGCGTGAAGACTAAAGAGAAAGATTAAAGCCTCTAAACTACTTCAGCATCAGAAAACATTAAATAGTGAAGGGTGAACAGGTCTAAGGTGCTTCCAAGAGTCATTTCTTAGCCTAAAAAATTCAGCCTACTGTAGTAAGAAATCATGGAACATAATGAAAACAGGGGAAAAACATAAAACAGTTCAGAATACTTCACCAACAGCCAAGCTCATGGATCTAATGATAGAGCCTTCTCAGGAACAATCATGCAACAACCTCATCAAGACTTCAAAGACTCCAGTTTCTTCTTCAACTTCAACAGACTATGTATTTATTTTAGAGGGTTTCATTATTACAACTTGTGATCAAACAAAAACCAATCAACCAACAAATTCTTATCTTCTACAGAAGTATTTATAGAAGGATGAGGAGGTGAGATCTGATAAAAGATCTCCTAAGGTAATTAATACAGATTCAGGACTTCTTGGCCTTTTGAGGGGCTCGATGAAGAAGTTTACAGTTGTTTCTCTGTATTAACTATTTTACAATTAATATCAAAGCTCAATGGGAGCTTTGTTGACCTTGAGGCTCTGCATAATGTGGAGTAATTCTGCATATATTTGTTGCATTAGTTTCATGTGGCAGAATTAACTTCTTGGCAGCGCTGGAGGCAGATATTTCTTTAAGCAATAACTTCGGCCTCTGTTTGAAAGGTTTGAGGCAACAGGTGGCTCTGTGGTAGCTGAGGAATCAATTCGCCTTAGAATGCAA
This sequence comes from Pinus albicaulis, assembly GCA_034641835.2. Lineage (NCBI taxonomy): Eukaryota > Viridiplantae > Streptophyta > Pinopsida > Pinales > Pinaceae > Pinus > Pinus albicaulis. Next base: position 305,188,160 of record CM076569.1, read on the forward strand.
CGGTGGCGGTCTTTTCTACCTGTCAAACACTTATAATTTCTCCTGACTATGTTTTATCTCTGGGAATTAGGCTTTTGATAAGCATTCTTAGCCGTAATTACCATATCTGTCTTCAATCTTCTGTTCTTCTGTGCTGTGTCTTCAAAACTGATACTCTTTTAAATTGCGTTTAAAATGCAATGTCTTATCAATGTGTAGAGCTGCGCAGGGCTTTTAAAGGCATCAATTCCCCATAGAGCATTGACGAACAATGAAAATAGAGCCCGACGGAATGGTTCCCTTTAATAGTTCAAAGGTGTGGAAAACATCTTTCCCGACCTTCGGCCCTTCTTCGTTAAACAGCGGGAAATCATAAAAACATCTGCAAAACAAAAAAATAGTTAAGAAATCCTATGAAAATAGGTTAAACTGCTTTAGAAGGAGGGAGAGGAGCGTATCCGTTGGATCAGGACACGTGGACGGTCCAGATCTAATCGGGGAATCGCAATCGGCGGGAGGTGGAAAAGGGTGCGATGAGAAATATCTGATGCGATTGCACGATTGGGAGGGAAAAAGAGATTAGATGATGACTGTTGAATCTGAGGATCAGATCAATGGTGGAGAATGCATTGGGGAGTCGCAATCGGAGGGGAAAACAAAACGCATGCGATTAAACTTTGCGATGCGATGGAGCGCTGGTCATTTGATCGGCTGTCGATCAACGGCAGAGATGAACCGGGAGAAAACCTTTGTAATATATGAAAAAACAAAGGTTTGAAACAAAACAATGGTTTTTTCGGCTTCGGGGGCGGAAAAAGTGCATAGAATGAATAGGCGCCCAACTACGGGGCCTTTAATTATATGGAGGATAATATGCCAGGGGCGTATTTGAAACAAGGGCCAATCGCAATCGGAGTTCAGACCGGGTCTTTCAATCAACCCATTTTAAATATTTGTGATGCGATTAGCACCCGGGATCCTTAACACTTGGTCCCGGGGAAAAGTTATATGGAAAGAAAACAAAAGGGGCGGGGTTTATAATACATAAGACCCAATCGCATCAGAACTTTGGATGTGAGTCTCTCTGATCAACCCATTGTGAATTCTCCGATTGCGATTGCGCGATCGGGTCTTTTTAATCAACCCATTGAAATATTTCAACATGTGACTTAGAGTTTTTAAGTTAAAACTTTGGAAAAGTGGGTTTTCCGACTTGACAAAGGAAAAGGGTGATCGGGGAAGAAATATTATAAGGTTTTAAGCCCCAAGGCGGGCCCACAGGATATGTATAAAATAATGATGCGATCAGAGGATAGGGTTTAATCGCAATCGGAACTTCGAAGGGCATCAAAACAAACGGTGCGCTGAGTTTTTGCGATGTGATTTGGGATTTTAAACACAAAAAGGCTATCGCATCAGAACTTTTGAATGATGGAAAAATACTTGCACACTTTGAATCTGTGTGATGCGATTAGCGCCGAAAGGCTTTGGCGTTTGGTTTTGACGCATGGGCATGTGGGGGGAAGTGGTTAGGACTTAGCCCAAGGGGCTTAGGTCGATAATAATAAAACTTGTTTTTTATGAAAAATTTTCAAGGTTTTAAATGGATTTGGGGGTCTCGACACAGTTCAAAAATAATTCTTAAACCATGTAAGGAGGATTTTCATGAATGGAAGGAGAAACTTATGAAAAGTAGAGGAAATAATATGGAGGAAAGGGGAAGCAAATGAAGGTTAGTTATGAGTGGGAGAAGGGGGAAAAATGATGGTTTTTTCAGCAGTTTCTTACATGAAATCAACAGAATTAATGGGAACAACAATGAGGATTTTGGACAGAGGCATGAGGCCTATAAGGAGTCTCTAAGAGCCAACCATTTTTAGTGATAAAATTTGTTCCTTGGAGGCTCAAAAATTCTTAGCCACCTTTTGGTATAACAATTATTATAGATGGCTAACAACTGGAATGGGAAATTTATCTTTAATGGTGAGATTCTTGAGCTCCCTATAATCCGGAAACATGCGCCATGATCCATTCTTCTTGTGTACCAATACTACAGGAACAGAGAAAGAACTTTGACTAGGTTGAATTATACCTGCCTCTAACATTTCTGCAATCATACGTTCAATTTCGCTCTTTTGGACATAAGGATATCTATAAGGCCTGATGTTTGGAGGAACACTTCCTGGAATCAAATGAATAGCATGATCATGATCACGAATAGGTGGGAGTCATTTGGGAGTTTCAAACACCTTGGAATGATTTTCCAATACTTGTTGGAGATTTGCAGAAATAGATGATTTGGATGTTGGAACTTCTAGTGAGCATAATTGTGCAATTACACCTCGTTTTTCTTTCTTTAGAAGCTTTGTCATGAAATTAGAGCTTATTATGTTTCCTGGCTTCCCTATAATACCCCGTAATTCGACTTCCTTTCCTTCTGAAAAAAAATTTCAAGAAAATTTCTTGAAAATTAAAAGCTACCGTCCCCAAAGATTGTAACCATTGTACTCCTAGTACAACATCAACACCTCCCATATGAAGGGAAAGCATTGGACTATTCAATACATATTCCCCCATGGTTAGCTTGATGTTATGGCAGTTTCCAGAGAAATTTATAGTTCCTCCATTTGTAACCATCACTTGACATTCTGGTGCTGGGTATAGGAAACAATTCAATTCCTTGGCTACCTTATAATGAATAAAATTATGGGTGCTACTTGAATCAATCAACACTATTGCCTTTTTCTTCTTGATATGTCCTTCTATCTTGAGAGTTTGGGGAGTGGTAATTCCTTCCAATGCATTACACAATATGTTCAGACTCATTTCTTCCTTTTCTAGGGTTGGTTCCTGGTGTATATCCTCTTCTTGTTCATTTTCTTCTTCCTCTTCACAATCTATGTAAAATAATTTCTTCTCAGCACACTTATCACCTTTAGTGTATTTGCTATCATAGCTGCAGCAAAGCTCTTTTTCTCTTTTTTCTTCCAATTGTTGTGGTATTAACCTTGTAGGTTGTGGAAATCTAGGCATAGCAACACTTCCTTCTTTATAGAAGTGAGTGGTAGGCTTCCTTGTCGCCATAATTTTACATTCAATTTTTCTTTCCAACCTGAATGCCTTCTCCAATGAATCAGGTTCCAAAATGCGAACTTCATGTTGGATGTTATCCTTTAAAGTACCTATTAAGAGATCAATCCTATGTTCCTCTAGAATATCAGTTACCCTTATATTCAATTTTTGGAAGTCCTCAATGTGCTCCCCCACTAAACCATTTTGTTTGAGATTTATCAATTGGATAAAGAAGGTGTTGCTCTTTGTATCCTCATAATGTGCTATCATTTCCTCCATAAAAATTGACCAAGTGACAATTTTTTTACGGGAGCAAATCCATCGATACCATACAAATGTATTTTGTTCTAAATGTAAAGTTTCAATGCGTACCTTTTGTGTGTTTTGCACATTATGGAGATCAAAATATTGCTCCATCTATAGTATCCATGTTACAGGATCATTTCCATCAAACTTCCTCATATCCATTTTTGGAATATGGTGGTTCTTCCTGCCAACATTAGAGTTTATGAAGTCATGAATAAAATTGATTTTTTTCTCATCATGAGTTTCCTCTACTATCTTTTCACCATTAGGAAAAATTTCTTGTATCAACTTTGTCAAACCTTACATGTCTACTTTTAGATCATTCTTCATTTTTTCCATGGTCTTTCATTTTTTCATCAATCTTAGCTTCCATGTCATCCATCTTAGATTCCATGCCAGCTTCCATGCCATCTATCTTAGATTCCACACCTTTCTTCAAACCATCCATATTATTCTTCAAAACATCCATCTTCGCTTCCATGCCTTTCTTCAAAACTTCCATTTCGTTTTTTGTTGCTCTTTGTGAGAGCGAAATTTGGTGCACTTGCTCTTGTAGTTTTGATAGATCATGTTGCAATTCTTCATCTTCATGAGTCATAGTAGAGCCTTCTGAAGGCTTAATCGGTGTTGAATTATTTTTACGAGGCATTTTTTAGAACCCAATACTAATATATATTCTACAATATTTCCTTGGAATCAATTCAAATTGATTCTTCAAACAAGACTTATGCAATTCAAAAATAAATACACACCTTTTTCTTGCTTTTGAGGAGCTCTATATTGAAATTGGATTATCTCTGTGATTGCGGTTCTTTAATATCTGAAATTTGGCAATGATGTAGCCTTCTGAATTATCTTTTGAATGCCATAGGTCTGACTTGATTTTGATTCTCCAAGGCAAAGTTATGTCCAATCTCCCACAATTACCTAATTATGGACTGATTCAGTAGAGCGAACTTGTACGACTTTCCACGTGTCACTGTTTCATTTTTTAGCTCTGAAATTGATAGAAAAGAAACTAAAGTCTGTGTACTTGTGACCACTTTTTACGGCACTCCAATCCAATGCTCAGATAGAGAGTTATGAATATTTTCCCACGATCACCTCTTTGAGATGAAATTTAGCAGCCTGAAAAAGTACTATCTTCCATAGATCATATCTCCGAAAATATTACGAACCAAGCTCTGAAATTTTGATATGAGTTTTCTCCAGATTGAAGCTTCGCACCCTAGAAATTTCAAATTCTGAAGCTTCGTATACAAAAATTTATAGCGCAAATTCCACGATGACCTGTTTAGATTAAATATAGGAGCCTGCAAAAATACCTAACTTCCACAGATCATATCTCCTAAAATATTGCGAACCAAGCTCTGAAATTTTGCGAAAATGTTCCTCATAATTTCGGCTTCATACCCTAAAAATTTCATATTCTGAAACTTAGTAGAAAAAAAGTTATAGAGAAAATGCCATGATGACCTTTTTGGAGCAGCAAAACCCTAGAATCCAAAGCTCTGATACCAAATGTTGTGAAACCAGCTCCAAAAAGAGAAGAAAAGAGATATCAAAACCTTATAAATAAGCCACTTCAAGGGGGAAACCTCCAATTCATTAGATGAATGAACAATTCTTGGATGATACAAATGACAAAACCTCCTTTCTATATATAGGAGTCCATGGGGCCACAATGTAATCCTTGTGGGGCACAATGTAATCCTAGCTGACCTAACAATAATAATGTAAGGGCACAGTAATAACAATATGGGGGTTACAGGGGTAAAACAATAACAATAAGGAGGGCTACACTAACATAATAAGGGACTACACTATTAATATAGGGACCTAACATAGAACATGTAAATGACGATGAATTGGTCCTTAGCTCATCTAGATTGGTGTTGCAGGTTAATGAAAAGGGGGAATTTTTGTTGGGTGTGTGTTATATTATTTCCATGACTAGAACCACAAGTTGTACGTTGTGTTGGGTTTAATGCCCTGAGAATTTTTTTTTATGTGGACCCAACAATAGTTTGGCAGACCCAAGGATAGTTCCCTACCCATGGTTTTTTGCATGATTTTTTCACATTATTTTGGGCATGATGGTTTTCTTCCCATGGTATTTTATAGATTTGGTCAAGGGAACTACGATTATGTTCTAATCCATGGTTAGTGGATTGGGGTTTATGAATGCTTTGACATGTATATATGTATTGTAGCATTAAAAGGAAAATAATGAAAAATCAATCTGGTAGTCCCAGTTTTGGGACCTAGGGAAAATATTTGTGTATATTATTTTATGTTCTCACCATTGTTTATTTTTCTATTTTAAGAATTCATTTGTGGGTGATTTTTATACATGGTTAAAACCTACATTTTTTTACAAAACTACGAGGGATATAGTGGAACGAATGTATAGACTTACTTTCCACTTACAGTATAAAAATAAATCCAATGATTCCAAGAACCAAATTATATCTAAGTTATAGAAATTATTTCCAGAGAAATGGTCAATGAGACCTATCAAAGTTACAATAGAGAAAAAATACAACAACAAAAAATAATGATTCCAAAGGTAATATTCCTAATTAAAATGATTTTCTAGAATTATATGTATCTATTACTACAAACCATTCATTTATTAATATCAATTTTTTTTATATTTAGTTTTCATATATCAATATAAAAATAATTTATTACTTTTTTTAGGAAGATTATGAAAATCCCAAAGGATCAACGAGATGATATGCGAAACATGTTAGTAGGAATGTCCAAAAAAGTGTACAATGAGATGGTCAAAGAAATGGACATAATTGCATCATAGGAGGAGCCATATCAACAACAACATGCTTCAAATCTATGCAATCATGATTTACTTCGTAAATATAAAAAATCAATTTAGCATATTATTTTTTCTCATGGAAAAATCATAATTTTCATTCATATTGAAAATTACATGTTGTAGATGCATTGCATATGCGTTTTTGTGACTGTGGTCACACCATATAGTTCGTCAAAAATCCCCGGTGTGGTGTACATCATAGACTGTTTAAAAATAATTACAATAAATACAATATTTTAGTTCGGGTATATCATGATCATGGTAAAAAATTGTCAAAATCAGAGCTGTTGGTCCTCAAAATCTGGTTGATCCATGAATGGACAATGATAGTAGCTGTAATGGTGAGTGTCGTTCTTCTTGTCTATATGCTAGAGCCCCCTATGTTGGATCACTGCCGCTTTGGAAAGATCGTCGGAAATGTAGTTGCGTTCCCTGTATATGTGAGAACATAATATCGATGAGAATTGAGATTTCAAGTTCCAGAGATCTTCCAATATAGCTTGTAGTGTGTGTAAATGACATAATGCAGATTTATTGAACTAGTTTATGATAATTTTAGAATCTCCAAAGAATTGTAAGTGGTGGATATCATGTTATAATGCAAATTGAAGGAAGTGGAAAAGTGTAATTAGTCTTGCAGAATTTTTCGTGCTCGATCCCAGGCCCATCTTAATTTTTATAAAAGTGCTGCTATGAAACATGAAGGAGAGCGTCATCCCCACATCTAGTGGGTTGAGCTGAGTTGTCGAAAGAAGCCCAAGGTATGTCATGGTTAATTGCTTCGAGGATGATGGTTCTAGGTGGTCTGGGTGGATCGTCTTATGGAATGATGGAGTAGATGGAAATTATGTTTTAAGAGATCGAATGCTAGTTGGGGATATGATCCTTAAATATGGAGGCATTCCTGGCCAACCAGATTCCCCAACAGATGAGGAGAGGTAGGTTTCTAGCTTTATTCGGAGAGACAGAGTTCCACCAAAGTTTCCAAGCCTCCCCTTAGTTCAGTCCATGCCATTGAAGATTGATGCCCAGTTCAGAGATGATGGATGACCAAAGAGCATTGGTGGATCGACAATGGATGAAGAGGTGATCAATTGATTCAGAGTCAATTCTGTAGAGAGTGAACCAAGTGGGACCATGTATGGATCGTTTGTGTAAGTTTTCCAAGGTGGGAGCAATGCAGTTTAGAAAAAAAAAACAATTTAGCATTAAATATTAATTTTCAAGTATTTTTTTGCAAAAAAAAAACAAAATGGAACTCATACAGCACATAAAACAAGATGACATGGAAGAAAAGGGTTGATATCAAAGTTTGTGAGTAATCGTTAATATTTCCTTATAAAAACTCAAGGTTTCCTTTTTGTATATTTTAAGTTTTTTTACAACAAACATCCTTGAACATCTTCAAATAGGTGCTAACATACATTTAAGAGTCATCAGAAGAATTGATTGACATTAGGTTAAATATGGGTTGTGAGTATATGTTGACATATCAAAAATTAATTGTGGAATTTGTAAGTATCTATGTTGTTTTCTTTCTTTGATTTTATAATTAATAGAACAAAAAATCATTTATATTAAATCTATGATATATAATGGGGTATAAAAAATGCATGAAACAAATTATGGAACCACACCAACAAAAGACTTGTTGCAACAAGGCATGAGAATTGGATTTGAAACCATATGTACAGTTCATGAGTCACTACTTGCTATAGTACAATGCTATTTGATTTACATTGATGTATATTATTTATTTCAATTTTCATTATTCTCACCAAAGTAGATGTTATCACTCAGAAAAAGTGAAGCATCATTTGAAAAAGTCCTAGAGGTTCATGTGTCAAAGGTAGGGTTATAGGATTCATTTTTTATTACTTGGTCAAGGAAATTTTTTAATTTTTCTTATTTAGCCTACCCTAAGGTATAAACCCACCCTCATTCAAATAATCTCATGTCACATCAATCATAATTTTCTGAAATTTTTCATTTTCCAAGGCTTTAGCACCGAAAGGGTCGTTTTAGCCAAGAAACCACACGTTTGTAGCGAAATACACAGAGAAATTTCACTTTTCGCTATGAAACTTCTAATAATTTCATAGAGAAAATGCCTAAAAATACACTAGGAATGCTACGAAAGTAAGGTTTCCCATCTGTCATGTCAAATTAGCTAATAGGTGTCAGAAAATTATTTGAAAAGGATAAGTTAGATGCCATTCGAGTTAGTTAGGGTAATGATCAAAGTACATAGTCAGGTTTGAAGTCATCATCACCATTTTAAGCATGTATGAGTCATCATTATCTTATGAGTGTTCATCGAACTTCAAAATCTTTCCAAATTGAGTCATTTGTCATTCTCTATTCCTTCTTTACGTGTTGTTGAGCCCTGGAGAGCTATTTCATTGAGCCCAAGTTGTGGCTGGTTTTTTTAAAGGATTTCAGATATAACTGATCAAGGGAGGTAGAGAAGACATTATCAAGCGAGGAAGAGAAGGATTTGAAGAACCATGGCTGTAAAAAGGAAGACAAATAAAGGTGGCCACTGTCTTAGATATGAGCCATCATATATGAACCTGATAAATGAAGACCCAACAGTTGTAGAAGTCTTCAAAAGGACATGATATTTACAGTTTTGTGAAAGACTACAAGGATGCCATGTACAGGTTTCCAAATAATTTTCCCTAAACTTCAATGGAACAACTACTAAAGTGGGAATGTTGAATCTCACTATTACACCAAAGATCATTGCAGCAACAACATGGATTCTAAGAGGACAACAAAAATGGTTCAAAGAGTTCAAATTCAACATGAAGGAATGCAAAGAGTTTATCAAGACATAAAGTAGTGAAGTTGACCTTACAATTTCCATTCTGTTATCCACCTATAAAATTTGTTATAGCAAAAGGTGGCTAAGACTTTTTGAGCCTTCAAGGAACAAATTTCACGTTGTACCGTTGGCTCTTGAAGACTCTTGAAGGCCTCATGCCTATCCTCTGTCCGAACTTCACTGCTGTTCCCATTTTACACTTAGAAATCCTACTGATTTCCAAGCCAGAATACTGCTGCAAGCACCTTTTCCCTTTTCCCTTCTTCCAAAACTAACCCTCATTTGCCCCCCTCTTTCTCCATAAAACTCCTTTATTTTTATGATTCATTTTCTCCCTTTCGTGAAAATCCTCTTTACATGGTTTAAAACTCATTTTAAAACTATATTGGAACCCTCAATTTCCTTGGAAATCCATTGAAAAACCATAAAAACCCACATTTTGGACATATATGGGTTCTAGCCCTTTTTCCCTTTGACCCTTGGTTATATAATTTTCCACGCGCCCTGTTAGTGCTCGAATCTACCTTAGGCTGAAATAAGGTAAAACTCAAGGCAACATCAAACCAAGCTTAGCCTCGTAGCTAGCCCTACAAGGACAGGAGAGGGCTCTCTCCGGGTCTATCTCGGCAAAAGGTCTTCAAAGGGGCTGAGATGACTCAAAATTGATACTAATTTTAGGCTAGTAAATAAATAGGAAAGGGGTTTTTGATAAATGACTGGGTTTTTCGGGCAGTATGGGACTAAGGACAGCATTGAGCAGAGATTTAATCAAAGGCACAGGGTATTTCATAAGGCGAGATAGGAATGAAGTTTAACAATTAAATTGAAATTAAATGGAATGTAAAGACTGTTTAAGAAAGCTGAAAAGGGCATTAAACAATGAATCCTTTCCAACAGAAGAAAATTACACAAATACTGAACGCTCCCTCAAGGCAAAGAAAATAAATTGGGTTCTACCTCCCTTACTGTAAAACATTCAGCTGGAAACGATTATGAATGAACTATGAAACATTACAAAAGACATATGAAACAGAAAGAAAGACACATTTGCTAAATTCATACCACAAGAATCTTATAAACCAGAGCTGCAACCTTTCATTATTCCTGTATCAAAGTTGTACCATGAAGCTCTCTGTTATCTTCCCTATGTTTCCCAGAAATCTCCCCTCTTTTACAAAGGATTTTACAATACAATAAATAGGACCAATTTGTCAGAATATAGATCGACAGTCAGAGGAGCTGTTACAACAGCTCATGAACTGAAAGCTAAAGATAGAGAACAATAACCAAATAATCTTCAAAAGGAAGGGCTGTGTTACACTTGAAATCTGTTTGATAACCCACGAGGAGGCACACCTGTAGCGTAGATCTCATAATCTGAAGACCAGCATAGGTAATCGAATACTATCCCTTTACTAAATTTTGAGCTTAGAATCATGTAGTTGCTGATTTTTAGGCCTGAAAATTCTTTTTCTGGAACGCCAGTTTACACATTCCTACACAACTACCCTCAAAATGTGTTTTCCATTTTACCGAAATTAGAAAAAGGTCTCAATATTTTAATTCTAAAATATGGATCAAATCCGCCACATATATTATTTAAATCTGAAGATGAATCTAATACCCGAGTATTGCAATGACTGCCACATGGGACATTTTTCCAGCCTAGCTGGAGGTCAAAATTTTCCAAACAAGCCACTGTAATTACTAAATTATATTAATTCTAACAAAGAACTTGGCAAACATTGTGGAATCGCAAATGGATATCATTTGTTTTTACTGTCAGTTATTGCAACGAACCCACGATTTTGGCCTGTTCCAAGATCTCCTTTCCCAACAAAAAACCCCAAACCAAAGGCAACTGCGCTAGCTAAAACGCGAGAGACCTGGGCTTCATATCATCACTATAATTAGTTGGTAAAAGAGGCTCCTCATCTGGACCAAGTGACCTCCCATCAAGAATTCCTAGGCGCTTTCAGTATACTATTGTCTTTCACATACTCTTTACGGAACTCTATATTCTTATTCCATATCTTCATTATTCGCTCAACCTGGTTGCTACAAAGTTTGTCTAATGCCTCCCTTTCACCTGAAAGTGCATACTGCCTGGCTGACTGAATATCACTTCTGCACTGATGAATTTCAATGTTCCGCTCATACTCCAATCCCTGGCCCAGAAGCTTACTACGTTCTTGAGTTTTATCAATGTCATCAAATTCCTCTTGAAGACAGAATGAGATCCATCCGATTCAACAGCTTCAATCGAGATTGACCCAATCTAGCACACAATTAGATGGAAACATTGTCTTTGGAACAAGCATTTTGAAGATTTGAGAGGCAATTTCGATTTTTTCGGGCTTGAAGGTTGTGTGCGCCGCGCACAAATTTCAACGCAGTCACGGCCCTTCCAAAATGAAATTTTCTCTTCCAGTTTGAAAACTCGACTTGGCTATGAGATTTTATAAATGTTTCTTGATATCTATTAGTATGGAAATGATTTAGGAAGACACCAAACTATTTTTATGGCATGAGCTTTGATATTTTATTTTGGCAAACTTTCTTTCTGATTTTGCAAGCTTTGGCACTTTGCTCATATCTTTAATGTAAAGTCTGTCTTTGTTTCCTCTTGACCTTATTTAGATGAAATGATGGTTCTTCTGTTGATTGTTTTGTAGGGATAGGAGCTGCTGAAGCTGAAACAGGGCTGCCATTGAAGAGCTGTAGAATTTGAAACATTTTTACAAATTACATATTAAAAAACACATTTGATGATTTCTTCTTCAAAACAGGGTTTTGAAGAAGAATCAATCTCGCATTATTGACGATGAAAATCTTGAAATAAAAACTTTTCGAAGATCCCTTCTAGCCTGCAGGTGTTATTGAACATTTTGAGAACGAAAATTTGCGAACCCTAGACCTAATGACCAAGTTTGACTGTGGCAGATGCAAATAGTTTATCAAGCCATAAAGTAGTGAAGTTGACCTTACAATTTCCATTCTGTTATCCACCTATAAAATTTGTTATAGCAAAAGGTGGCTAAGACTTTTTTAGCCTTCAAGGAACAAATTTCATTGCTAAAAATTGTTGGCTCTTGAAGACTCTTGAAGGCCTCATGCCTATCCTCTGTCCGAACTTCACTGCTGTTCCCATTTTACACTTAGAAATCCTACTGATTTCCAAGCCAGAATACTGCTGCAAGCACCTTTTCCCTTTTCCCTTCTTCCAAAACTAACCCTCATTTGCCCCCCTTTTTCTCCATAAAACTCCTTTATTTTTATGATTCCTTTTCTCCCTTTCATGAAAATCCTCTTTACATGGTTTAAAACTCATTTTAAAACTATATTGGAACCCTCATTTTCCTTGGAAATCCATTGAAAAACCATAAAAACCCACATTTTGGACATATATGGGTTCTAGCCATTTTTCCCTTTGACCCTCGGTCATATAATTTTCCACGGGCCCAAAGGCCCTGCAGCCGGGCGCCTGCTCATGTTATATATATATTTCTCCCCCCCTCGAAAATATTAAAACCTTGTGTTATTTTCAACTTTGGGTTTTTAATTATTTTCTAAAGTTTTCCGCTGGTTCAAACCCCAGTCAATCTCCATCGTCGATTTGATCTGCAGATCGACGGCACGGAGCCTATCACCCCGGTGGTCCCCACCATCCACTAACTGATTTCAAAACTGCGCAGTATCCATCGCACCGCCTTTGGGGCAAGGGTGGTTTTTTCCCGATCAACAGCGATTCCATACACTGGCCGACGCGTGTCTCGTGTAATATTTGAAAACCACCCCCCATCACGCATTAAGGTTCGACAACAAACCCGACGCGATATCGCTGTACACCGTTCGATTTGGGGCGGGCTATCCAATGGCTATCGCTCACAGAAGATGCCCGACAGTTAACAGGGCTACAACATGGAATTTAATGAATCTCCACCGTTAATCTGATCTGCAGATCGACGGCCCACATTTCATCGCCCTGTTTCGATCGCCCAGTCAACGTTTTCCACTTTGACTTCCCGTTTCCACTCCCGATCGTGGATCTATACACGATCGACGACTCTGATTTAACAATTATTCCGCCTTCTCTATGACTTCTCCCGATAAATCTTGACCGTTGGATGACGCCATCCAACGGCCATGCTTCCTCCACATGCCTTCTGCAACAATAAACCTATATATGCAGGATTTTTTAATATTTGTTTGTATTTTGCAGGGTTTAAATGATTTTCTCGCCATTTTTGAGGAAAATTCGAAAGAAGAGGGTGACGATCTTCCTGCCTTCGATGCACCAAATAAAATCATCACAAGGTGTTAAAACCATGTTTTCATCAATTGTTTATGAAGAATTGATGCTACATAACCCTGCGCAGCCCTGTCTATCAGAAAAACCATGAATCGAGCACAGTCAGAGAGTATCAGTGACGAAGATCAAAATGAACCAAGACAGAGGATGAAAGACATTTTTCTGGGGATCACGGCTAAGAATGTTTATCAAAAGCCTAATCCCCAATTTAAAACACATGCTAAAGAATATCTTAAGTGTTTTATCAACGTGAGCGCTTGCACCACCACATCTAAGGCAAATTGATTCCTCCCAATTACTAAAATGCCACCTGTACCTCAAAGTATTCAATCAAAGGCTGAATTTATTGATCAGGACTAGATATATGCCTCTCAACATAGCCAAAAGATAAATTTTGCACGCAAATTAATGACAAACATCTGCAGAGTTAGTTTGACACCACACAAAGCCTCAAAGGTCAACAAAATCTCCCACCGAGCTTAAATTTTTATGTAAATCATTTAATACAGAGGATATGTATGAAAGTTTCTTCATTGAGCCCCCCAAGGGCCAAGAAGCCATTAATTCTGTATTAATTGTAATTGGAGATCTTTTATCAGATCTCACCTCCTCATTCTTCTATATATATTACTGCAGAAGATGAGTAAGGGGTTGGTTACAGAACTTTGATATACACTTGAGCTTAAATTTCTGATTTTAAATAGTGTTCAGTAGCTCTTGGAGCTCTGCTGGTGATAGATAGTTTAGGCTGATATGTGTAGATGGATGCTAAACTAAAACATTGGACTTAAAGCTGTAACTAGTTTGGAGCATCAATACAAGCTGATTTATGGGATCCTGGTCTATGTTGACAGTGATGTTTTTCTCATTGTAGCTTGTCATTTTGTTTCTATTTTCACTGTGTTCCAATTTCTCTTATAAAGAACATCATGCATAGAGTTAGGACCTACTGTACATCAGTAACCTTCTCTGACTGAAAATCTTTATCTGAATGTTTTCTTCGAAACTGTGTTATTTAGGAATGATTTAATTCAGTTCAAGTGTAGGAATGATGGCGTTCCCTCATCTTATTGTCTTAGCTGAATGTTATTCTTAAATGTTATTTTCAGTATAGGTTTAGTGAATATGAACTAAGGAAGATATGGTGAGCCCTGGTACAGTAATCATGCTCAACCATCCAAAAAACAAAACAAACACTTGGCCTTCATAACTAGCCTAATATTATTACCCCAAACTTCGAAGACAAATCCATCTTTGCACTTATTGGAGAGATCCCTCTTCGGATTCAGGAGGGCTAGATCCTAGAATCCCAAAGTGGTTGAAACGATGTTGTTTCTGTGACCGGACTTTGCCAATCTTGCTGATTACAAGGACCTAACATTTCTGGCGACTCCGCTGGGGATTTCTGAGTTAATAAAAGTTCAAAAACATCTTAAAGCTCTAGATAACCCCTGGCTTTATGAAAATTGTTCTTTTTGACAGCTGAGCCACCAAAAACTAACATTTCTGGCAACTCCGCTGGGGAATTTTTGAGTTCATAGTTGCTTGGCCAGCTTTTATAGACTCTTTCGTTTTCCATACAACCACAGAAACTCAGAAAAACCAAAAAATATTTCAGATTGGTATTCAATAAACATGGTGGTGGACCATAAAACCTTTTACCCCCTTAGGAGCTAAAAATATTCCACCTGGCAACTCCACACTCTGAAACTCTCAGAAGACCAAATGACTCCACTGGTAGAATACCCTGAACTGATTGACCAGACACAGTGACCTCTTTCTTGATTTACAAACATGATTCCAAGAATACAATGAAGATATGCCCCAATGAGTAGAGATCATATCCCTGGGTTTCCACATAAGATGCCCCAGGTGAATTGGGATGACAACCTGCCTGTTTTTCAAGGTGAAAAGTTTGATGACCCTATATTACATCTCATCAAATTTCATATACATGTATGGAGGTTGAAAGTTTAATGGCATGAAGACTGCCTAATGAAAATTTTCATGTTAACATTAGAAGGAAAAGCTAGGGATTGGTATGAATACTTGAGATCTAGTAGTTTGTTTTCCTTAAGGGACCTTGAATATGTGTTCTATGATAACTATAAAGAAAACACTACATCATTATCATTGGGTGCAATATATTATGATCCATCACAAAACATCACCCAACACATTATAGATAATGAGGAAGCTTTGGAAGAGATGCATCCTGAAGATCTTTTAACAACCATTCATGAGTTTAATCTCCTATTGAAAATTTTTAAGAATATAGATGAATCAATTGAGGAAGAGATGATCTAAGAAATAAAGAAAATCCCTCAAGATATCCTTGAAAACTCAAAAATTAATTCATCATCCCTTATAGCCAAGGCTCAAGAAGACATCCAGCCTCAAAATCAGTTTTCACAAGAGACAGAGAACTGCTGTACTTCTGTTCAAAGGGACATGGAAACATCTTCCCCTTTGACAGAGAAGGAAATAGATTAGACTATTTATAAATAATCAGTCTCTGAAACGTTTTGCAAAACAAACACTCTTGCCCATTCACATAGAGAACTTTGTTGTACAGATTTAGAAATTTCTTTTGTGGATCAGAATGAAGAAGGACCTATTGATATCCCAATATGTTTGACTGATGAAAATGTTTATTCTAATAAATTTTCAAACTTCAATCAGTCTTATGATGATGACGATTTCCAATCAAAAACTAATCATGCAGGGCAACCAACATTTGATTGGTGTTATGAGTTTCACCATTATCAGCTTGAAAGCCGCAATCATCCTTTTCGATCCATCATAAAAAGATTTCACTTTATTGGGAATCAGCAGCCTTTAAACTCAGAAGGTGAAGAGAAGAGTAATGAAGAAATTTTTGAGCAAGAGGAAACCATTGAATACACCCCCACTCAAGAATATAATAACATCTTCACAGAGTTCAGCCCACTGAATCCAAGCATACCAGGGCTACAAGAGGACAACACTGCCAAATATGATGAGTCCTCCAGTTCAGATGATGATGAAGAAGAGGGAGAGAAACAAATACAAGACTATCCTACTGTGGATATACCATCTTCCCAAGAAGAGACTTCTCCCTTCATTAATGTCAACCTGTCATCCAAAGAACCTGAATGTATATTAGAAGCAAGCATATGTTTAAAGAAAGAAAATATTTCACTATTTGATATTGTGCAGGTTAAAGATGACGATACTTCCAAGCTACATACTAAAGAGATAGCCTCAAAGCCGATGTCTTGGAAATAGATAATCTACCAACTGTGGAGGACCAAAAGGAAGAGAAACTCCATCTTTTCTTTGTTGATCCTTTGGAAGAGTGTGTGGAAATCCCAACTAGCTCAAATTATCATGCAGTGATCCTTTGCAAGAGCCAGAGACATGAAAAGTTGTCACCTTCTGTGATAGCCTCGATATTGGAGGTTAATCTTCAATATTTTCTATGGGTACCTCTGACAAGCAGCCAGAGTTTCTACTTCTTGACATTACTCAGCTGGCTACATTGGCATTTTTGTATCATATGATAAATGTAAATACTCCATGTTTATAATAGGTTAGATAGGAATTTCAATAAAGCTCAGTTCTGAGCATATAGTTAGTTTTTGTTTTCTTCTTTGAAGAAAAATAAAAAATTCAAAAATACAAAAACAGAGAAAAGAAAGAAAAGAGGGCAGATTATGAAAATAAGAAAGGTACAACCCCATACCAAAAAAGAGAAACAAATTCTAAAAGTGTGCAAGCTCAAATGCCACTCTTGAAGAACACACTTCTAGTTAGTCAAACTGTCCAATCTTGACTAATTAGCTTTAAATTTTCTGCTGATAGGATAGTGAATTCGATTTGCCAAACTGTTTAATCTTGGCTTATCAGTAGATAGTTTAGGATAGAAATTAAAGGTTCAAACATGATCAAAATATGAACCTAAGTTTCCAAAGAGAGATAACTCAAATCTGTTTTATTTTCTAAGTCAAAAAATATGTAAATCTGGTTCTAATTAGCTCAAAATCTAAACCAGAGAACAAAGGAGGAATAGCTCAAACAAAAGTCAAAACAGAGCTGTTAAAAAGATGAAGGAAGTGCTTTCAAATTTCCGATCTCAAGCCTTCCATTTTTGTTTTAAATTGTGTGCAAAATAATGTCTATGTGCAGTTTGTTCTTTATGCCATGGACCAGCATCAAGTTAGACTGTTCAATCCTGACTTGAGTGCTTTTCAATTTATATTGTAGAATTTAGAGAATAAAAATCTATTGGATAGTTTAATCCCAACAGATAGTAGAATAGGTAGAGAAGCATCTGAACTCAACTGTTTAATATGAGTTTAGGGAGAAATAAGGAGTAGAATTAGATTAGTTTTATGCTTTCAAAAGAATAAAATGTTGTGAAAATAGTTTTCCAATCCAAGTGCACTCTAATGGAGAAAAAATGTTAGATCAGTAGGATTCGGTAGGTAGAAAGTTTGTATTGATGAAGATCCATTGTTTTTATGGCTGCTAATATGTTTTCAGAGCACATCATCCATAGAAAGAAAGGCAACCCAATGGATGAGGTGGCCCAGTCAATGAGAGAACATAATGGATGTGGCACGAATTGACCTTGAGGAAGATGGGTGAAGTTCAAAGTTCTTGATGCTTTCAAGAAGGCATCACCCCCAAGTGGAGCCACTGTTAGCCACCTATAAAATTTGTTATAGAAAAAGGTGGCTAAGACTTTTTGAGCCTTCAAGGAAAAAATTTCATTGCTAAAAATTGTTGGCTCTTGAAGACTCTTGAAGGCCTCATGCCTATCCTCTATCCGAACTTCACTGTTGTTCGCATTTTACACTTAGAAATCTTGCTGATTTCCAAGCCAGAATAATGCTGCAAGAACCTTTTTCCTTTTCCCTTCTTCCAAAACTAACCCTCATTTGCCCCCCTCTTTCTCGATAAAACTCCTCTATTTTTATGATTCCTTTTCTCCCTTTCATGAAAATCCTCTTTACATGGTTTAAAACTCATTTTTAAACTATATTGGAACCCTCAATTTCCTTGGAAATCCATTGAAAAACCATAAAAACCCACATTTTGGACATATATGGGTCCTAACCCTTTTTCCCTTTGACCCTTGGTCATATAATTTTCCATGCGCCCAAAGGCCCCGCAGCCGGGCACCTGCTCATGTTATATATATATTCCGCCCCCCCGCCACCCCCCCCAAAAATATTAAAACCTTGTGTTATTTTCAACTTTGGGTTTTTAATTATTTTCTAAAGTTTTCCGCCAGTTCAAACCCCTGTCAATATCCACCTTCGATCTAATCTACAGATCGACGGCGCGGAGCCTGTCACCCCAGTGGTCCCCACCATCCACTAACCGATTGCAAAACTACGCGGTATCCATCACACCGTCTTTGGGGCAAGGGTGGTTTTTCTCGATCGGCAGTGATTCCATATGCTAGCCGACGCGTGTCCTGTGTACTATTTGAAAACCGCCCCCCCATCGCGCATTAAGGTTCGTCAACAAACCTGGCACGATATTGCTGTACAATGTCTGATTTGGGGGGGCTATACAACAACTATCACTCATTGAAGATGCTCGACAGTTAATTGGGCTACGGCGCGGCATTTAACGAATCTCTACTGTCGATCTGATCTGCAGATCGACGGCCCACATTTCATCGCCCTGTTTCGATCGCCCAATCGACGTTTTCCACTTTGACTTCCCATTTCCACTCTCGACCGTCGATCTTTGCGCGATCGAAGACTCTGATTTAACAATTTTTCCACCTTCTCTATGACTTCTCCCAATAAATCCTGACCGTTGGATGATACCATCCAACGGCCACACTTCCTCCACATGCCTTCTGTAGAAATAAAACTATATATGCAGGATTTTTAAATGTTTGTTTGTATTTTGAAGGGTTTAAATGATTTTCTCGCCATTTTTGAAGAAAATTCGAAAGAAGAGGGTGACGATCCTCCTGCCTTCGATGCACCAAGGAAAATCATCACAGGGTGTTAAAACCACGTTTTCATCAATCGTTCATGAAGCATTTATGCTACATAACCCTGTGTAGCCCTGTATATCAGAAAAAACATGAATCAGGCACAGTCAAATAGTATCAGTGATGAATATCAAAATGAACCAGGACAGAGGATGAAAGACATTTTTTCGGGGATCACGGCTAAGAATTTTTATCAAAAGCCTAATCCCCAATTTAAAACACATGCTAAAGAAGATCTTAAGTGTTTTATCAACAGGAGCGCTTCCACCACCACATCTGAGGCAAATTGATTCCTCCCAGCTACTAAAATGCCACATGTACCTCAAAGTATTCAATCAGAGGCTGAATTTATTGATCAGGACCATATATCCGCATCTCAACACAGCCAAAAGATAAATTCTGCACGCAAATTAATGACAAACATCTGCAGAGTTACTTCGACTCCAAACAGAGCCTCAAAGGTCCACAAAAGCTCCCACCAAGCTTAAATATTTATGTAAATCATTAATATAGAGGATATGTATGAAATTTTCTTCATTGAGCCCCCCAAGAAGCCATTAAGTCTGTATTAATTGTAATTGGAGATCTTTTATCAGATCTCACCTCCTCATTCTTCTATATATATTACTACAGAAGATGAGTAAGGGGTTGGTTGCAGAACTTTGATATACACTTGAGCTTAAATTTCTGATTGTAAATAGTGTTCACTGGCTCTTGGAGCTTTGCTGGTGATAGATAGTTTAGGCTGAGATGTGTAGATGGATGCTAAACTAAAACATTGGAATTAAAGTTGTAACTGGTTTGGAGCATCAATACAAGTTGATTTATGGGATCCTGGTCTATGTTGACGATGATGTTTTTCTCATTGTAACTTGTCATTTTGTTTCTGTTTTCACTGTGTTCCAATTTCTCTTATAAAGAAAAACATGCATAGAGTTGGGACCTACTGTACATCAGTAACCTTCTCTGACTGAAAATATTTATCTGAATGTTTTCTTCCAAACTGTGTTATTTAGGAATGATTTAATTCAGTTTAAGCATAGGAATGCTAGCGTTCCCTCGTCTTATTGTCTTAGTTGAATTTTATTCTTAAATGTTATTTTCAGTATAGTTTTAGTGAAGATTAAATAAGCAAGATATGGTGAGCCCTGGTCCTGGTTTTATCTCCACAAGCTGTCTGAATGTTTCCCTTGGGATGTGTTAAAAGATGGCTAGTTTAAAAGTACTTACAAGATCTTAGGCCATTCTGTGTTATCTTTGTGTTTGTCTTGAAAGTAACCAAGTAAAGCAGAGCTAGGAGAGGATTTGTGGTGAGCCCAGCCCGCTAGTTTCTACTCCAAAAGTTGTCTTCAAGTTTCCCTTTGTTTTAAAGTGTTTTCTATTGAAAGTGTATCAAAGGCTGGCTAGTTTCAAAGTACTTACTAGATCCTAGTTTACTTTCATGTTTTTCTTGAGTTTATGTCAAAGGCTGGCTAGTTTAAAAGTACTTATCAGATCCTGGGCTACTCTTTGTTCTGCATCTGTTTAATTTCCCTTCTAAGTGTATCATTTCATTCCATAAATCAAACTTCAAAGAGATCCTTAGTCATAGATGACTTGCCCCTTAGAGCACTCTTTCCTCTTGCTATTCCAATTAAACCCTATTATGACTCCATAGCCCAATGGACTAAAACCTGCAATTATCTATCTTTTTGGTCGAAGCTTACTCTCATTACTTGCAACTTCTCACCTTTGAAACTCTTTGCAGTTAGGACTTTCCACCTCAAACAATAATCATGCTCAACCATCCAAAAAACAAAACAAACTCTTGGCCTTCATAACTAGCCTAGTATTATTACCCCAAACTTCAAAGACAAATCCATATTTGCACTTATTGTAGAGATCCCTCTCTGGATTCAGGAGGGCTAGATCCTAGAATCCCAAAGTGGTTGAAACGATGTTGTTTCTGTGATCAGACTATGCCAATCTTGCTGATTACAGGGACCTAACACATTCCAAGGAGCTTCATGAAGGAAAATTTCTCAAAGCTACTGCTTATTATCCAGAAATATTTCACTTGTGAAGGAAGATATCATAAAGTCTATTCTTTCCACTTCAAGCTTCTCCTACAATTTGTTGGTAAGATATATCTTGATATGCCTTTCTATTTACATAGAATTTTAGCAAAAATGGCAGATAAAGTTCAATAAAAATTTGAGGGAATTGAAACATCACTTTTTCATCATGGCCTAATAAAATTGCTGGTGTTCGATGAATTACAAAGACTAGTTAGATATTGGTCTTCCTTTCGGTTTGTTAGTGGTTTTGAAATGGATATTGTTACCCCTAAAACAACTCCTAAACCTAGAGGTATACCATCACCTTTAGTGGCAGAACAAAGTGAACCAGTAGGGGCAAAGCAAAGTGAACCAATCATGATGGAAACATAGCAGTTGCAGAGATTTGATACACCTACTGTTCCACCTACAAAACAAAAGTCAATAATGATCAAACTTGCAAAACAAGAGCAAATTGTAAGTAAATAAAGCAGCAAAAGGATAACAAGGAGAGAAACAGTGGCTAAAGGAAATTTAGAAGACATACTACATGCCATTGATATTGAAAAGACTCCTATAGTGATTAGGAGATCATGTCCAAGTTAAAAAATTTCTCAAAAATGGAAGTGCTCAGAAATGGTTGCAATCTGAATGGCCGGAAAGGTCTCATCGCTGTAATTTTGGCGCTATGAACGGTTCGCAAAACCGGTGTCGTATCTTAAAGTTATGAAGGTTTGAAGTATCCAGTAAACTCCATTTTTCAGTTGACCAAAGTTGACTTTTTTTATTTGAAAAAATTAAAAAAATAATATTCCAAGGAATAATCCAGGAATATTCCCTGGAATTATTCTACAGGGACGAATTGGAATTCGACAAGTGGCATTTGTTAATTGGTCAATGGTTTGACTTTGTTTAAGTGGACCAATAGCAGGCCACCATGTGGCAAGCCCAGAGGCAGCCACATGGCCCAGCAACAGTCGTTCAAAATTTTATGGAGGCCCAGGGTTTCGAACAACCTACCTCCCCTGTATAAAACCAGCGCACTACCATCCCGCCTGCGGATGTTTCTTAACCTATGGTATTCAAAGGTTTTATTTAAGTTTTAAAACAAACTGGGTTGGGCGGAAAAGGGGGATAGCCCCCATACACCATAGAACCCACCGCCATAACCAAAGCTCTAGGCCTGGCAGATATGGTTAGGATGGTGGCGGTTTATCTGGTTTCATGTGGCCACACGTAAATGATACTAAATTCCATGTTTGTTTTTTTAGCTTTTTCCACTGGCAGTTCGATTGGTCATGTGACCACTGATTAAAACATTCAATACCACTCTGAACAGTTCCGCCAGTTTGGGGTGCGCTCCACCAAATCTGGCCCTTGTGCCAATTTTAGCGCGCTAACTGGAGTTATCCCACATTTGGTGGGGTTTTCTAGTGACATTGGGCAGTTTTCTTTGGGAGGTCATAGCTTCCTCATTATTGAACCAAATTGGATGAAATTTTAGTCAATTTTGGGTTTCTTCAACATTCTGGAGTATTTGGGATAGGTTGCAAAGTGAATAGAGGTTTTATTCAGCCATGTTTTCTTTAGGGAAGAGGAAAGAGCCATTAGGGCCATCAGGGAGATGGAGCTGTATTGGGTTGTACTTCACTGTTTGAGGTGAAACAAAAGCCAATTTTAGCTTATTTATGTCTTATGAATTCAAATTCACAAATTTTTTTTCCTTTTTAGTCATATTTTTCACTGTGTAACCATTTTGAGCAATTTAATAGAGCAAGGACATACCATTGGGGAGCCTTGGACCGGCAGATGTAGCCCAGGAGGGGTGAACTGCCTCATCATTTTGTTGTGTTATGATATGGTGAAGTTTACTTGCTGTGTATTTCTGCTGTGATATATTAAACAATAAATTTAAATATCAAATTCTCACACATAAAACTCAGAAACATTACCAAAACCACTTTGTTTAACCTTCAAGACATGGAGAATACTTTGCACACTTAATTAAATGGAAATGGATACTTTGTATAGCATTTACAAAGAGTTTAATTTTCAGATCAGATGGTATCAGAACTTAGGATTTGAGCATTAGGAGCTAGAATTTTACTCTACATTTGTTCTTGTGAAAAGATATAGTTGAATGTTTGCAAGTTTTGATGCTTATTAGGCTTAAGCTAAAGAGAGGGGAAGGACACTTGGTTAGAGCACAAATTAATCCTCAACCAAGAAGGGATAGAGAGCCACCTCCAAGAGCCATAGAAGAATCCTCAAGCATGTCTTCAAGAGAAGGAGAAGCTCCTGAAGATATTGATCCCAAATAAGAAGAACGGGTATTCCGAAAGGCTTTTTTGGACATGACGGAGATGGTAAGGATACTCTACCAAGAAAGGAATGATAGGCTTGTAGGAGAAAGGTATATACACCAGAAAGAAGGAGAGGGTTCTTCAGAAGGAAAGAAAAGTGATGACAAGTCAAAGAAAGGACACGTAGGAAATGATGATCCACCATCCCCATCTTCATCCTCTTCCTCTACATCGTCATCATATACTTCGTTGAATCAATCTCATAAGTCTAAAACCACTGGTAAAAGTCCATTTTTAAAGCTTGATATTAAATTTGAGTTGCCTATGTTTAATGGTGAGGTCAATGCATAGAAACTTGACAATTGGATAAGACAGTTGGAAGTTTATTTGAGGATACAAAACCTTCATGAAGATGACACCAAGATTCAGTTAGCCTCTTTGAGAACGGAGGGATAAGCATTTGTATGGTGGGAAGCCAAGACCAAGGATGAAATTAAAAAACATGGTAAGATAACTTTATCATGGGCTGAATTTATCTCTGTAATTAAACATCAATTTTATCCATTAGCTCATTTACAAAAGGCTATCATGAATTGGAAAATTTTAGACAACTTAAGGGACAAAGTGTTCAAGATTACACTCAAGAGTTTAGAAGAAGGGCCAAGAGACCTTTCTGAAATATATAGGTGGTTTACACAGCTATCTTATAAATACTATCCTTATGTTCAATCCTACTAGTCTAGACGAGGTTTGTGTCAAAGCCATGCATTTAGAGGCTAGAGGTAAACAATGTTTTGATGGGAATGAGGATAGGGAATTTAAAGGCAAAGGGAGAAAAATAAATGAAAACTCTAGGAAAGAAAAAAGAAAATTCTTTTGTAAAAAATATTCCAAAACAAACCATGATGAAGACCATTGTTGGAAAATTCATCCAGAATTGAAGCCAGAAAAATTTAAAACCAAAGATAAGGCCAAAGAAAAAGGCAAGATGGTTGCAATAGCTGAACAAGACTTAGGGTTTGAATTAGGAGATGAAACTAAAAGCATAGCTTTGGCACTAAAGAAAATAAAGGGGGAAGATATTGTAAAAGAAACAAATCCCAGTTCTAGCACTTTAAATTATCACATAGAAGCTACAAATGAAGAGAGGAGGATAGAGATGTTTCATGTGAGGATAATTTCCAAACACACAAAGATAGGCACACTATTTGATAGTGGGTCTCAAGAAAACCTCATCTCAGAAGACTTGGTCAAGAAGCTGAAACTTGAGACCATTCCACATCCAAAGCCATATCCACTTGGATGGATTTGCAAGGATGCTAATTTACAAGTTTCAAGGAAGTGCATGTTGCGCTTTGCCATAACAGCTAATTATGTTGACTTGGTTGAATTAGATGTGGTACTGCTTGACATTACGGGTGTGGTGTTTGGTAGTCCCTACTTATATGACAGGAAAGCGATATTCCATCCCCATGAGAACAAGTATCATATATTCAAGGATGGCAAGGAGTTTATTGTGAGAGCACATCGAAAGAAGCTAGAATCTTCTTTAGTGAATGCAGGGAAATTGAAAAGGCTTGTCAATGCAAGTCAAAATATGATTTTGTTGATGATTAAACAAAAATATTTTGTAAATAATAATTTTCATGTTATTTCTGATATAAATGATGATATGTTTCAGTCTGAAAGCAGGTTGTCTTTGGGAGAAGATGACAAGTTGTTGCACAAAGTGTCTTTGGTCTCGATCGGTGCAGAGAACAAAGTGTCGGTGCAAAGTGGTGCAAGAATCCAAGAAAGGGAAAAGCATGAAAGCAAATAGGACACAAAGTTTAGCATGGACCAATGCTGGTTTCATAATGGCAGGTTGGTATGGCGAGAAAACTTGGTCGGGAATCGACACAAGTACATGGCTCATTCAACAAAAATTCGCCATGAGGATAGTTGGCAAGGTGAATCTCATTTTTCAGTTTCCTATGAAGATAGATCATTGTAGGAGCAATATTTTTTTTGCAAATTATAGTTGTTGTTCTGCAAATTTAAAAAAATTTCATCATGACAAAGTCAAGGTTAGCAACAGTCGGTCAACAGATTTAAGGAAGAATTTATCTTTTTATGAGAAGCTCAATTTGATGAAATTAGAGAGATTTCAGTGGTTTAAGGTCGAAAGAGTGGAGAATTAGTCTCCTCATCTTCAATTTCTATAATTTAGAGAGCTTTTTGGGTCCAAAAGGTTCCCATTGGGGAGGTGTGATCAGGAGATCGTTTCCAAGTTAAAAAATTTCTCAAAAATGGAAGTGCTTAGAAATGATTGCAATCTAAATGACCAGAAAGGTATCATCGCTACAATTATGGTGCCGTGAACGGTTCTCAAAACCGACATCATATGTGAAAATTATGAAGGTTTGAAGTATCTAGTAAACTATTTTTCAGTTGACCAAAGTTGACTTTTCTGAATTTGAAAAAATTAAAAAATAATATTCCACAGGGGTGAATTGGAATTCGACAAGTGGCATTTGTTAATTGGTCAATGGTTTGACTTTGTTTAAGTGGACCAAGAAAAAGCTGCCATGTGGCAGGCCCAAAGGCCGCTACGTGGCCTATGAACAATTGTTCAAAATTTTATGGAGACCTGGGGTTTCGAACACCTGACCTCCCCTGTACAAAGGCAGCGTACTACTGGCCCACCTGTGGATGTTTCTTAACCTATGATATTCAACGGTTTTATTTAAGTTTTAAAACAAATTGGGTTGGGTGGAAAAGGGGGCCAGCCCCCATACACCATAGAACCCACCACCTTGACCAAAGCTCTAGACCCAGCTGCTACGGTTAGGATGGTGACGGTTTATCCGATTTCACGTGGCCACACGTAAATGATACTAAATGCCACGTTTGTTGTTTTAGCTTTTTCTGCCGGCGGTTCGATTGGTCATGTGACCACCAATTAAAACATTTAAGACCACTCTAAATAGTTCTACTAGTTTGGGGTGCGCTCCACCAAATCCGGCCCTTGGGCCAATTTTAGCGCGCTAACTGGAGTTATCCCACATTTGGTGGGGTTTTCTAGTGACATTGGGTAGTTTTCTTTGGGAGGTCATAACTTCCTCATTATTGAACCAAATTGGATAAAATGTTAGTCAATTTTGGGTTTCTTTAGCATTCTGGAGTGTTTGGGACAGGTTGCAGAGCAAACAGAGGCATTCTTCAACCATTTTTTCTTTAGGGAAGAGGAAAGAGCCATCAGTGCCATCAGGGAGATGGAGCTATATTGGGTTGTAATTCACTTTTTGAGGTGAAACAAAAGCCATTTTTAGCTTATTTCTATCTTTTGAAGTCAAATTCACAACTTCATTTTCCTGTTTAGGCTAAATTTTCACTGTGTAACCATTTTGAGCAATTTAATAGAGCAAGTACATACCATTGGGGAGCCTTGGACCGGTAGATGTAGCTCAGGAGGGGTGAACTGCCTCATCATTTTGATGTGTTATGATATGGTAAAGTTTACTTTTTGTGTATTTCTGTTGTGATATATTAAATAGTAAATTTAAATATCAAATCCTCACACATAAAACTCAGAAACATTACCAAACTACTTTGTTTAACCTACAAGACATGGAGAATACTTTGCACACTTAATTAAATGGAAATGGATACTTTTCATAACATTTAAAAATAGTTTCATTTTAAGATCATATAGTCTAGGCTAAGGATATAGGTTAAGGTGGACATAAACTTGAGAAAGCTAAATTAGCAAAGAGGTTAGAATTTGAAGGTGAGGATGCAGGTTTTATGTTCCAGGCTAGAAAGCCCATGAAAAGACATGCTAGAAAACAATTGGAAAGTAGTAAAGAGGTTCATCCAGCCACTGACATAGTCCCACCACCACAAGACATTATTGATCTTTCATAACCTGCAGAAAAAGATCCAGTCAACAAGCTAAATAAATGAAAGGAGAAAGTCATTGAAAAAAAAGAGTTTGAACTCCTTGAAGAACAATTGAGGTTAGATAATCATGAAATTTCAGTTGTGAAGAAGGAGGCAAGGAAACATAATATCCAAAAGGTTTAGTTTGAAAGGATGAAAGAGGTTTGGGAAGAGCAGGTTGACACTATATCAAAGACCCTAGACAACACACAACAGTTAATCAAAAGGACTATGCCATTGAGGAAAGAGGTGAAACATGTCAGAAGAATTAACCTGAAATTAAAATCTACCAACAGAAAGCTAAAGGATCAAGTTAAAGACCTCCAAGAATAGCTAGAATTGATCCATGAGGAGCTGGAGAAGAAAGGTCTAAAAATGACAGTAATTGAGGAGCCAATAGCTCAACTCATCGTCAATGAAGAAGAAACAGCTCAAGATTCCTAGTTTGAGCCGGTTTATGTTTTGAAAGGTAAAAGGCATGTTGGAAACAAATTTTACACAGCTAGAAATTATATTTTTGAAATTAAGCAAAAATATGGAATTAACACATTTTTCCATAGTTTCGTAGCATTCCCTAGGTTTGAAGCTAGGAAAACTCTGTGAAACCACCTGTAGCTTTCTTTTTTGTATTTAAAACCACTTTGGGGAGCTTCCAAGGAGAGGAAATGATATGGAGGATGTGTCAGGGCATGATGAACACAATGCAGAAGGAAAGAACATAAAATTTTATTGCAAAGGTCATTTTTTGTACGCTACGAAAGTACGCTACGAAACTGTCATAATTTCGTAGCGTGTTGTTTTGAAGGTTTCTGAGCATGTTTTTGGGTATTTTTGGACAAGTGGACACTTTCAAAGGATCAATGGATTTTTCCAGCAATCATCCAAGACTTTAATATCATGAGATAAAGGCAATCCATTAGGTAAATCATGCGTTGAAGATAAGGACTTGTTTTCCTAAAAAATAGGGTTTGTTTCCAGATTTTAAGGAGGGTAATCAAGAAGTCAAGTAGTGAGGAGTTTTGTAATAGCTCATTCGAACATGTGACACATTATTTGTCAAATGTGTAACTGTTTTAGGAGATAAAGTAGTTGATGTAATAGTTAAGAGTTTGAGTCCTATTAGGAAAAGGACTGTTTTGTAGTGTAGCTATCCTTTTCTTATTAAAGCACATGTTTTCCTATTATGCAAGGTGTCATTAGGAAAAGTTCGATGAACTAGACAAGAGGTAGATAATCTCTCATGTAACAAGGTATATAAAGGGTAGATATTCAAATTTGTAAAGGGTTGGAGATTTTTTGGCAATACTGCAGCGTTATGTAATTTGACTAATATTAGTAATACAAAGAACTTTTTCTTGACCAACATGAGATTCTCGTGGAGTTTTTAGTGCTTATCTAATCTATATTTTCTATGTGTAACATTTGCAGTGGTTTTCATGTTTAATACTCATAATTCATAGGTGTATGCTCTGACTTCCTTTATTGATGAATTAAATTTTTTATTTCATGTTTCATGTGTGATTTTCCTCTGCTAAAAACTCTTACCTGCCTCAGCTTCCATGTCAAGAGAACTTACTACTGAACTAATGATTTTGTGACTCCATAAGCCCAATGATTTCAGACTTATACTCTTTTCAACCTACACACATCACGATCAAGTTATTTTCTAAGTAGAGTTAGCGATCTAGTTTCATCATTATCAAATATCATTAACCGCTTTGAGAGAGCCCTCTAAGACTAAAGAGGCTAAGCTTCAATTACAAGTTGGTTTGAAATAGTTAATACATGAAGTTGTCTGATTAGAAGCCAATCAAGTGAAATTTTGTGATAATATTTTCGTGCGTCTGCCGAGAGCTTGAAGATTATACTTTCCAGAAATTTTGAAGTTGAACTTCTGAAGGTAGCAGGAGCTCATAAAGTTGTTCGAGGATGCATCTACCTTGGTGACTCCATTCAAAATTCATATGATCAAATGTGGCTTCGAGAAGGAGATACACGAGGAGTAATCCTGACCCAGATCCACCTACCATTGTGGAAAATCCAAACACCATATGTAGAGGTAATCAAGGAATTTCTGCAATATCATGTACTCCATTACATAAAAAATCCTTGTCCTTTGAAGTTTTAAGAATTCTTGAAGATAAAAGATTTGATGATAAAATTCAGGAATTCTTGTTTAGGTTATAAAGTGAAAAAGAATTGACTGAAATTGTTTTAGACCTACATATAAGAGGTATTGATACCTTAGCCTTAGTAACTCAAAAAGATAAAGAAGAGTTTTGGGAAGCAGTCACTTCAGGGTTACTGTTAGAGAAATATTCTTTGGATAGGTTGAAGGAACTAGACCCATTTGAAATTTTGTTAAGAAGTAAAACTGGTGTTCCTCTTCCTGATTGGAGTTCAATTTTGACTGGACAAAAAATACCAAATAGAACTCCTCCTAACAGTTCATCTTCATCTACTGCTACTTTCCATAAAACTACCACAATCCCAGTCATCATGGCTGGAAATGTGCCATCTCCACCTACTGCACCTACTAGGTATGCCCCTCTTGCCCTTCTAGATGTCTTAAATTCCCTTCCTAGCAAATATTCTACTAGAATCAAAACTTGGGGAAGTGATGAAGAGATTACAACTGAAGAGCATGTGGATCAGTTTTCTCACTACATCATTATGAGCAAAAAAAAAATGCAGGGAAGACATGATGACCCAAAATTTGCAAACTTATACAACCTTATGGAATCATCAACAATGCCAATAGCTAAAATATGTCTAGGATATTTGAGGTCCTTTATTACAACATCATGAGGTGAGAATTCAATTATTTTGCCTTCACCTGAATGAGTTATCTGATAAATAGATATAAGGTTGCATGACAAGGTAGGAACACATAGTACATCATTAAACTAACCATTATCTAGATGAATGGTTCTAGATCCTAAAACACTAAGAGATCTATCATCACCAACATAAATATTTTTGGTGTTACAATCATTTAAAGGAGAAAACATGGCTTTATTTTTGGCTATGTGGTAAGAAGCTCCAAAATCAATGAGCCACTCATGAGAATGAGAAGAAGAAGATAAATTTAATGCATAACTAGATGCTTGACAACCACAAGAAGAAAGGGCCATTCCTGAAGATGAAGTTGAAGAGGTCTCAAAATTGATGTGGTGCTTCTTCATTGCTGCTTCCAAGGCTTCCATCTTCTTAAAACATTTGGACTCTACATGGCCATCATGATTACAAAAGTTTCAATGGCTTTTTGTTTTCTTCCCTTTGTTTTTAGTTTCCTTATCAGTTTGGTGAGTTGCTTTTTCAGTTTGTGGCTAAAATTGCTTAGGATCCTTGTTTGGTTTAGGACCATACTTTGTAGGATACTGCTTCTTGGAATTCTTTTGATATGGTTGGTGTTGGGCTACTAAGGCTTTCTTAGTTGTGTTTCTAGAAGTGATAAGACCAAGGTTTGTAAGAGTTTTTCTTGTTCTCATATCAAAGAATCACAAAAGGCATCAAAAGAGGGGTTCTTGTAGGCTGTTCCTTGAGAAATGATGGCTTCTCTAGTGGAATGGAAGGTGGAAACAAATACAAAGTATGCAGGGCCAAGCTTATCAAGAATGGAATAAATGAGGCTACCATCTTCCTTTTTGGCCTTACAACCTTCCAAAATAAGTATAAGGGTCTTAAATTTGAACAAAAAATCCTCAATAGTGGAGAAATGATTGGGGTCCAAAGTAAGAAACTCATTTTCAAGCTGGTGGGCCCTGATTTGATTTTGAATGTGAAAAACAATATTTATCTTTTTCAGGGCTTCATGAGTGGTGTCAATTTCAATGATATGAAATCGAAGATCTTGAGCAATGGAAATTTCTATCAACCCTCATGCTTGATCTTTTTTATTTTCCCATTTAGCGGCTTTATCTTCATCGGAAGGTTTAGTTTCTTGTCTTGTGCCTCTTCATAAATTCCTTTACTTCTAAGTAAATCTACCATGTGAGGTAGCCATTGGAAATAATTGGTGTTGTTAAGAATAATCAAACATGCACTTTCCATTAAAAAAAAAATGAAGCTGAAAAGAGATGAAACTAACTGCTCCAATGGAAATATCTTGAAAACTTAGGCTGATTCAAAAAAATCATCTCGAAAAATGACTTCTGGATGAAGAAGTTATGCCTTGTTGAAAAAACTGAGATGTAGATGCCGAATAGTTACGGGAACGGTTTTAAATTTGATGATGAAGTTGTAATTTTGAAAAAAAAAGCATGCCCCTTTAACAAAAACCTTTTACAAAAAGAATCTTGAGAAAGAGACTTGAACCCAAGACCTCTATTCTCATAAACTAACTTTACACCAAGTGAGCTAGTAAAAATATTATGTAATTGTTTGAAAGGAGGAAGGGGTTTTTTTTTTTTTACTCTTCGGTGTGTGTGCTTTTTCCTGCAAAAAAAACACAAAACTCATGCACAAAAAAATGAAATGCAAGCCTTACGGAAAAATTTTAGATTTCCGGTTAGCCTTACCAGCAACTATCCTTTTTTCGCTATTTCTGATTTCCCAAGATCGCACAAAGACGCAGGGAAAGAGCATATGTAGCAAAAAAAATCCCTTCTTCCTGTTTCTGATTGTCCGAGATCGCACCCAGTGTAGAGAAAAGAGCATACACAGGGAAGAGGCTATATATCATAAAAATAAATAAAAAATATAAACTGAAATAAACAAAGGGAACCGAAATAAGCAGAATGATTAACAACTATAACTACAAAGAAGATACTTTATACCTCCATATCTAAATTGACATAACTTGGGCAACCAGAAACCTTTTCACATAAAAAGAAAGGGGTTCTTCATTGTAACAGACACTCCGGACACAACAAAGCAGTTCTCTAGGCCCAAAAATGTTCAGAAACAGTATATCTAGAAAATGACAGTCGCATGCAGTCAAATTGGCTTCGGATTTGGATCAAAAATGGATGCGACCCTCAAAATAGCTCTGATACCCTGTAGGAATTTATAGGGTAAGTTCCTTAGATCAAACACCAAAGGTCATTGCTCACCAACAGATCACAAATTAGTACACCTGTATATCACGTGGTTAAAACCCTCGAAGAGGGAAACAGTCCACGGCCTGAGCCAACACGACCACTTCAGGAAATTTATTAATATAAAAATAAAAGTTACATATGTTTCTCTCATAAACGGTTACCAAAAAATGACCCTCCATGCTCTTTAAATAGAGATCATGGACCAATTGGATGTTAAGCCATGGATCAAGTGTCGTTAATAGCAAGGAGAGAGTGAATTTTCGAATCACTACAAATCGTGACCGTCAAATTATAAGTTACAAATGTACATAGTAAATAATACCTAACTCTACACTAGACCAAGTTATACTTAACTATTTCCTATGTGTCGAAATATCCTAACATGAAGGCTATTCAAACTTGTGCATCTTATTCATGGATAAACAAATAATTGTATAAGACAGGACCAAACCTAATTATTTGAAGTTGTGTTAGAGAGGATGAAGTGCCATATATATTAAAAGTGTGGCATGATGAACCATGTGGAGGAAATTTCACTAATAACATAACTACTTATAAAATTCTTCTCTTAGAATACTATTGGCCTTCTCTCTTTAAGGATGCCAAATAATATATTAAGAGATGTGATAGTTGTGAAAGGATGGGAAAGCTTGTTCCTTCAGATGAAATGCCTCTACAACCTTAGGTACTTATTGAAAATTTTGAAAAATGGGCTTTAGATTTTGTTAGTCCAATCAATCCACCGTCAAGACAAAAAAGGTGCATTCTTGTTTGTACAAATTATGAAAAAAAATGGGTAGAAGCTAAATCACTTCCTTTTGCTACTGAAAATGTTTTAGTTTCATTTATTTTTGAGGATATTTTCACTCGTTTTGGTGTCCCAAGGGAAATTGTGATAGATCAAGGTATTCAATTTACATCCAAATTGGTATAGAAGATAATGGAAGAATACAAAAATCAAACATCGGAAGTCTACTCCATATCATCCACAAGCCAATGGAAAAGTTGAATCTACCAATAAAGTAATTGAATAAATTCTTACCAAGATTTTGCGTCTGCATAGAAAGGATTGGGAAAAAATTATAGAAGCTTTATGAGGATATCATACTACATGGAGAAACAAAACATGACACACTCCTTATGAAATTATTTATGGAAAGAAAATCTTGTTTCCCATTGAGTTCCAGATAAAGACTTTTACAACAGCTAAACTGGGTCTTGATCTATCAGAAGCCCAAAGACAAAGAATGGATAAATTGAATGAACTTGATGAAATATGACAATATGCCATTCATAGAACCAATATAATCCAATAGTGAATATCAAGGTGGCATGATAAGTTTATCAAAGAGAAAAAATTCCAGCCTGGTGATTGGGCATTTATTTTTTATTCAAAGTTTAAAGATTTTCAAGGAAATTTTCAAATGCATTGGCTTGGTCCTTATGAGATTGAAATTGTCTTCGATAATAGAGCAGCCAGAATTAGAACCATTGATGAAGAAAAAATAACTTTCCTTGTAAATGGTCATAGATTATGAATATATCATAAACCATTAACAAAGGAATAGTTTGTAAGAAATCTGCAAGATAATCTTAATTTGAAATTGGTCAAGGAAGATTATTCTTCCTCTCCAACTTAGCCTTCTGCTTTATTTTTTTCAAATATATATATATATATATATATATATATATATATATATATATATATATATATATATATATATATATCATGATGATGGAAATAAAAAAATTTGTATAAAAAAGAAAACCAATATTATTGACATGTTTATACATAAAATCTAAGTTGAAAACCAAGAATTCCTGGCAGCATAGATTTTTTTTTTAATTCCGTATTCTTGTCCCATTTTATTTTTATTCTTATTTTCTCTTTTTAAAAATAAGGCAGCTACAAAATTGTCAATATTTTGCAGCTCATGGAATTATGTAGCTGACTTGACAGATTGAAACCAAGGAACATGAAGATCATGGAAAAAGAAATTTGAATGAAGACTAAAGCTAAAGCAACCTGATTACAACCTACAAAATGAAAAATCCAAAAATCACTAAGGCAAACATATATGGTATGTAAATATTAGTTAGATAATAGGGGCAAAACTTTGAATTATGAAATTAAAATATAAGTGACCGTTGCTACCACCATTATGTATAATAATTACTTCCATTATGACATGAACTTGGATTTAATGAAAATATCTATATATTGTCAAATGAATCCATTATGAAACCTTGTTATTATTTAAATCTGCTACCTTCCTTCCAAATATCATTCCACTTCATGCACATACCATCACTATCCTTGCATCATACCCATTTCACTCGACCCTGTTCCATTACCGAAACAATCTCACCATTGCAAAAATTTTTGTCTCTCTAATCTACTTCATAACCAAATTCCTTCCATAACCCTATTAGAAGAGAAACTTGGGAATAATTCTTCAGCATGGGAGTCATTTTACGCTTATAAACAAATGAGAAAAATTTCTTGAAGGATACCCAAAAGAAAAACAACAGTTGCAGCAAGCGTAGTCGTTAGAATTTGTGGAAAAATTTGATAGGCCTAAGAAAGAAGTTACAAAATCCTTTGATCGCGCATATGATGGAATCAAAGCGGAGATTGGAGACATTGAATTTTTTTTGACAGATTCATTTGTAGCAGAGGCTACCGGATTGCAGAGAATCGGGGAAAGTTAGTTCAAGAATCGGTTGATTGAGGAGAAAGAATGGAAAGTATTCCTTAAAAATCCAGGTATGGATATCTCTATCTTTAACAGTGGAATCACAGTCAAAATTGAAGAACAAATGGAGAATTTTCTATTAGGTATTCAAAAATTCATAACTTGTGAGGGCAGGTTCGGTAACATGTTATTTGACCATGCTCACTTGATGATGAATTTTCTTGATGGTTGTGAAATTAAATTAACATACTTCCTACTTCATAGTTTGAGAAAAATGGCTAGAAACGTATAGAGGAAAATAAATTCCATAGATAATGCCCTATAGCATCATGGATTATTGAATTTTTTTTTTGAAGCCCATCTGAAAAGAAATGGAGACAACTGGGAATATTTTCTAATTATAAATCATTTCAAGGAAGTTTAACAAGGAGAACACAGTGATAAAACAAGAAAGAGTAGATGAAATTTTCCCTCAAAATATAAGGAAAACTCACCTACACAAGAAACAAAACAAGAGAAATATTCGGCGGATGAAATCCCTCTTGCAAGTGTGTTGGAGACTCTTAAACAGAAAAACGTTAGAATAAAGATACCCAACAATAAAGGAGAAAGTACATCAAAAGTGAAAACATAACAACAAAATGTTAAAAAGCATTCATGTACTATTGAAAAATCACCACCAACTATAAGAAGAAGTATAAGGCTTAACAAACCAACATATAAATAGTCTCAGTAGTCTGTAGGATTCATTAATTTAGAAGAAGAAGAGGAACTGAGATTTCCACCACCAATTTCTAGTCTAGCTAGAAAAACTCTGGAAGTAGATCCAATCCAACATGAGCTGTTTGATTACATAGATTATTTGGAACAAAGAGCTATAAAAAAAACTATTTAATCATCCTCAAACCGAGAATTTTTTTAAAATGAAGGCATTCATTTTGATCCTCTAGAAGAACCCAAAATTGTAAACACTCTCAAGCAGTAAATATGTGAATAGGAGGTATTGAATAAACATTTGAAGCAAGAACATGAAACTCTAAAAGTGAAAAATGAAAAAAAGAGAACTCAGAATGATAACTTCTTATTACATTTTGGTTTATGGTATAACAAAAATAAGAAATTGAAGGCCAAAATCAAATCTCTTAAAATAAAGGTGATAATTTTACAACATAGGATATTGATGAAGAAACCAATGATGGAATTTAATATCAGAAAGCAAGAAGGACTAACTTGAATGTTCTTTCCCAGGCCTCTGAAGAAGCTCAGTGACAAAGAAGGATCAAAAATTTTGAAATTTTGAATGAGGACATACAATGTCTTTTGTGTAGGGGAATGTTGAACCCCAAAATTGTCTCTTTTGGAAACCTTCCTACATTCCATCCTCCTTTCTTTTTACTCCAACAATTCTAATTAAGTAGCAGTTTACAAGGTTCCTGACAATAACAGGTACTAATCATCAATTTTTTTATAAGTGCTATTGTTATTTATTATTTAACTCAATATTTACATTAGCTACCGAATTACAATGATTTTACAGCTAATGTCTGATTCCGTAGCATAGTTGAAGGTTCGATGGGTTTCGTAACTCCAGCCGAAGAACGAGGCATATGGACAGGTGGAAAATAGTCGGCACAATGATTTGTACCTATCTTCATGACCTGGATTGATGATAAAATCATCATAACAGCTCAGTCAACGCAGAAGTCAACCATCAAAGAAGGAGAACCAGGTGAGCGAGAAATTAATGAACGCAAGTATTTAGCCTCATGATTTTCTTCCCTAATAGAAATCATGAGGAAGTCATGTTATCTTATCAATTGATTTTATTTTTAGCTGTTGTAGAGTAGGATAGGTTCATAATTATCTAAAAACAATTATTCATGGAGGTTATAAATCTACCTCTCGACATGATAAACACATACATGAATGTTGGTTGAAAACTCCATTTTTCAATTATAAATATGTTTCATATTGATTCTCTTGATGTGCATAATATCAATGCATATATAATTGTGTGAAGAAGTCGTGTTGTTGCCATTTGTGATCAGGTGATGATGTCCAAGTTAAGAAAATGCTAAAAAATAAAAGTGTTCAAAAATGGTTGCAATCTGAACAACCAGAAAGGTCTCATCGCTTCGATTCTGGTGCTGCGAAGGTTCTCAAAACCAAGGTCGTAAGTGAAAGTTAGTGAGGTTTGAAATCGTCTAGTGAATTCCAAAACATGAATTTTTGAATAATTAATTATGCCAATTTTTATAATAAAAAAAATTATATTGGAAAAGTTGATTTTTATTAGTGCTTTTGGGCCTATCAGTGGGTGCCATGTGGCCTTCTCGGAGGTTTCCATGTGGCCCCAGGCCATTGGTTGAAAAGTCATATACAAAATTTTGGTGGGCATGGGATTCGAACCCTCAACCCGACTACACGGGTAGGGCGACCCGATCGGCACACTGTGTGTGTCAGTTGAAAATTCAGGTGGAGCTGAACGTATTGTTGGCTCGTGGGCGAAGAAGGTTTCAGGGGCCAACCCCGTAGCAACGTGACCAAGGCTCGAAAACCATGGGATAAGAGCTGTTGAATGGGGGATTTTGGAAGGGGGCTAGCCCCAGTACTAAGTCGAAACCCATATGTCCTATGGTGGAGATCAAGGGCTACCATCCGATAGTCACGGAGGCGGTTAGAACGGAGTAATGTGACCACTCCAAAAAAATTTAATGCGGCAGTTTTCAAACCTTATCGACCCATCAAACTGTCTATGCCAATTGTGTATGTGACCACTCGCATGGAAATTTAACTTAACTGCCAGTTTGATCCAGCGGTTCTGCTGGCGATCCACCTAATCATGTGGAAAATTTCCAAAATAGTGGAGTTAACTGGAGTTCTCCCACTTTTAGTGGGGTTTTTGGGGGACATTGGGCTTTTTTTTGCAGAAGTCATAACTCTCTCAATTTTCGACCAAACAAGATAAAATTTTAGTCAATTTTGGGTCTCTTCGACCTTTTAGAGAGTTTGGAATAGGTTTCAGAGAGAATAGAGGTTATCTAAAGCATATTTTTCTTCAGGGAAGAGGAAGGAGCCATCAGGGCCATCATGGAGGAGGCACTGTTTTGGGTTGTATTTCACTGTTTAAGGTGAAACAAAAGCCATTTATAGCTATTTTATATCTTATGAAGTCAACTTTACAGTTTTTTTTTCCTTTTTAGGCATATTTTTTACTGTGTAACCATTTTAAGCAAATTAATAGAGCAAGGACATGCCATTGGGGAGCCTTGGACCGACAGATGTTGCCCAGGAGGGGTGAATTTCCTCAAAATTTTGCTGTGTTATGTTACGGTGAATTTTACTTGTTGCGTATTTCTACTGTGATATTTTAAACAATAAATTTAATTAACAAATCCTCACACATAAAACTTAGAAACATTACCAAAAATACTTTGTTTAACCTACAAGTCATGGAGAACACTTTGCACACTAAATTATATGGAAATGGATACTTTGCATAGCATTACAAATAGTTCCATTTTCATATCAGTTGGTATTAGAGCTAGATTTTTACTCTGCATTTTTTCTTGTGCAAAGATATATTTCATTGTTTGCAAGTTTTCATGCTTACTAGGCTTAAGCTCAAGAGAGGGGAAGGAAAATTGGTTAGAGCTCAAAATAATCCTCAACCAAGGAGGGCTAGAGAGACATTAAATCCATCTTCTAATTCACCTCCAAGAGCCACAAAATAATTCTTAAGCATGTCTTCAAGAGAAGGAGAAGTTCCTAAAGATATTGATCCCAAAGAAGAAGAACGAGTGTTTCGAAAGGCTTTCCTAGACATGACTGAGATGGTGAGGATACTCTACCAAGAAATGAATGAAAGGCTTGAAGGAGAAGGGTCGAAACACCACAAGGAAGGAGAGGGTTCTTCAGGAGGAAAGAAAAGTGATGACAAGTCAAATAAAGGACACAGAGGAAATGGTGATCCACCATCCCCATCTTCAACCTCTTCCTCTACATTGTCATCCTCTACTTTGGTGAATCAATCTCACAAGTCAAAAACCACTGGTAAAAGTCCATTTTTAAAGATTGATGTTAAATTTGAGTTTCCTATGCTTAATGGTGAAGTCAACATAGAGAAACTTGACAATTGGATAAGGAAGTTGGAGGTTTACTTGAGGATACAAAACCTTCATGATGACGACACCAAGATTCAGTTAGCCTCTTTGAGAATGGATGGTGCAACATTGGTATGGTGGGAATCCAAAACCAAGGATGAGATTAGAAAACATGGTAAGATCACTTTCTCATGGGCTGATTTTATTTCTGCAATTAAAAAGCAATTTATCCATTAG
Source organism: Pinus albicaulis (assembly GCA_034641835.2). Taxonomy (NCBI): domain Eukaryota; kingdom Viridiplantae; phylum Streptophyta; class Pinopsida; order Pinales; family Pinaceae; genus Pinus; species Pinus albicaulis. The sequence goes on from CM076569.1 coordinate 305,227,828, forward strand.
CTCATTTACAAATGGCTATCATAAATTGGCAAAGTTTTAGACAACTTAAGAGACAAAATGTACAAGATTACACCCAAGAGTTTAGACGAAGGGATATTTTGTTAGGAATTGATTTTCATAGCCAAGAGACTTTGCTGAAATATATAGGTGGTTTACACAACTATCTTATACGTACTATTCTTATGTTCAATCCTACTAGTCTAGAAGAGGTTTGTGTTCAAGCCACACATTTAGAGGCTAGAGGGAAACAATCTTTTGATGGGAATGAGGATAGTGAAATTAAAGGTAAAGGGAGAAAAATAAATGCAAACTCTAGGAAAGAAAAGGGAAAATTTATTTGTAAAAATTGTTCCAAAACAAGCCATGATGAATACCATTGTTGGAAACTTCATTCGGAGTTGAAACCAGAAAAATTCAAAACCAAAGATAAGGCCAAAGAAAAAGGAAAGACGGTTGCAATAGTTGAACAAGACTTAGGGTCTGAATCAGGAGATGAAACTAAAAGCATAGCCATGGCACTAAATAACATAAAGGGGAAAGATATTGTAAATGAAACAAATCCCAGTTCTAGCATTACAAATTCTCACATAGAAGCTCCAAGTGAAGAGAAGAGAATAGAGTTGTTTCATGTGAGGATAATTTCAAAACACACAAAGATAGACACACTATTTGACAGTGGGTCACAAGCGAACCTCATATCAGAAGACTTAGTCAAGAAGCTGAATCTTAGAACCATTCCACATCCTAAACCTTATCCTCTTGGTTGGATTTGCAAGGATGCAAATTTACAAGTTTCAAGGAAGTGCATGTTTCGCTTCGCCATAAAATTTCATTCTATTGACATGGTTGAATTAGATGTGGTACCGCTTGAAATTACAATTGTGGTATTGGGCAGTCCTTAATTATATGACAGGAAAGCGATCTTCCATCACCATGAGAACAAGTACCATTTATTCAAGGATGGCAAGGAGTTTATTGTGAGAGTAGATCGGAAGAAGCTAGAATCTTCTTTAGTGAATGCAGGGAAATTTAAAAGGCTTGTCAATGCAAGTCAAAATTTGACTTTGTTGATGATTAAGTAAAAATATTTTATACATAATCATTTTCATGTTATTGTTGATGTAAATGATGAGTTGTTTTAGTCTGAAAGCAGGTCGTCTTTTGAAGAAGATGACAAGATGTTGCAGCAAATGTCTTTGGTGTCAATTGGTGCAGAGAACAAAGTGTCAGTGCAAAGTGGTGCAAAAATCCAAGAGAGGGTAAAGCATGCAAGCAAAGAGGGCACAAATTTCAGCATGGATCAATGCTGGTTTCAAAATGGCAGGGTACTATGGCGAGAAAAATTGGTCGGGAATCGACACAGATACATGGCTCATCTGGCAAAAAATCACCATGAGGATAGTTGGCAAGGTGAATCTTATTTTCAGTTTCCTTTGAAGGTAGAACATTATAGGAATAGTATGATTTCTACAAATTTCAGTAGTTGTACTGCAAGTTTAAAAAATTTGCATCATGACACAATCAAGCTTAGCAACATTCGGTCAACAGATTCAACGAAGAATTTATCTTTTTATGAGAAGCTCAATTTGATGAAATCAGGGAGATTTCAGTGGTTCAAGGTTGGAAGAGTGGAGAATTAGTCTCCTCATCTTCATTTTCTGTAGTTCAAAGAGCTTTTCTAGTCCAAAATCTTCCCATTGGGGAGGTGTGATCAGGTGATCATGTCCAAGTTAAGAAAATGCTCAAAAGTGAAAGTGTTCAAAAGTGGTTGCAATATGAACGATCGGAAAGGCATTGTCACTACGATTCTGGCGCCATGAACGGTTCTCAAAATTGAGGTCGTATGTGAAAGTTACTGAGGTTTGAAATCGTCCAGTGACCTCTAAAACATGACTTTTTGACTAATTGATTATGTCATTTTTTATTAAAAAAAAATATATTGGCAAAGTTGATAGGCCCACTGATAGGCCCAAAAACATTAATAAAAATCAACTTTTCCAATATAATTTTTTTTTTTTTTTTTTAATATAAAAATTGACATAATCAATTAGTCAAAAAGTCATGTTTTGGAGGTCATTAGATGATTTTGAACCTCAGTAACTTTCACATACGACCTCGGTTTTGAGAATGGCTCATGGTGCCAGAATCGCAATGACGAGACCTTTCCGGTCATTTAGATTGCAACCACTTTTGAACACTTTCATTTTTTAGCATTTTCTTAACTTGGGCATGATCACCTAATCACACCTACCCAATGGGAAGCTTTTGGACCCCAAAAGCTCTCTGAACTACAGAAATTGAATATGAGGAGACTGATTCTAGTTTAACCTGCAAGTCATGGAGAACACTTTGCACACTAAATTATATGGAAATGGATACTTTGCATAGCATTACAAATAGTTCCATTTTTAGATCAATTTCGTAGGAGGCCCCCCCTTGAGTTTAATTATGCAATTTATACAGTGTTTAACTATTTTATCTAACTGATCAATTTCGATTTTTAAGGAATGTTTAGAATTGATTTTAAAGAAGGTTTTCTTAATAATTTTGTTGTAGGATGAATGAGTGAAGTCGATATCTCTTATGCACATGAACAATAATGTATATTGATTTAGGATTTTTAGTTTAGTTCGAGTTACATATGAGTTGAATTACATTGAGTAAAGAAGATTTAAATTTCCAATTGGTGTGATTATAGAGTTAATTTCTATTTTATGTTAGGGTGACTTATGTTTAATTTCATTATTTTGAGAAAAAGTGCGATATTTATTTATGCAAGTGTGATTTTTCTTTTGAGCAAAGTGTGATATTTATTTCAACAAGTGTTATATTTCTTTTGAGAAAGTATGATAAGCTTAGTTTTATTTCTATTACGGAATGTCATATTTACTTTCACCTAAGAGTGATATTTATTAAGAAAACATGTGCATAACGATATCTCAATTTAATATAGGAAGAATAATAAGGGCTTCCAGTACATACAATGCACATACACTTCGTCAATTTACAATTCATAGTCAATAATCTATGTAGTAATTTAACATCAATTAAATTACCAAACTATTGTCTCTAGGTGGAATTTCCAGCGATTATTTATGGGTATTGGAGAATAAATGTATTCTAACCTCTGCAAAATATTGAGTGTAGGACACATTTGATGCTATAACTAACACTCCCTCTTAGCAAGGAAAGTGTTCTAGTAATGCAACTGCAACTGCTGCCACAATACGTTTCCTATGCACCATCACCTATCATGTTGTTGATGTCTGGCTACTACTTCCCACCAACTACTATGCAACTGTGATATCCATTTCATATATTTTGTTGTTGAATCTGCTGAATTACTGCCGACTACTTCATTTTCACTGCAACTCTATTGTTGTTGCTACTAAAACATGTGAAAATCCCTCTCATATTTTGTTGCTACAACTGCATCATTTGAAACTAAGAACTATCCAACATACTCAGCCAATTTTTGTTAGTGTGATGCAACTTTCACCTGAGTCTTGAATGCTACTAGTCTTTGCGCTGCCATTTAAGCCTTTGCGTTGATGCTGACTCTGCATTGTGCCAATTGCACTGCTGCCAACTCTACACCACGCTTCTTGGTCTCTGATCGCTACTAGATACTACATTTTCCACTCTGGCATTTGCTTTCATCGAATACCATTGGTCCATCCTACTACTATGTGATATGGGCTCCTGTAGCAAGGTATTGATTCATGAGGTGGAACTCCTCAAGAATCCTTCCCATCATGTAGCACTCTAGGGCTACAAAACCAAGTCACCCACCTCACTCTTGTAGGGATATATCATAGACAAATCTTCGTCCATGGAGGAAAACCTATCATTCTCCGCGGATGCAGCCTAGTGGTCCTGCTTCTCCTCATTTTCTTTCTTTATGAGAGGAAACTAAGTGTTGTAGTGGCCTAACTCGCCACACCTAAAGCAATTTCCCTTATAAAGGACATTCCTTCTCCTCCGCTGCTCCTACTGCACCTTTGATGTGAGGAACACAGTCTCCTCCTCCTTCACCGCTTTCATCCCAATACCATTGTTGCTACCATTGATGGTTCTCTTCACCAAAGGCTCACCTCATATCCTCTTGATGCAAGTCAACCCACATCTTGTCCCACTCTAGAAACTTGTCTCTTCCCAAAATACTCTGGAAAAATACCTGCCAGTCTTCAGAAACACTATTGAGAGCTAACCACACCAATTCTATAGGTTGGGGCACTGACCCTACAACTAACAACTGGTCTTGAACATCCTGAAGCCTAGTGAGTAAGGGGTCTATGTGCTCCCCCTTCTGCATACACATATATCTCAGAATCTCCTCAATTTACATATTTTGCTACTCATAAGATACCTGGTATAGCACGACGAGAGCATCCCACATCTACTTGGGAGTTTCCTTTCCAACTATATGTGATACTACATGATCTCGAACCCCATCGAGAATCAATCTCTTCACCTTTTACATCTCATTCTTGTATCCCTTCAACTGATTTGGATCTGTGGGTACAGGCACCACATTATCAATGTATTACTTGAGATGGTATTCATATAGAAGGCATATAATCCTAGCCTTCTAGATCACATATTTGGATGCTACATCCAACCAATCTTGATCTCTTAGCCCTGTTGATGCCATCTGTGAAAATAAGTTGAAATCCTCCTCTTCTCCTCTACACAGTTGTTGTTAGGCTCTACGCACTCCCTGTTGGAGTGGGAAAATATGCTCACAACGTGTGCTATTCTGCGGTAATAATTTAAACTTCTAAACTAGAAGTCCCTTGAGGAAAGATTTCCCTCAGTGTGTGCTCTTTCTTCCTCTTGACATTATTTTGCACTAGCAATTGCTGCAAAATACTGTGTCTAGCTGAAGATGTTCTCTGCAAGGAAAAATAATGTTTCTCCCTTTTTCTCTGGAATATTTGATATGGAAAATATGATTTTTTTGTCACTATCTCAGAGAAAATCGAATTTTCCTAAAAAATTGACCCTCCTGGCCAAAGGGATTGCGCTTACTTTAGGGTTTTGAGAAGCTTCTTACATAGTGCTATGAAGCTCCTCTCCCTTTCTACATCCATTGGCTTGAGGAGTCCTGACCTAGGTTCAGATTTAGTGCGTAACCAACAAAACCCTCTTACTATTGCCCCTTTTGGCAATGACCTTCTTGCGCAGGAAAAATTCTCACCCAAAGCAGTATGGGGGGGTGTTGGAACCAGGTTTCCACACCTTGAGAGAGAATTAAATGAAGTGGGAACCTTCGGATCTGCTATAACACATAGACTGACTTGTGCACCAGAAACCCTAGGTTGATTAACACAGACTAATCCAAGGCGCACAACCAGACAGAAGATCCGAAATTCCTTTAACAATTCTAACAATGTGATATCCATCCCTTACAGAACTAGATTTATGCAATTAAAATTCATGTCAACAGTAAAATAGGTACGCAACCGGTCTAATCACAGATAATATAACTCACAAACATAAAAATAAATCATATGTGGAAGCAGATCACAGAAAAATATTACAGATGCATTCAGTACTCAGAGTTACCCAAACAGTTCTTTATTCATCAACAGTTCTAAAAAAACCCTTACAATCCTTCAGATCCACCCACGCACATAGCCAACATGGTGGGCACATAACCGGACTGAGATCTTCATTCACACAACCAGTAAGATCCTTTCAGACACAAATGCTTACACATATTCACTTTAGAGCTCAAAACATATATCATAGCTTACCAACTATTGTATTATCCAACTCGATTTAGACTTATATTTATATCTTATCTTGTGCTCAAACTAAGGTCTGAAAACGGTGGTTTGAGACTCCTAGATTTACCCTTTATCCCATTAAAACTCATGAAGGGAATTTAACTTGCCCCAAATTCCCTTGAATCTGCATTGGTTAGTGTGCACAACTCAAAACTATGAAAATTTCTATTCATTACTTCAAAATGTGGTCCTAAGGGACCCTGCTCCAATAGTCCCCCAACATAATCTTCTGGCTCATCCCGAGTTATAGAGGTACTGGGGTATTCATCTTCATCTTCAGCTCCTAAATGGAAACAATGAAGGGCGCAAGGATGACTACGCTTTGATTAGTAGCACTCTGAGTTGTATCCACCAAATTTTGGGAGGTAAGCCCCTGTGTTGCGAGTCTGATACTTTGGTAAGTCTGGCTCAGGTTATTGACATCATAATCTAAATATTTTGATAGCTTCATTGCTTCATCTTCCCATGGCTTCATGTGGGTGGTAAATATGTGTTTCTTCCTCCACAGGTCTTCAACCTCATCGCACAACACCTAGCTTGTATGCAATCATGCCATTCTCTGAGTAGGAAAAAATGTGGGCAACACCTCTTGAATCTAATCGAACACCTGCTCTTTGGCGCGCAGTTCCTGCGATATTTTCTTCATAAGTGGGTCAGTATATACTGAAGTTGATCTGAAATATATTTGATCTAATACTCAATTAGAACTCATTATTTTCCAATAGTGAATTAATTGTTAACTCGATGGATTAATGTGGAAAACTGAAGGAAAGAAAATTATTTAACGATTTCAACCAAAACGTAAGAAGAATATTAAACATGAAATTATAGTAGTGAAAAGTGATAAGAGACAACAAACATTGATTACAGAATTTTTCCCTGGTGGAATATGTCTCCGAGTCCGCTTTCAAGATGGGCGTCAATTTTATTAAGGATTGATCTGAGGAAGTCTTTACACAGAAAAAACACCAGACTGAATGTGTCGCAGGCACTTTTCGTCACTAAAAACAGAAAGTTCTTTCTCCTAGATTTCCAATTCTTATCGCAGTTCCCAATTCCGCCTCGAGACAGCCAAGCAATGTTGAAAAACAAAACAACCTCTATCCCTTAGAAACTGAACTCGAAATCACTATATCCCCCATCATGTGAAAAATCCAAGGTGAAATAATTTCTGGTCTCGAACTTCTTTGGCCAAGTTTTGCATGGTGGTTTAGCATTAAAGTGGTGATAAATCTTGCTCTTAATACATGTGTACACCTAGTGCATTAGGTGCAAGGTTGATAACTTAAAAACTTGGCACAAACAATAAATAAATCCACTTTATAACCTTATGTCTTCTCAGCGGCTAACTATTCTTGTCACTGCTTACACTTCCGTCGCATTCACATGTGATGCGGTTCCGACATGGTCATGCTCGCAGCTGCAGTTAACTGTTATAATGCATTACATTGCAATAGTTTTTAATACAAATTCTATTTATATGGGTTTGAAACCCTTTACACCATGGTTGTTCCATTGTAATTTTTGCGCTAGATATTAGGTATAGTCCTTAGGTTTTAGACTTAGGACTTTAGACTTAGGTTTATTTCATTGCCATGGGACTTAAGTGCTTAGTCCATAATGTCTCCACCTTAAAATTTGACCATAGTTTTATAAATTTAGGAGCATTACATAATGTTGACCGTTTGACACAATCATGAACCCACATACACCAATCATGAATTCACCATGTATATTCTGCCACTACATGACATTATTGAAGATGAACATAAAATCAAAATGAACCATGACAAAGTCACTTTCACCAGGACACTGGAGGACAAACTGAAGACTTGAAGATGAACTGGACATCGGACAAACTGGAGCTGACTGGACCTCACTGTCGATCTGTATTGAAACAAGATCCGCATGGATCTATCCTCTCCACTTGAAATATTTTGGACCACAAAAGTTTGATTTAAGTAGACATCAGGTGAGGCTACAAATCCCTCACTTTCGTGATCTCCATCCACCTTGCCTTGGTCAGATTCACTCCCTTAAGTCCGAATCAAATATATTCAACATATCCTCACCTTGAAGTTCGAATCTTCCTATCCAATATGATATCTTCCTGCAACTTCGATATCTTCTTGCAACTCATTCATATACTCAGTTGCTAAATCATCAACAATAGGAATATGTGTATCTTCCTATGGATCAATAATCATAAGAGGTTCATACAACTTCATATTTTCTACATTCACAACTGAATAAATGCGCATGTAAGGAGGTAAATCTAACTGGAATTCATTATTTCCAATATTTTCCACAATATTGAAAGGACCATAGCTGATGGGTTTCATTTTCTTACCTTAACCTTTCAACGTGTCTTTACTGATATACAACCATACCTAATCACTGACCTAAAAATGATGATTGACTCAATGCATGTCATGGCACATTTTATACTTGCCCCGACTCTTCTCTAACTAATCCTACACTCCTTCATGTATCTGATGTATCCGTTGAATGGAATTAACTGCTTTAATTGAATCGTCGTGTCCATCCACTTTATCTTCTTCATCGAACTAGAAGTCCATTGGTGACTTTGGTATATACCCAAAACATGTTTCAAGTAGCGATTGATTAGTCGAAGAATGTAAGGCTCGATTGTAAGCATGTTGGACATAAGGTAAATATTCATCCCACAACTTAGGATGCTTGCTGCAGTAACCTCGCAGAATATGTATCACTGTCCTGTTCACCACTTCTGTCTGTCCGTCGGTCTGTGGATGAAAATTTGTGCTCTTCTTCATCTTTGTGTCCATGAGTCCCCACAAAGTGGAACAAAACTCTCATACAAAGCGAGTATCTTGATAAGAAATAATGGAATTAGGTAACCCAAAATGAACCCGTACCTATTGAAAGAAAATTTGTGTCGTCTGTTCTGCAGTCACTTGCTTTTTTCATGGAACAAGAATGTACATCTTGCTGAAACAATCAACCAATACATACATGTAATCATGCCCTCTCATGGTCATAGGAGGTCCTCCAACAAAATCCATGTAAACGTTGTCCCATGGTCGCAAAGGAACTGGAAGTGGCATGTACAAACCAATCTTTCGATTGCTTGGCTTGCTTGTCGAACACATCACACATCCTTTAATTTACTTCACAATTGTTTCATACATGCGAGGCCAGTAACAATACCTTTTAATTTGTGCCATAGTATTGCTTATGCCAAAATGTCCTGCAATGCCATAATAACGTGCTTCTTGAATAACATGCACCCTTTCTATCTGTGGTATGCACAACTTACCTTGATAATATAAAAACTTGTCATGAATATAAAAATTGACTTCTTCCACCTGAGTACCTTGAGTTAGTGATTCATAAATATCTTTGAAATCAACATCAGAACTATACTGTTCTAAACAAATTTCAAGTTTTAAATAACTATTCTGCAGCGTTACTAAAGCATTCAAACATGGTCTAGATAGCATATCTGCTACTTTTTTTGTTACACCTTTCTTGTACTTAATTACTAAGTGAAATTTCTGAAGAAATCCCATCCATCTATAATGGCGAGATTGTTGCAACTTAGTCTATAACTGAAGGTAATAAAGCGGCTGATGATATGTGTGAATCATTGTTTCCTTACCCATTAAGTAGTGTTTCCATTTCATTACACTTTCAACCAAAGCAAACAATTCTTTATCATATGTCAGATATTTTATTACTGCCTTAGAAAAAGTTTCTGATTCAAAAGAAATAGGTTTCCCTTTTTGAAGAAAGACTGCATCCATTGCATAACCACTAGAATTTCTTTCAATTTCAAATGGCTGTTGAATATCTAGTAAGGCTAATATTGGTGTTGTGACAATTTTATGCTCAAGTGAATCAAAATATTTAAAGTTGACACACTTTCCTCATGTCTCGTATTTCTTAAGAACCAAAATTATGGGTGAACCACATGGAGATGAACTAGGTCGAATGAAGCCTTTTCCATCCATCCCTTTTCTCTATGATTGACATGTGATACATTATGACATTATGAATAGGGGCATCAGACATCAATTGTACCTCATGTTGTATTTTCTGTTTAGGAAGAAGATGTTTTGATTCTTTAAATAGACTTTGAAAATAATCTACTACTTTAGACAAACTATCTTTAAACTGAGATTCACAACTTGAAAAAGCATCATAATGATCCTTATGTTGTTATTTTAAAACTATGTGTAATGATCTCTTAATTGAATGTATTAAACACTTCATTTGTTTAGTAGTAAATAAATCCAAGTGAGTTTTGATTTTATGTGCCAAGACAATTTATTCAATTCCATATTTCTTAAGGTGATATTTATGCTCTTTCCTATGAAACACTGCATCACGATCATAGAGATAAGGACTTCCCAGCACTATTCCACATATGTCTAATGGTATCACAACTAAATCCACTTCATCAATGTAATTAGTTGTGATGGAAAATTTTAAACAACACCGCTTTGTGACATTAATCTGAGCCTTTTCTTTTAACCAAAATAATGGATTATTATGGTCTTGTATGATTCTGTGTCTCCAAACCCAATTTATTAACTAATTATTTAGATATTAAATTTCCTTGTGATCCACTGTCAAACAAAGTGTCTATTTTTGTGTGCTTAAAATTTACCCTTATGTGAAATAATTCAACTCTTTTATCTTCAACCAAATGATTTATGTTTTAAGAAGATGTTGAAGTACTAGAACTAGAACTAGTGTCAGAACTTTTACCTGTCGAAAGCATTGCGATTATTTTCCTTTCATCACCTGAATTAGAGCCCAAATCTTGTTGGATTGTTGCACTAGCCTTCTTTTCACCTTTCTTCTTCTGGAACTTCTTCGATCTAAGTTCTGGATGAAGTTTCCAACATCTAGCTTCATCATGTCAAATCCTCTGGCAGTGAGTACAAGTAGGTCTTTCACCTTCCTTCTGATATTTCATTGCTTTATTTCCTTTCGAATTTCTCTTCCTCTTGCTGTCTTTGGAATCCTTGATTTCCAACGGTTTGGAGGCTTTCGGTGAAAACTTGAATGGTTTGCCACCTGATTCAATATGTATGGCTTGAACACACACTTCATCTGTTGTGTAACCAGCTCCAAAAATAGAAGAAAAAAGATATCAACGCCTTAGAAATAAGCCACTTCGAGGGGGCAACCTCCAATACATTACATAAATGAAAAATTCTTGGATGATACAACTTACAAAACCTCCTTTCTATATATAGGAGTCCATGGGGCCATAATGTAATCCTAGTGGGCCACAATGTAATCCTAGCCGACCTAACAATAATAATTTAAGGGCACAATAATAAAAAAATAGGGGTTACAAGGGTACAATAATAACAATAAGGGGGTTACACTAACAACAATAAGGGACTATACTAGTAATGTAGGGACCTAACATGCCCCTCTCCTTCAAAAAAGTGTTGTCCTCAACGCTTGAGTAGCTCTGGGTGCTTCTGTATAAAATTCTCATCCTCCCATGTGAAATATTCTATAGGAAAGTTCTTCCACTTGCTGAGATACTCTGAAATTGATCGTACTTGTCGATTTCTTGTTTCTGTGACCGCTTCAGAACTTCTTTCGATGTGATATTGATCTTCTATTTGTTTCATTTGATTTTGCACCAAAGTTAGGTTATCCTTTGAGAGTTGGAGAACTTGTTGTTGATGCTCATTGTGATATTCCACTAATTTATCATCCATAATAGATTTTATTTGATCCTTAAAACCATCCAAATTAGCCTTCATTTTTGCTTTGAAACCATCTATGTCATCTTCGGTTGCTCTTCGTAAGATCGAAATTTGTTGCACTTGGTACCGTAATTTTGATATCTCATACTGCAATTCTTCCTCCTCATGCGTCATAGTATAGCTTTTTGAGGGATTAATGGGTATGGAATTATTTTTAGGGGAAATTTTAGAATCCAATACTGATATCTATTCTACAATATTCCCTTGGAATCAATTCAACTTGATTATTCAAACAAGACTTATGTAATTTGGAAAAAATACACACCTTTTACTTGCTTTTGAGGAGCTCGATATTGAAATTGAACTATCTCTGTAGTTGGGGATCTTCAATATCTGAAATTAAGCCCTGTAGTATCCCTCTAAATTCTCTTTTGAATGCCACAGGTATGACCTGATTTGGATTCTCCAAGACAAATTTGTGTCGAATCTCCCACAATGACCTAATTCTGGACTAGTTCAGTAGAGCGAACTTGTACGACTTGCCACGTGTCACTTTTTTGTCCTTTGTATCTTAAATTGATAGAAAATAAAATACAGTCCGTGTACTTGTGACCAATTTTTACAGCACTCCAATCTGATGCCCAGAGAGAGAGTTATTGAAATTTTCCCACAATCACCTCTTTGAGATGAAATTCATGAGCCTAAAAAAGCACTACCTTCCACAGATCATATCTCCAAAAATATTGTGAACCAAGCTCTGAAATTTTTCGACGAATTTCCTTAAGATTTCAGCTTCGCACCATACGAATTTCAGATTCTGAACCTTCGTAGCAAAAAATTTATAGCGAAAATGCCACGATGACCTGTTTAGGAGCTTGAAAAAATACCTAACTTCCATAGATGATATCTCCGAAAATATTGCGAACCAAGCTCTAAAATTTTTAGACAATCTTCCTCAGGATTTCAGCTTCGCACCCTAACAATTTTAGCTTCTGAAACTTCATAGAAAAAAATTTATAGCGAAAATTCCACGATGACCTGTTTGGAGCAGCGAAACCCTAGAATCCAAAGCTCTGATACCAAATGTTGTGTAACCAGCTCTAAAAATAGAAGAAAAAATATATCAACGCCTTAGAAATAAGCCACTTCGAGGGGGAAACCTCCAATACATTACATAAATGAACAATTCTTGGATGATACAACTTACAAAACCTCCTTTCTATATATAGGTGTAGAAATTTGCTGAATAATGATTAATTATCCACCGAGACTATCCTGGTCACATACTATTTGAAATTCATACACAACACATAATCTCTTCCACTCTCAGATCAACTTAGATCATCACACATGCGGAAATAAAATCAAGCGATAACACATCAAATCATCATACACATTAACACAGTATGTATGGGGAAAGCTTATAGCTGAAAACCCCGCAGCTATTGTGTATATTATAATGGAGAAATCAAGTAACTAACTCAGTACAATACTCCTCACAAGTACTCGGTACTTTCTCATACAGTTACTCACAATCTAGCTCAGTTTTGAACAGGTTACTGGTTCAAAACTCACCGCCAATTGCCTTGCCTCTATTGCGTGTTTCAATGCTATGGGATGGCCTCTTTATATAGATAAACAACCAGCCTGAACTACGCAATCCTCATGGGCTTGCTCCACCTATCCGTGTGTTGCAAATAGCAACAGTATAGTCACAACTGATAGCTAACTCCACCCTTTCATCTACCTCTTTCACTGGTCTCCACTGAACTGATCATACACTATAGTGAACTGATGTGTTCTTGAGTTGAATAATGAGTTACTAATTAATGAATTAAATAATATTTAATTCACTCCACTCATAACTAATTGATTATCTAGTTAAACTAATCTCAATCAGTTCAACTAAAATAAACAGAACACAACTCCACTAGCTGTCTCATTAACTCCTCCAAACTTCTGCCACTGAAGTCCAACTGAAGTCAACCATGCATGATGCCATCAAACCCTCGGGAACCACGTGATTCCTCTGTCAGATGCATGAGCCACTTCTGTAGCTCGAACTGAAGTGCTCCAAGAGAGTAAACTGCTGTTTATAGTCTAAATATTATTAAGGGTAAATAATATTTGACTTCCTTGTTTTAAGGAGAGGCAGTCTAAAAATAGACTTCGACCTCTTTGAACTCAAAAATAGAGTCTCATCTATTTTTACCAACATGACACATACTTCAAGAATCTCAAACTGGAATCCCCGAACCATGCTCCATATGTCTAAAAATAGACATAGTCTAAAAATAGATTTTGCGCTAGAATTTTCCTGCGGGCCCACTTAGTGAAGGCGACTTAATTTCACTAAGCTCCATCATATTGCTGCATTTTCAACACTCCCTCTCAGCAAGATATGGATTATCTGCAACCCCTATCCTGCCTCTGTGGAATTCGAACTTGCTCCTGGTGAGCGCCTTCGTCAGGATGTCGGCATCCTGATCCTCCGTGGGAACATATGAAAGCAACATGATTCTCCGCTGAACACAATCTCTGATATGATGGTACCTGATGTCGATGTGTTTGGACCTATCATGAAATACTGGATTAGCCGAGAGTTTAATGCAACTCTGGTTATCACAGTAGATCACCGTAGGCTCCAAATGCAACCTGAACAATCCTGCGAGGATCTTCCTCATCCAAATAGCCTCGCATGCAGCCAAGCTAGCTGCCATGTACTCGGCCTCTGCTGAACTGAGTGCCACGGATCTCTGCTTCCTGCTGTACCAGGAAACTGCTGTCGACCCAATGCTGAAAACTCCTCCAGAAGTGCTCTTCCGATCCGTTGGACTCCCTGCCCAATCTGCATCAGTGAAGCCAGAAAGCTTCACTCCATCCTCCTGTCTGTACCATAGACCATATCCCGATGTGCCTCTGATATAGCGCAATACATGCTTGACCGCCTTCCAAAAGAGCTTGGTAGGCTTAACCATAGCTTGCGAAAGCTGGTTAACTGCATAGCATATATCGGGTCGAGTATTGACCAGATACATCAACGACCCCACCAACCGTCGATAGACAGTGGCATCCACTACCTCCTCCGAAGTAGCATCTCCCTTCCTCCATCCACCAGGAAGAGGGGTATCAACAGGCTTGCAGCCTTGCATGTTGAACCTCTCCAGAATCTCCCGGGCATACTTGCCCTGAGAAACAAACATTCCTCCACTGCGCTGCCAAATCTCCAATCCCAGGAAATAATGAAGGATGCCCAGGTCCTTCATCTCAAACTCTCGTGCAAGATCATCCTTGCATGAAAGTATCAACTGCTCGTCGCCAGTCAAAATCAGATCATCTACATACAGTACGATGATCAACAGCTTTCCCTCCACCACAATCTGGTACAGGTTTGGATCCGCCTCACTCTTGGAGAATCCAAGCCCGGTGAAGTAGCTGTCTATCCGAGTGTACCAAGCACGAGGTGCTTGCTTCAGCCCGTACAGTGCTCTCTTGAGTCAGCACACATGCGACTCACTGCTGAAGATCTCGAAACCTTCAGGTTGCCCTATGTACACCTCCTCCTCAATAACTCCATTGAGGAACGCAGTCTTCACATCCATCTGATGAATGTGCCACCCCATCTGCGCTGAGAGAGCAAGGATCGTCCGTATGGAAGAGTACCTTGCGACAGGTGCAAAGGTCTCCTCATAGTCAATCCCCTCGATCTGTGAAAAGCCACGGCGACAAATCTCGCCTTGTACTTCTCCACACTCCCGTCAGCCGCCTGCTTCACCTTGTAGATCCATCGCGAACCCACCACTGATTTCCCCACCGGTCTTGGGACAATCTCCCATGCACTGTTCCTGACGATCGAATCATATTATTCGATCATGGCATCAACCCATGCGGGTTCCTCCACAGCTTCCTCAAAAGAGGATGGTTCTGTCACAACACATTGACTCACAAGAGCCATGTATCTAGTGTACCGATCCGGTGACTATCTCTGTCTGCGCTGTGCTGTAGGTGGTCCTACAACCTTCTCTGCATCCCGAGCCAGTCGCTCAGCTTCTGTAGTGCGCATGCGCCCTCTGATGGTTGGCGCTGCCTGGGTGGTTTCTTCCACCTCCCGAACCTCCTCTTGTGGCTGATCCACATCCGGAAGCTCCTCCTTAGGAACTAACAGCTCCTCATCTGCATGCAAGTGTAGCTCCCTCTCAAGCGAACACCGCATGGCTTTCTCCTCCTGAAATTTTATATCCCGTCGCACAACAGTCTTTCGACTGTCTGACAAATACACCCGGTAGTTGTGAGGTGTATCAGTGCACCCCACAAATATTCCAACCTCAGCAGTTGGATCCAGCTTCCTTCTCGCATCCTTCGTCACATGCATGTAGACAGGAGAACCAAAAATCCGCAAATGGGAAATATCAGGCCTCTTGCCGGAATAAGCCTCCTCTGGTGTACTCATGCCAAGAACCTTGTGAGGACAACGGTTCTGCACATACACTGCTGTATTGCATGCCTCAGCCCACAAGTGAAGGGGTAGGCCCTGATCATGCAACATCGCCGGTGCAGCACCCACGATCGTTCTGTTCTTCCGCTCAGCCACCCCGTTCTGCTGTGGGTTATGGGGTGCGATGAGCTCTCTCCGAATCCCTTCTGCGCTGCAGAACTCCTTGAATTCAGCCGAGATGAATTCACCACCGTTATCACTCCTTAGAGAAATCACCTTCTTCCTCGACTCCTTCTCGACCAGTGCTTTAAACTCACAGAACTTCGTGAATGTATCGCTCTTCTTCTGCATGAAGAAGATCCAGCACTTGAAGATCCAGCACTTTCGAGAGAAATCATCAACAAAGATCACATAATACTTGTGCTTTGCTGTCGAAGCAACTGAGAAAGGACCACACACGTCTGTGTGAACTCTATCAAGGATCGTCGTGGTGCGACTATCCTTCTGTGAAAAGGTGAGCTTTCACATCACTTCCCTAAGGTACACCCTTGCCTTGTCATTTGTGAGGTGCCTTAGAAGCCTAGTGAGAAATCTCTTTGAGATCTTTAAGCTTCATGGTGAGTGGCCCGATCTCTGTGCCACAGTTCGCCTCATCATCCCGACTCACCACTTCTCACTTTGCATGCCATAGGCTGCGCTCCCATCTACACGCAATTGATAAAGGTTCTTAATTCTGAACCCCATCTTAGGATCTCTCAGTAGTCTTCTTGCCTGGGGAGACTTTTCCTTAGCAGAGACCACATCATACCCCTTATCCTCCAACATATCCCTGAGAATCAAGTTCTTCTTCAATCCAGGTACATGCATGGCATCCTTCAATACAAAGGGTTTACCAGACTCCCTCTGAAAGGATATGGTACCGATACCAGTCGCATTGTATCTACCATCATCGCCCATCTCGATGTGCACACCCAAATCTTTGTCCTCAAGATCTGAGAACAAATCCCAATCTCCCGTCATATGAAATGACGCACCGCTGTCCAAGAACCACACCGATCCCATCACACTTGAAGCCAAGCATGCGATCAGTGAAAATTCAAGCTCGAACTATGAAGCCAAAGCTTCTCCATCTGTAGATCTTCTCGCTTGCTTGTTTTTCTTCTTCTTTGGACAATTGGTAGCATAATGTCCGTGATCATGGCAGTGAAAACACTTCACTTTCGCCATATCCTGCTTCTTGCCCTTTGCACTAGAATGAGAAGTTTTCTTACCCTTCCCCTTCTTTGCTTTGGCCACCAAAGCGCAGTTTTCTTCATCATCTCCCTTTGATGAAGATCCATCTCGAGTAGTCCTCCTTATCTCCTCCTGCATGAGATCCGCCCAAAGGCGCTCCCATCCCGGCAGCTTCTCTAGACCATTGACACTATCTTGATAAGAGTGCCAAGCCTTCGGAAGACCAAGGAGAGCTAGGTTGACCATGTCCTCGTCTTCGACAATCACCCCCACACTTCCCAGCTCATCTCTGCACTGAGTGAACTTCGTGAGGTATTTGACGTGCGCTAAGCCTATGTCTTTGATGATGTTCTAAACATCTTTGAGGCGCCGGCTTTCCTTTCTGGTCGATCTTGCTGCAGATAAGTGTCCGTCAACGCTTTCCACATCAAATATGGAGAAGCTTTTCTATGCAGGCTGGATACAATGTGATCCTTTACGCCCTCCAACATAATCCTTCAACATTTCGCCATCTTCTTTTGCCAAGCCTCGACTTCAGCAGGATCAGTGGGCTTTTGGACATACTGTATCTGACCTCCTTGAGACCATTATCTTCTAACACTTCTTCATCGATCTTTCCATGCAACATAATTAGAGCTGCCTTCAAGAGCATATTGAGTCGCAAACCGTTGAAAGACATTTTCAACACGCTGAAAACAAAGCTGCAAATTGAATTCCCCTCAAGCTCATAGCTCTAGATCGTGAGAACAAATTATTTCTAGCATAGAGATCGACTGCAAGGGGCATTTACCAGACCTTTCACTTTCCGAAGAAAGATGAATCCGGAGGCTACCTGGCCCACTTGCAGACTCTGTCTACCGAAATAAGTTTGTAATCACTGTGATGATCAATGTGAACTTCAATAGCTCCGATACCATGTAGAAATTTGCTGAATAATGATTAATTATCCACCGAGACTATCCTGGTCACATACTATTTGAACTTCATACACAACACATAATCTCTTCCACTCTCAGATCAACTCAGATCATCACACATGCGGAAATAAAATCAAGCGATAACACATCAAATCATCATACACATTAACACAGTATGTATGGAGAAAGCTTATAGCTGAAAACCCCGCAGCTATTGTGTATATTATAATGGATAAATCAAGTAACAAACTCAGTACAATACTCCTCACAAGTACTCAGTACTTTCTCATAAAGTTACTCACAATCTAGCTCAGTTTTGAACAGGTTACTGGTTCAAAAATCACCGCCAATTGCCTTGCCTCTATTGCGTGTTTCAATGCTATGGGATGGCCTCTTTATATAGATAAACCACCAGCCTGAACTGCGCAATCCTCATGGGCTTACTCCACCTATATGTGTGTTGCAAATAGCAACAGTATAGTCACAACTGATAGCTAACTCTACCCTTTCATCTACCTCTTTCACTGGTCTCCACTGAACTGATCATGCACTGTAGTGAACTGATGTGTTCTTGAGTTGAATAATGAGTTACTAATTAATGAATTAAATAATATTTAATTCACTCCACACATAACTAATTGATTAGCTAGTTAAACTAATCTCAATCAGTTCAACTAAAATAAACAGAACACAACTCCACTATCTGTCTCATTAACTCCTCCAAACTTCTGCCACTGAAGTCCAACTGAAGTCAACCATGCATGATGCCATCAAACCCTTAGGAATAGCGTAATTCCTCTGTCAGATGCATGAGCCACTTCTGTAGCTCGAACTGAAGTGCTCCAAGAGAGTAAACTGCTGTTTAGAGTCCAAATATTATTAAGGGTAAATAATATTTGACTTCCCTATTTTTAGGAGAGGCAGTCTAAAAATAGACTTCGACCTCTTCGACCTAAAAAATAGAGTCTCATATATTTTTACCAACATGACCAATGCTCCAAGAATCTCAAACTGGAACCCCCGAACCATGCTCCATATGTCTAAAAATAGACATAGTCTAAAAATATATTTTGCGCCAGAATTTGCCTGCGGGCCCACTTAGTGAAGGCGACTTCATTTCACTAAGCTCCATCATCTTGCTGCATTTTCAACAATAGGAGTCCATGGGGCCATAATGTAATCCTAGTGGGCCACAATGTAATCCTAGCCTACCTAACAATAATAATTTAAGGGCACAATAATAACAAAATGGGGGTTACAAGGGTACAATAATAACAATAAGGGGGTTACACTAACAACAATAAGGGACTATACTAGTAATATAGGGACCTAACATCATCAAAGTCATTAGAATTAAACATCAATAATTTATGATGTAAATATGAATGTAAACTACCAATGTAATTTAATAAATTTTCACATGTATCGAATGGAGTACAAAGTGCCAAATATTTCTTCCTGAACTCTTGAGTAAACTCCTGAACATTATTCCCTTTACCTTGCCTCATATGTTGCTAATAAATAACATCTTGATGCATGTATCCCAAAAGATAGAATTGTTTTCTGATACCTTTTAAAAACATAGACCATGATGAAATGACTTTACCTTTCCGCTTTAAATCTACTTGTGTTTTACTTTACCACCAAATTAAAGCTTTTCCCCCCATTCTAAGTGTAGCTAACTGCATTTTTTTCTTTCATAATAAATGTTCTAAATTCTAAAATACACTTCTAAGTTCTTAATCCAGTTATCTAGTTTCTCTGGGTTCATTTCTCCATCATCAATAGGTAGTTCAAATTTTACATCAAGTTTCAAAAGAGATTTCCGATTCAAAATATGAACTAGAAGAAGAATATGATGATGATGATGATGATGAAGATCATGGAGGAGAAGGATTTTTATCAGCTTTTCATTTTCCACTGTCCTTATTCGATGCCTTCAAAGAAGAAACTGCATCTCTCACCTTATTATCTTCTACAGTTCTCCCAACATCCACCGCATGTTCAAGAAAATTTATTGAATCCGTTCTTCGCCCATGACCTTCACTTCAGGATTTTCATTTGCATTGGTTCCTCCCATCGTCAATTGATGAGAGAATTTTTTTTCCAAATTTTGATTCTATATCCTCAAGTGTTCCTTCTCCATGTCACAATCTAGACCTAGTTAACATTCACTGGAAAAAATCCTACAAAAAAACCTATTATGATACCAAAATATATGGTCTGAAATAGATCTGATCTAATACTAAAGTAGAAATGATTATTTTCCAACAGTGAATTTATTGTTAACTCGATCGTTTAATGTGGAAGATTGAAGGAAAAAAATAATTTAACGACTTAAAACAAAAACTTAAGAAGCATATTAAACATGAAATTACAGTAGTTAACAGAGATAAGAGACAAAAAACATTGATAACGGAGTTCTTACCTGGTGGACAACGTCTCTGGGTCCGATTTCAAGATGGGCATCTGTTTTATTAAGAATTCATCTGAGGAAGTATTTACACAGAAAAAACACCAGATTGAACATGCTCTCAGGCACTTATGATCACTGAAAATAGAATGCTCTCTCTCCTAGCTTTCTAACACCTATCTTGGCTCCCAATTCCGCCTCTCGATGACCAAGCAATGATGAAAACAAAACAACCTATATCCCTCAGAAACTGAACTCAAAATCACTCTGTCCCCCATCATGTGAAAAATCCAAGGTTAAATAAGTTCTAGTCTTGAACTTATTTGGCCATGTTTGGCATGGTGGTATAGCACTAAAGTGGTGATAGGTCTCAGTCTTATTACATGTGTACACCTAGTGAATTAGGTGCAAGGTGGATAAAATGAAAACTTGACGCAAACAACAAATAAACCCACTTTAGAACCTTATGTTATAATTATAGCACTGACAACTAGCTAACGACGTAGAGGCTATGGCACTTAGCATGTGACCACTGTGGTATAACCCCCTGCTACCACCTCGCGGTCTGGCCTTGGCTGCTTTGCCCTGATGGTCGACATTCTGTTCATATGCCAGTTGCAGTCCCAACGATTGTGGTCAGACGTTGAGGTTAAGATCTGCAGTCATTGCTGACATTCTGCCTATTCTCATGCTTCGGTTGTGATGCGGTATTACCAGAAGATAACTGTTCCGATCACTGCTGACACTTCCGCCACATTCACATGTGATGTGGTTCTGACACGGTCCTGCTCGCGGTTGTAGTTAGTTGTTATAATGTATTACATTGCAATAGTTTTTAATACAAAGTTTATTTATATGGGTCTGAAACCCTTTACACCATGTGTATTACATGGTAATGTTTGCGCTAGATGTTAGTTTTATTTCATTGCCATGGGACTTAAGTTCTTAGTCCATAGTGTATCCACCTTAGAAATTGACCATAGGTTTAGAACTTTACGACCATTACATAATGTTGTCACCATTTGACACAATCATGACCCCACATACACTAATCATTAATTTACCATGTATATTCTGCCACTACATGACATTACTGAAGATGACCATGAAATCAAATTGAACAATGATGAAGTAACCTTCACCCAAAACACTGGAGGACAAAATGAAGACTTGAATATGAACTGGACATTGGAAAAACTGGAGCTGACTCAACCTCATTGTCGATATGTATTGAAACAAGATCCTCCTAGATCAGAAGTCCATAAGCCCATCACTACATCCAAGAGTTTAGTACCCTTGGTGATTGTTGCTGCAATGCTTGTTGAAGCTTTTTTAACTAAGGCAGCACACTGTGCTCGCACTTCCGGCGGAGTTTCTAGCTGAATATTTTCTTGCAACTCTATGATCTGCTACTTGAACTCTTCTTTGATTGCCTATACTTCGGAATGGGAGGCCTTCAAGGTAGGCACTAAAATTTCAATATTTTTTCGGGGCGTAGCAGGGGCATGGATAGCAACCTCAATTAGGTCACCACATAGATGATCAATTAAATCCTCTAACTCCACGCGTTGTGCCATTACTACTTGGTGTGTTTTCTAAGCTTGGAAAGACTCCTACCTTTTTACTGCGACCTTCTGCTCTGCCTCGATGAGTTGTTGGTGCATGAACGCCTCTCTGCACTGAAACCCATTTGTAATTATTGTCTAGATAATGTGCAGCTTTCCACTGGGGAGCATTGATAAGTCAATTCCAACCTCTGAGAAGGTTTGGACTTGTGAACGCAATGTAGGTTGTTCCATTGTAACTACTGCTCCAAGGAAGGGGTGGTTCCTGCAATCTATCGTGTTGATGATCATACTTGTGCTTTCGCTCGCATGAACTGGCCTCACCTAAGCCATGCTCGTTTGAATGCTATCGGTATTGAGATGAAGGACCTGCAACACGGTCTACAGTGATTCTACTGCAGCTCTGTACTACTTCTCGAGCGCAGTCCATCGATCCTTGGAGGTAGATGAAACTACATCGAAAATCTTGTCCAAGTCATCCTTTGTGAGAGTGAATTCCTCTGTGCCTCCCATCTTGGATCCTTTTCACTCCTTACGCTGTACCTTGGGGATTTTAGCTGTGTGCTTGGTACCTCTAGGGGATTCGGCTCCGGTACCATCTTGGCCATCTGTGCCATTGAGATCAACATCCTGCTTTGGCTCTGATTCCTTCTCTGCTTCTTTCTCAACTTCTTTTTATTTTTCCTTTTCAGCGGCCTTCTCAACTTCTTTCTCCTTAGAGGCACTTGTTTTTTCTTTGCTGGAAGTTGAGGCTATGATAGACTGGGTGGAACCTAAACCAGTCTTCCATGCATCAGGCCAAGTCACACTGACCTGATAGATTTCAGCTTCTTTCATCATATATGACAGGTTATACCATACTGGATCTTTACGCAACTGGATCTGCACATTGTGCATTGACACTTTGAAGTCTGCAATGGCCTTGTATATTAAATATGTGGCTGAGGAAAACCAGGGGAGTGAGTGGATAGCCGCAAATAATTATCCCTCGAATAAGACCCGAAAGATCTTATTATCCGTCAGTCTCTTTGGGTCTATGGAGTCCCATAGGTTGGTGTAGCATTCCCCTTCGAATATACCAATCTCCACATTTTCAGGGATTGCATACTCTAGCATCTCCCACGCAACCAAATCAAAAAGTAAGATCATCCATGAATAGAAAAACTTATTTCATTCCTCCTTCACCTTGCACACATTTTCCAGGAACTCAGTACAGAGGAATTGCAACCAGTTGTAGCTGACACCTTTCTCACACTACCCTGCCAATGGCATGACGTGATCAGGGACCACTTTAGGCCTGCATTTGTGCATCATTTTGCAGCCTAGCACCAAAGTTCCAAGGCACACCATTGGGTCATTGATCTACTACACTAGGAAGCCCCAGGAATCCCATCCCACCTTCTAATCCTTTTTGACCTTGGAAGCTACATTTAGTTCCTGGCTTTTTCCATAACTAGCCATAGGATTGGGCCCCTTCTTTGGCATTTTGGTGATCCAATGGATTAACGCGATGTCTATAGGAATATGATTCTAAATCAATAGGCACCCATCGTGTACCAGCGCCAGCAGCTAGCGTACACAAACATCTGTGATGGGGTACCTGTCGAAGTAAGGAATCATCTACAGATTGAGAATCTTGTCATTACTCAACCCACGCACCCAAGGCATGGGCTCTACTTTCATGAATCCAACATATAAAACACACTATATAAAAATCGAGTGCTAGCTCTGGGAATATATTTTCATTCACTATATCATGATAATCAAACTTTACTGCAGGGATATTTCCAAACAAATCCCCTCTAATGTGGCCGCTTCTGGGATCAAGTGAATTTGCAGGTAATCTCACACCGTGTCCAAATCCTTTGGCGCCTTCATGGAGGGTCTGTGTGGCCTCACACACTTTGTGAGCCACGTAATGGGATCAACAAAAGCGTAGCCTCCTCTGTTGCTAACATAGGTATTTTTGATAGGTGAACCATAGGGGAATTGTCCTTCATCGCCTGGCATGAGGAAATAAATTTTCTGGGGGATGTCCGCGGCTTGGATGATGATCCCTTGGTCACCTTTCCCTTCCCTTTGGTAGGTGTTGACACTACTTCTTGAACTTCTGGAATAAATTCATGGACATCGTTGGAGCTAGGCTCACTAGATGTTGTAAGCGGCACAGAGTGCTCCTCAAATGGTGCGATCTCAAGGTTAATGGTCGTCATTATAGGCTTGAAGATAAAATCAAGGTTACTTATGTCAGATGCGAGGGTCTCATGGCCATACATACAATATCCACTAATAATTTCAAGGCACAATTCACTCAAACAACAAAGGAACATAATATGACCCACACAATTACTTTTATAGGTGATCCATGGTAAAAATGGTCAGAAGTTCATTAATGGCACCTTATCCCGATAAAAACAGTAAAAAATCTCATAAGATCTCCTCATTAAATGCAGAAAACCCACTCCATCCAAAGGTAAAATCAAATTTTTACCTAGAGTTACTGTTCCAACGACTAGTTTTTCCCACTATGCACTACCTCTGTGCTCATGTCGCAGCTGCCTACGTATGTTCTCTGCATAGCATGTAGAAAAGTGGACTCCGTTTCTCCGGCCATATAGTCATTTAGTAGGCACAGGGCTATCCCTATATAGCTTTACTCAGCTTACGTTGATGTACCCAGGAAGTCTCTCACCGTGCAACGTGGCCAAGCGCACCGCACCTCCATTAGTGATCTCCTTCAAAATATACAGCCCCAACCAATGCTTTCTAAACTTCCCTGGGTGGCGTGCAAATTGACTTTCGTACATCAAACCAAATCTTCTTCTTTGAATGCCTTCTGCCGAATATGCCTATCATGTCAGGCCTTTTCGCTCGCCTTTTGAACTTGCTGATGAACGTTAGCAATAAACAGATCCTCCTCTAAGGCAACCAACTATGATAGACGTTCCTCCATGTTGTCTGGTTTAGCCATATCAGTGAATCTTGCAATGCACATGCTTGGGAAAATGTATTCCATTGGAATGATTTCTTCTTGTCCATAAACCATCCTGAATGGTGTTTTACCAGTCAACTTATTGCATGTAGTCCTATAAGAACCATAAAAAAGAAGGTATGAACACATCCCAATCATTTTGATTTGCATTACAGATCTTTGTGAGCGCATTCTCCAAAATTTTGTTGAATGCTTCCACTACACCATTTTCCTGAGGGTGATAGGGAGTACTCTTCTGATGATGTATCTGAAAATCCTTCGTCAGAGCTTCAATGGTCTCATTAACAAAGTGTGTACCCCGATTTCTCATCAATATCTTTGGGCACCCAAATATAGTTAATATGTTTTCAAAACTAAACTGTGCAGCAGTGTCTACAGTACAATCTATTACTGGCTTGGCTTCTACTAATCTGGTGACATAATCTGTTTTAGTGATGATATAGCATGCACCAGTTTGTTTCCCATGAGGATAAATAAGTCCAACAAAGTATATGGCACGTTTATCAAAAGCCTGCAAGGCCATCTGTGGTTGCAATGGCGTTTCATCTCTACACGATGGTTTCCATGTGCTTTGGCATGCATCACAAGCTCGACAATATGCATGTGCATCACTATGCAGTGTGGGCCACCATAACCTAGCACGCAACACCTTATGTGCAGTAATTTTCCCTGCATAGTGGCCTCCTACCACTCCTCCATGAGCTTCAGCCAAGATGTCTTTTCTTTCATGTTCCAAAAAATACCTTCTTAATACTTCGTTCGCTCCCAACTTGTATAGTTTACCAGAAATCAATGTAAAATTAGTTGCGCGTAAAAAAACTCCTTTTGTTGCACCGAGTGTTCAGCAGTCGCACTACCAGTAGTCAGAAAGTGAATGATATCTGCAAATTTTTCATCAACCACTTTAATATAAAATAGATGTGCATAAGGTAGGCCCTCCTCTAGACTAGTCCATTCCTCCCCATTCTCAATGCGTGATAAATTATCAGGCCCAAAATTCAATCTAGTAGGCTTTACAATGATTTCAAAATCATATTCTTGAAATAGCAACAACCATCTACAAATATTCCCCCCCAACATAGGCTTATTGACCCGGTACTTTAAAGTTGATTGGTTAGTGAACATCTTGAAGTGCCCTCTTAGAAGATAGTGCCTATATTTATACAGAGTGTAGACCATAGTCAATCCTTCCCTCTCCGTGGTTGAGTAGTTGTGCTCTACATTGGAGAGCTTCCTACTTGCAAAGGCGACAAGGTGATCAATATCTCCGGTGCCTGGCTGTGCTAGGACAACTCCAAGTGCAATGCCAGATGTATCAATGTGCACATGGAAGACCTTGGACCAGTGAGGGAATATTAAAATAGGTGTAGTAACCATATTTTCCTTTAGTAGCTCAAAGCTCTTCTAACATTCCTCATCCCAGAAAAAGGACACATCTTTCTTTAGTAATTTCTCCATAGGTGCAATAATCAAAGCGTAGCCCCGAATTAATTTTCTATAATATCCTGTGTGCACTAGAATAGAGTGAAACTGTTTCTCATTAGTAGGGACTTACAAGTTGATAATAAATGCAATCCTTGGTTGGATTTACCATCAATCCTTGCTGACAAACAATATGACTCAACAAGATTCCAAAAGTAACACAGAATATACAATTCTTCAAGTTAAGAGGGATATGATGCTTCCTGCAAGTGTCAAGCATCATGCGCAGGTTGGAGACATGCTTCTTTACCATTCCAAACATAGTCCAATTATCAAAGTACACCTCCAGAAACTTGTGCATGAATTCCTTGAATACAACTACTACTACACACAAGAATATATCAGGTGCATTCTTCAATCCAAAAGGCGTGAGTGTGTATTGGAAGGATTCCCATTCTATTGCAAAAGTGGTCTTACTTTGGTCTTCTGCCACAATCCTAATCTGATGATACCCCGAAAATCCATCATTGAAAGAGTAGGCCTCTTGTCCTCCCACATTGTCCAAGATCTCATCTGAAAATGGAGTAGGGAAGGGGTCGTGTACACATGCATCATTCACTTTGCGTAGGTCCACACAAATCATTATTTCTCCCTTAGTCTTCTTTTCCTGAAAAACCATCAGGCTCACCCAATCAAAATGCTCCACAGGCTCAATGACTCCTGCAGCAACCATTTTCTCCAATTCTTCCTTCACTTTTTTCTTATATTTTGGATTTAATAGGTATGGTCACTCCTATATGGGGTGCCCATCTAGTTTTAGAGTGATATTCATAACACCCAAATATCCTACAGCTCCTTTGAGCTCAGAAAAATTCATGGGAAACAGGTTTTGATATTCTATCAACAGCTCTGCAACCTTTCCCACTGTGTCATCATCCCAATAATCTCCTATTTTGGAAAGCTTGGGTTGTTCCTCCATCCCAATGTTGAATTCCTTTAGTTTCATAGGCTTAGTTACATCCACCTTCCTAACAAGGGCCCTGCAACTACGCACTCCCCCTCATGTTTTGTAATATTGACATTTCTTGGGTATTCCTCATTATCTTCCACTGACATATTCCTGCAGTTGACAATATCTTGCATCTGTGCTTCCCATATTGGCACATCACATTCTATCTGAGGTCGGAAATCATCAAAGACAATTGCTTCTATATCATATAGGGCTTTGTTAAATCCCTCTGATCCACCTACCATGTTGAAGGTTAGCATAAAGCTTTCACTCATTGTAACCCAATTAAGGGTCCCTCAGCATACCTATGTCTCCACATACCATGCAATAGGGATTGTTCCCAATGTACAGACAAACATGTGAACCCATTTTTCCCTGGGCTTCTTATCCCAGACCTCCATCTATGTAGTTAGGTGTTTGTGCCAATCACCTTGTCCACCAAAAATCTCAATAAATGTGGTAGTGGGCTGCTCAAAGTGAAACCACATCATTCTGTTGCATTCTTCCCAATCCTCAAAGTTCCCTTTGTGTGTATCCCACCAACGTGCGGGAGTTGCACGCATAGAAAGATCGAGTGCCCATAACCTTCACTCTTTCGCGACAACATGTTCCATTTTTTCCAAAAATAATACAACATTGCTAGAACCATCAAAATAGGTCAATTCCTATACCTTTGAAGAGATGCATCACAAATTTTTAGTGACTCTGAGGCAGTGCAATGTAGACACATCATGTAGAAAATTCTGCAAGTTCTCTGTTTCTCCATCCGAATGTGAGAAACATGAGCTATCCTTTTCCTAATACAACATCCTATCAACAGTTGGGTTGATCCAATCCTCATCTCGTGTAGTCAACTTGTAGATATGGTCGAAATCATCTCCTTCGTGCATTGGTTATATATATCTCTCCCCTTCTGTCGGATCCAAAGGCACTATAACCCGAGTACCATTGTTTTCAAATATCATGCTTTTGTGTGTCAAGTTGATGATGCCTCCCATATCGATGGCCCAATCCAGCCCTAGAAATGAAGGGTAGGGGGTTGCAACATCATAATTTGTATTACTTCAAAGTCTTCATGTACCTTTAATCAGGAAATGTCTACCAGAACCTGTGGGAGTCTCCCCAGTGGAATTATTTTCTGCTGATTAGCCATGCGTAGCTGAATGGTGGACCATTCCAAATTTGGCTTGCCTATCTTCTGCTAGGTCTGCTTAGGTAGAACATTTGCATCATATCCCAAGTCCAAAATGACCTGATCCATCTCATACTCCCCTATTTGCATGATCATGCACATCTCTCGACCAATCCTCTTATTATTCTTGTAGATTGTGTTTACATCCTTAATCTCACTTCGAGGAAACTCCTTATCCGCGCAACTATCTATTAGACCCTGAAGGTTGTCTACTACTTTCTGGTTACATAATAGTTTGATGTAGGCTTGCAGGAAAGGTTTGAATTCATCATCAATATTCGCTTTTGTGATTAACTTGGACATGGATGCACCTGCAATAGAAAAATCATTTCTAGCTTCTACAAAAGTCTCCTTCTCCTTCTGTAGGTTGAGCCCTTCCTTATTTTCAGAAGCCTTTCTGATCCATGGCTCTGCATCATCCTTCTTTCCCTCATCTTCTCTAGTAGAAGCACCACTGCATGTAATTATTTTTACACTCAGATCATCATCTCGTAGCTCAACTCTAACCATTTTGATATTATGTGTAGGTGTCTATTGTTGCTTCTCATTCATTCTAGCAATCAAAACATGAAAATATCAATAACATGATCAAACTGTCTACAATACCTGCAAGACTGTCGCGCAGGGTTCACGCAGTTGCGCTCATAGTTTCAAACATCTCCACAGTTGTAGCAGATCAGTTGTCCTCTTCCGCGACCTGCACCACCACCTCTCCCTCCTCCCCTTCCTCTGGTTGGAGATCCACCACACCTAGAGGGGGATGCTGGTGAAGATGTGTCAGCCTGCACTCTATAGAGGTTAGCATTGTCTATCATCAGATCAAAGGCGCATCAATGATGCTCATAATGGCCAACTGAAGAGAAAAATATAAATTATTGTTGCTTCAGTTCTAGTACATAACTTCTTAATTGAGGGAAATGTTTTGTGTCATGTCGTCCAGCCACTTGATAGTTAGCACACCATAGTGTGGGAGTACCACTTGGTCCTGCAGCATCCCTGGGTCTCAATGGATTTAGTCCTTCTGCTTACATGTAATCTTGAAGCAAGGTACACTGACCTTTTGTGTGACCAGAACACTTACAATGTATACACCATACATCTGCACCAACTTCTTTCCCTCTGTCTCTACGTAGGTTTTGAATATCCAAGTGCATTGCTTCTAACTGATTTTGGATTTTTAGAGTTCCAAATTGGTCACCAGTTCTGGGCGCGACTTCTAGATTCATAGCGACTTCAAGAGCCTCTGCTTGAGAATCAATTTTTTTTTATTCATAGGGCCACACAGGTGTGGCAGGAGCATGGAAATAAACCATTCTTTATGCTTCTTATCAACATATATAAATCCTTTATCACTGATGGTGCACTTCAACAACTGGTCTACCTCCCAGACAAACTCGTTTGGTTCCTTTCAGATATCTTTCAGCTCTGTTACACATTGTGAGTAGGACTTTGGTTTTATGAACTACTCCTTCAAAGCTTTCTTGATCTCATCGACAGTGGGATCAATGTTCTGAGCCAGATATCCCATAAACCAGTGCAATGCTCGAACTTCAAATTCCATAGCTAGCTGCACCCTCTTGACAACATCGGTGTTGACATTTTGTGTAGTCCATACGGAATTTGCAACAAACCGAATTCTATCCATGTCTTTATCACCCACACCCTTGAAGGTGGGTAGCTTCATATGTGCAGCCATATCACCCCCTGATGATGGAGGAAGTGGTGGTGGGGTAGGAGATAACTCACCCCTACGCGATTTCGATTGTGGGGTGGTTGGAGGGCTACCTTTAGCGCACATAGTCTCACCACTCTCTGTATCACTATTAGGAGGGTTTCTTAGAGGGTTTTATACAGATCTGTCTCCTCTTTGGTTAACCCGAAAGTACTTTTCACTGCGTGTAATGCTTTCAACCTCATTTGGGGTCATTCACTCGGTGTGACTACACAAAATACCCTTTTCACACAATATCATCTTAATCAGCAAAGGAAGAGAGCATATGAACTTACCTCTCAATCCTTTTAAGAACCTCCTTTCTGCTTCAGAATATGAAACAAACTGATCTACTAAAAATTCTGTTACAAATCCACCCAGAATGTTGTTAACCCAATGATCTACAGTGTGGGTGATGAAGTTATCAATCTACTCTAATTTTTGGATCAATTCATGTGTTCACTGAGTGATCTTATTGTCCTTCCAACAAGTCTAAAACTCAACTATCCTTAATAAACACTCCTGAAATTAATGTGCAAGGGTCACAAAGAATATTTCATGAACCTTCACGAAAATATACTTATTTTCCCAATCTTCAGCAGACGACTTCTTACTTTTTTTCTCCTTGATGGGGAATTCGCATATATTTTTTTCAAAAAAATCTTCTAATTTAGTCTTCGATGGTTGCCACATCACCTAATATCTCTTAGAATGATCCTGGTCTTGGAAAAAGAACCATTTGTTGGCTTGAGGGGTCCTGACCCATGTTTAAAGTTAGCGCGTAACCAAAAAAACCCCCTAACGATTGGCCCTTTCGGAAATGACCTGCTTGCGCAGGCCAAAGTCTCACATGAAGTAGTATTGAGGTGGGGGGTGCTGGAACTAGGTTTCCACACCCTGAGAGAGGATTAAATGAAGTGGGTACCTTCAAATATACTTTAACACATAGACTAACCTGCACACTAGAAACCCTAACCAGAAACCCTAGGTTGATTAACACAAACTAATCTAGGGCACGCACCTAGACAGAAGATTTTCAATTCCTTTAACAATTATGATAGTGTAATATTCAACCCTTATAGAACTATATTTATGCAATTAACATTCATGTCAACAGTAAAATAGTTACATAACTGATCCAATCATAGATAATATAACTCATAAGCATGAACAAAAATCATATGCGGAAATAGATCACAGAAATAGATTACAACTGCATTTAGTACTCAAATTACCCAAATAGTTCTTTATTCATAAAAAATTCTAAAAAAACGCTTACAATCCTTCACATCCACCTGTGCATATAGCCAGTGGGGTTCGCACACAGTCGGACTAAGGTCTCCGTGCACACAGCCAACAGGAGCCTTTCAGATACAGATGCTTACATAGATTCACTTCAGAGCTCAAAACATATATCACAACTTTTCAAATACTGTCTTATCTGACTCAATATAGACTTCTATTTATATCTTAGCATGTGCTCATACTAAGGTCCACAAACCGTGGTTTGAGACTCCTATATTTACCCTTTAGCCCATTACAATTCATGAAGGGACTTTGACCTACCCCAAAGCCCCTTGACTGTGCATTTCTTAGCACGCATGACTCAAAACTACAAAACCTACTATTCATTACTCTAAAAATGTCGTCCTAAGGGACCCTACTCCAACAAAATTTGAGCTCTCTGTCTTTCTATCTGCACTCTGATACCATGTGAAAATTCAGTGACCTTGAATGCTACTGCAACAACTGATAATGTTTCTTCTATTTGTTAAATAAATTAAATAATTTATTTACTATGCTACAGAAAATAAAAAAGCAAATGCATTGCTACCTTCACAAAATAAATATTGCAGAAGAAAAAGAAACACTGCAAGAATAGATGCGCACACACAAAAATACACCGTTATTTTTGGATAGTCCCTCGAAAAACCCAACTCGAGAAAATCGATGGAAAAACTGAGGGTTTGATTACTATGCATAAGTAAATATGAGTACAAAACTATGGATTCTTAATCTAGCAATCCAATACACAAAAATGACTGCCAGTAAAACTAGTGAGAAAAATTCTCACTCCACAGATGAATCTGACACTGAACTCAACTCAAAATTGAGTCATACCACCTACCTTTGCATAGTCACTACGTCAGCATGTGCAATACTAAATCCCACAAGCTTGAAGCTACTTCTCCTCTTTCTTTCTATGTAGCTTATGTCTGGAAGACTGATCTCCTTCACCTAAAGACCCTCTTCCCAGCTTCTGGCTCAGAAAATATCCTGCTCCCCAGCGAAAATGGAATCACCCACTGAAACTATGTGTTGCCTTTGTGTGGCACTATGCTCCCTCTCTCTGGCACTCACTACCTCGCTGCAATGCACTCACCCTATCTCACTGCTTCGAGCTCACTAGCACTCTCTCCAACAACAAAACACTGCTACTTTTGAAATCGGCCTCCTAGTGAAATCGAACTATTGAAGTGTGTTCTCCAAGCCCCATCAAGTTTCTTCTTATAATATTCTATTAAGATTTCAACGAACACAATTAAAAATTAATCGATGGCTATGGTGAACTAGAAATTGATCCAAGTCTTTTCTAGAATATTATCACCATGACTTAATTAATTCCTTTTAATTAATAATATTTCCTAAGTTTATACTTAGGAAATATTAACAACTTACTAATTAATTTAATTAATTTGTCTCTAAGTGGAATTTTCATAAACGATTTTTGGGTATTAGAGAATACATATATTCTAACCTCTCTGCCAAATTTTGAGGCTAGAACACATTCGAGG
Source organism: Pinus albicaulis (assembly GCA_034641835.2). Taxonomy (NCBI): domain Eukaryota; kingdom Viridiplantae; phylum Streptophyta; class Pinopsida; order Pinales; family Pinaceae; genus Pinus; species Pinus albicaulis. The sequence goes on from CM076569.1 coordinate 305,261,018, forward strand.
CTACAAAAACTAACAGATTTGTGTCCTGTATATTGATGAGCTAACAATCAAGATACCTCAACACACACCAAATGTTGTGTCACCAAGGTTCTAATTAGAAATTCATATGTAAATTATGTCAAAAAATTTTTGTCTTATTTTAGAAGTAAAGGCGAACTACTTGGATAACACAACCTCTGAGTTTAATTAGTTGCCACGAGAGAGGTTCCTTTAACAATATATATATATATATATATATATATATATATATATATATATATATATATATATATATATATATATACATACACACACACACACACACACAAAAATATATATATATATATATATATATATATATATATATATATATATATATATATATATATATATATGCATGCAGAAACCTATGAAGAATACATGTCACTGCCGAGATTCTGTTATAATTTTTATTGATAATATAATTTGTCTTGGATGCATGTTTTATTTTGTTGAGCTTCTCTTTGTAATTTGAGCACTATGCACAGGCCGAACCCTGGGTTGGGCCTGCTCAATTTAAGGCAATGCACACATTTCTTTCCATACATTTATTTATATGTATATGTGTTTCTTTCTTGCAATATCTGGTTTAATTATTGTTTAGTAGATTACAATTGGCCGAATTGATTTGTGTGGTGTGTTTTAGTGTGATTGATTTTAAATATATTTCTCTACTTTTCTGGTCCAATTTATTGCATCAATGTGTTTGTAGAGGCGGTCACACCATTTCTTCAAAATCTATATTTGTTTTTGCGAAATCAAAAAATTGCTACAAAATTGCAGAAAGTGATGCAAAGTCAAACCTTGATTCAAAACCTCATCTCAAATATGTATCACTCTTAAGTTTTGAACTCCTGTACTTGGGTAAACTTATATCCACACCAATTTTAGTAATCTAACCTTTCTAGATTTGTATTGTTACCACCAGTAGAGTTCATGCATAAGCATAAGAATTAATAGGAGCTTTGGTACTTGTGCATACAATACAGAGTCCTCACAAGTTAACAAAACATGGTTGACAATAAAATGAGTATGTGAATCATTAATAAATAAATGATATATATTCACACCATCACGAGTATAGAGATAAATTCACATAAATAGGGGAAACTTGTGAGTTATAAACAAGGGTTCAATATACATATCCAGCCGCTCGATCTTAGAGCTCCTCTATTAATATATATGCACACAAAATTGACAACATGCCTCCTCTGCCCATATTTACATTGGATTGGCAATTCTTGGCCTTGTGGCCTTACTTCGACTACAATCCTCTCAAGTATCTCTCCTCTTTGTGATTTCTCTCTCGAATGCATGTTAGACTTTAAAATGTACAAAAGGATTCTGAACTAGAATTAGTTTAGATCCATAATTCACTCAAGTAATGAGCTCCTATGATCCAGGTGGATATTGGTGGCCACCCACCTATTCCACTTGGACCCACACCATCAACTCTTTCATTTTTTCAATTTCAACACAACATACTATTTTTAGCAGTTTTTTCGGGTCATGAACTTCCGGAGCCATTTTCAGGACCTAATGATCCAAGCGGATATTGGTGGCCACCCATCTATTCCATTTTAACCCCCACCATCAGTTCTTTCAGTTTTTCATTTTCAGCACAACTTACTATTTTTAGTAGTTTTCGGGTCCTGAAGTTCCAGAGTTGTTTTGAGGCCCTAAATGACGTTTTTGGGAAACCCAGGACCAACATGGGTCCATGGACTAATGTTTCTCACATAAAAAGTTTTATTCCTCGGATATATCTTTCTAACGAGGTATGGTGCACATTAAACAGAGATCGTATGCCAAAGTTACGTCCCTTGGAAGTTGAAACACCAATTTACCCAAACGAGGCCCATATTTTTGTCGCTTCATCTCCTAGGGTTAATTTTTTTGATATTTATGGTTTTCCTTTATTTCTCAATAATAAATAAGCTCTTGAGCCTCATTGTAACACATTTCAGAGGCCTATAGCTACCACATCTCTTCTTAGAGATAAGCTACCAATGCCCTATCTAGTTTATTTCCATTATGTTTGTAAACATATTTATGTTATTTGATATTAATGAAATGAAGTATTATTTCCATTGCATCTTTGTGTTTATGTCTATTTCTGTATTTTATTGCGTTCCTGCATAAATCTAGATCAATGGTATCAGAGCGGTATGCTCATTCTATGTTTTCTTTGCATGTCCCTAACGAGGTCAGGGTATAAGGAGTTAGGGCTCGATATGGTTGAAGCCTTGAAAGATTAGCCTTGCAAACCCCGACAACCTCCCATGGCAGAAGAAAAGAAAGATGAGGGAGAAGGAGATACCATCAAAATATTGCTCGAGGAGGCCCTCTTGAAACAAATGAACGCGATGATGGATAACTTTGCTGAGATCCTTCAATGGTTACCCACCTACGACGCATCTGCATCCAACAACCACTCTAGAGGTGCCACCCCTGATGCCAGGATTCTGGGTTAAATCATATCCTAGGATATAAAACAATGTGTTTCCTTCAGGATGAAAACACTCATCTGATTCTTTATTAAGAAACAATTTGTAGCTTAAAATATACATACAGGAAAGAGAGCTATTGTTAGTATGAATCCTTTGTCGAAGTGTACGAAAAAGGACCACTTTAGCTACGCATAACTAATAGCCCTAACAACAAAAGTGGCTGAAGACTGTGTATCTGCGTTAGTTAGACAAGAAAAGAGCCTACAACACCGATATCTATGCATGGAAAGACATTATGCAGTAAAAACAAGGGTTTGCTCCATATACCAATAGACAAGACAAGAACAATTTTTGAAAGAATTTTTGTATTAATTGGGCACCTAGGAGGAAAAAAAGAAGGCGTATCCAATTCTCCTCAGTGGCATGGGTTCTTGGAAGTCCTCAGTACTTCAGATCTAAGATTTCTCTCTTGTTGGTGTAGAAAACCCAATGCAAAGAATAAGGCTCAATGGGAGCTCACACAGCAAACGATGGAAAAATGTGACCAAGTGTATAGATCCAGAGTGATCTAATAGGCAACAAAAGGTGAAGAATGGTAGGAAAAACCCTCCTATTTATAACAAAATATTGGGTCATTCTAGATCTTGATGCATGATTAAAATAATGTTAACCAAATCTAGATCCACCTTTTATGGAATATTTTATTATATTTGTTGGAGGGAAAAGGTATTTGACTTGGGTCAAATCCCTTGTCAAAAATAAATAAATAAATGATTTATTTCTCTTTTTAAGGAAGCAATTAGAAGATAATCAAATAAATAATGATTTATTTAATTATTTAAGGAAGTGGTTGAAAGGTAATCAAATAAATAATGATTTATTTAATTATTTGTGGGTGATTTGGTCATATTTAACAAGGAATATTATCTAAATAAGATTTAAATAATTATTCCTAAAAAATAATAAGATAAATAAAGGTTTATCTAATTAATTTCTTTATTTTTGGGTTAAACATGACTGGGAATAATAATTAAATTATGGTTTAATTAATTATTACATGAGGAAAATCAAACAAATATAGGTTTGTTTAATATTTCCTTTTGGGGTTTCCTGTTTAGACCATAAATAACCTAATAAATGTGGTTTATTAAGTTATTTAACATAGTGAAGGAAATTTTACTTAGGGTAAAATTGGTCTTACATGGTGTACTTGGGTCCATCTAATGATAATAGGTTAGATGACCAAAAAATGGTGTAACAGATTGCCCCCCAACGTGCGAGTGTCAGGAGCAAATCGTATGACCGAAGTACCTTGTAAGAACTCAATCACTAGACAACAAAAGGGAAGTGAGAGAGAGAAATGCAAGGTAGATAGTGTGCTGAAGAATTAGACCCTGAGGAGACGAGACTCGTAGGTGCAACAAGTCTCTTTTTATGAGAGGGTACCTGTGCTGAAGGCGGCGGGGGAGGCATACCTATGCCCACTGAGACAAAGTACAAAAGAATAGTGGGTCCAGTAAACAAGGGACCGAACCATAAAGTACAACCGGCATAATCATGAGCCAGATAAAAATACAACGAGGAATCCCACATACATGTTGTGCCCGGGATGTTGTACCAGATCGATACAACAATATCTCTAGGCACATGAAATACAAAGAAACTCAAATGTTCTCTCGTAATCGGGGAAGGGGACTCACAAAATCAATCGACATGCAAATCAAAAGAGGCGCTTGCAAGTGGCCAAGGCCAACATCATCAAATATCCGGAGCCGCATCGAAGGTCACAAGGAGAGGGTCATCCGGGCATGTGGGGGGCTACCTGCAGGGCCACCCCCTCATGAGGTCTGAGACATCTCACACACACCTAGAATCATCAAGAGTCACGACCGTATCACCGAACCATCAAGTATACGATTCTGGCCAAGTGCCGTAAAGGACTCAAGTGGAGAAACAATCAAGTCAAAGGAAATGAGAGATCCTTTTGCTTCATCCAAGGCACCGAACAAGAGTGGAAGCCGGAACCAAGGCACACCGCCCTCTGCATTCGGCGTTCGGAAAGAAGGAGCTGATGTCGATAGAAGGAGGTCCGCCATAGGTGAGGCAATGAGAGATCCCCAACTAAGGCACGAGAGAAAATAGTAGAGCAACGGACAGACTAATACCAATGATGATGGTGGAATGGAGGGGACTGAGTAGCGAATGGACGACTTCCCTTGCTAGAGCATAAAGGGCATGAATGACATGGCAGCGACTGACACAATATCATGAGGGATAAGGGACAGTGGGACTGAAGGCTATAATGTGCGACACAAGAGAGGGACCAAGCAATGAAGGATGGAGGACTATAGCGGGGTACAAAGGGACTTGGGATAGACTCCATGAATGCGATGATGACTCAACTTGGATGCTCTAAACAAGGGTGACTCGATGGTGCTGCCACACAAGAAAGGCCCTCGGTGGGGATCATGAAAACATGAGTACAAGGTGGGAACTCATGACGAAAATCGACACGAACATGGACAAGCATGGGAGGCGAAGTGGTGCCCCAAGCACAAGTGTCGTAAGTGAGGAAGTTTGATTTTAAGGAGAGGGTGTAGTGATCCTTTCTGGAAAAAAATAGGTTCCGCTAAGGTTAAAAATAAAAGATGTCGCCATCAATACGTAAAAATAAAACATGCATCTCAGAAGGGAAATGCTAAGGGTAATATTTCTTAAGATAGAGTGCGTTGCGAGGATTAAGAAGAGGATTGCCTTCAAAGTCCTCTAAAAGGTATGCCCCCTTACTAAGATCCTTACTGATGACGTAAGGGCCTAGCCATAATGAGTCGAACTGCTCGTGACCAAGGACATCATGGGCCTGGTCATATACTAGAACAAGGTCGCCTTCGTGAAAAAGACGAGGCTAGAATTTTTGGTCATATTGAGCTTTGGTGAGTTTCTTGGCCGCTCCCATGGTTTGCAATGCAACACGGTGGTCTTCAGAGGCATGCTCAAGCATGTTAAGTCATTGTTCTAGAGGTTGGGTGTCAGGGAGAAGTTCAACATCCAGATGGAGGGAAAGGATTTCACACTCGATTGGTAAGACAACCTCCTCTCCAAAAATGAGGTGAGGAGGGTTATGGTTGAGGGGCATAGGTGCCCCCGAGCATGGTGTGATCATGCCAAAATGTATTTAGAAAAAGGAGAATCTAAACACATTTTAATGATGTGGTGTGCCATTTGTTCTCATTATGGTTATGCAGTTTGAGAAAGGAAATGGAGGATTACCAATCTCTTTTGGTACTGCATATAGGGATCAAATGGAATTTAAATTTCCAAGTTGGCATACCTGGTGTCGCTATCCCAAAAAGAGGATTTGGAGATAATGAACTGATGCTCTCATAGAAAAGCTATAGGTTGGTCAACAATAATGGATAAGAGACTAGGTTGTCGATGTAAGATGAGGGAACGATAAGGGGTATCATCCCTAGAGTGATCTCAAGTGATATGGGAATCTAGAGGTTCTTCTAAATGTGGAAGAATGCTAGGAATAAAGTCAACACGACCAGATACACTAGGAGAGTTGTGGAGAATTGCTTCTCTTGGTCTCTCAAATGTGGGTGCCCTCACCCAAAACATCGGGTTTCAATGTAATGGCCACAAGGTGGATGTGGTGTGAACGCATGGGTTCGATGTAAGGGGGAATAGATAAAGTCAAGGGTGGTATTTTTTCCATAATGTCGTCATCGTAATAGAAGATGAAGACCGGTGGAAGGAAGACCACCTCGAAGTGGTGAAGGACCCTAATCATCATCATGAGAAGAGAGGTTCACATGCGCATCATCACACAAGGGGTGACCGAAGAGTAAGAGATAAGCGATCTACCGATGTTGAGCCCAAGATGATCGGGCCGAAGGAAGGTCAAGCGGTCTCCAGGGAGTATTCAAGGGAACCAAGGGAATGTTTCCTAGGTGCCCTAGGTCTCATGGATGATGACAGGTAGAAAATGCCGGACGAAGGCTCCGTCATCTCGACATCGGGAGGGGGAATGTCAATGGGAGCAGTCAGGTCTAGTAGTTTTTCCAAAGCAAAATGCACAAATAGGGGAGAGGTGGACTCATTTCGCTTGGCCTCGAATCGGCGGACCGCGGCTAGAGAGGTGTGGAAGTCCCCGAGGTGGGGACAAAGGTGGGTGTAATGGCCATGGAGATCACACAAAGCACAGGGGTGGTTGGTGTGAATAGTCTTGGGGTTCTTGGCCGCGGTCGCGGAAGGAATAGAGGCTTCCAGGACCGTGGACTCAGGGAACACGACATTAACCATGGGCTTGAGATGAAGCAATTCAGGACAGGTGTGGGTGGCGTGACTGACAACATCACACAAAGCACACTGGATGGTATGCTTTGGAGGCCGAGGAGGGGCAGGGTTTGTCGGGGCAGCCTTGTCCTTTGATGCCCCCTTACGAGCTTTGTCTTTCTTATCCGAAGCGGTCGCAACAGGAGGTGGTTCCTATTGAGGTGACTGAGGCACTATTGCAGTGGGAGAAGTCATGGGGACCGGTTGAACTGGGGTCAAAGAAATATAAGGTTTGGGTTGACCACGCAAGGTTGCGGCTGGAGGATCAAGGTACCAAATGGGAATCCCAAGGGTCAGGTTCGGAAGAGAGAGGGTGGCCATGACAGGTACCGTGTACACTCCTGGTGGGGGAGCTAGGAACGGTATCTGACCAGAGGGGTAATGGTCAGGTGGGACGGCTCCTAAATGGCGAAGGCTTGGAGGAACCATGCCAGGGGGATAAAGAGGCTCATGACTACCAACTACAGGTGAAGGGCTAGGAGCAGGTTGCGGAGGGAAAGGTTGCTGACTAGCCAAAGCAGGTTGCTTGAGAGCAGCCCAAGACGATTGCATCATGCAAACATTCGATGAGCTGGGGTCAGAGATAGGAGGAGGAGGAAGACCAGGGAAGGTTCCGAGCAAAGAGGAGTCTTTGTAGACGCCAGGAGAGACATTGGTCAAGGAATCGATGGTTTTCTTGTTGGCTACAGAAGAGATGGTCGTCTCAGGGGAGGTCTGAGACTTTGGCTCATGATAAGTCAACTGGTCAATGGTGACTATCTTTCCATTGTGGGGAAAATACATCTTGCGAAAAACCGCGGATGGGACAGCAGACATGGCATAGGTGTAGCTTCGCCCCAAGAGAATGTTGTAGTCTAGAGGGGCGTCGATGACTTCGACGTCAACACAAACAGTCTTACCGGCGAGGGTGATAGGAAAATTACGAAACATGACAATGGGCTGGGAGGCATGGTCGTCCCATGCTCGAAGGGTGATCGTGGAAGGGGTCAATTAAGGGGATCCGAGTTGCTTCCAAACCGAAGCGGACATCACGCAGGTGGATTCCCCCTCATCAATTATGCACCGGGAAACGTTGGCGTTTCAGATTTTGACTGGGATTTGGAAGGCAACGGAAGGAGGGAGAGGAGGATGGTCCGATTGAGTGGCGTCGAAAACAATCATTTGGTCATCAGCAGGATCTACAGCGCCCACGGCAGATAGTAGAGCCTTCTTTTGGGAAGGGCACGACTGAAGGAGTTCCAGTGTGGAAATGGTGGCAAGAGATTGCGCCAGATCATCTACTATGCTATACGAATGAGCAGCTTGACTGGAAGCAGCGTTTCGACGTAATGGGCCCTTAGGAATCTTAGTATGAACCTCAACTTTAGGTTGAGGGATATGTAAGGGGCCACTGGATGTCGAAAGAGGCTCTGTAGAACTTGAAGAAGGAGGCTCGGGGGCAGACTGAGCAGGAGGCTTGGGGTACTGGCGAGACTGAGTTTGGAGGTGAAGGTCGACGGTGGAGGATGGATCAGAGTTGATCATGAGGATCTGGTAATCAGACGAACTAGAAATGGAAGGTGGAGTGGAGGCCCGCCCGTCAGGGGGTTGGGTAGCCACGAATCCTTGCTGAGGGAAAGGATCAGTAAACACAGCTGGTTGAGTAGAGGCCACATTAGGGGGATCATGAGGGGAGGCATGTTGTCCGCGCAATGTGGCTTGAGACTCCGACATCTGCCACATCTGTGGTAAAAGGGGACAATCGTGGGTGTAATGACCGTAAACACCGCAACACGAACAAGGCTTGTTAGTACGAAGAGGCCTATCCAGCTTGGGCTGAGTGCCCTGTGGCTGGTTAGCAGTGCTAGGGTCAAAACCTTGAGGATTGGGTCCAAGAGTACCAGGGGCAGAGTGATTTGGATTACTCCTCCGCTCGTGAGAAGAGGGGGATTAGTCGCGCACCGCTGTGCAAATACTTGCCCCAAAGGGGGTTGTAGGTGTTGTTGTCGGGTGAGGAGGCAAGGGAGGGAAGCGCATATGTCGGAGGAGCTGGCATACCGAGTCGCAGACAAGGGCAATGGTTAGGGTTGGGCGCATTGAGGTAACCGTATGTCAGCAAAAGGAGGAGGCATGCCATATCTCAGATACATGCTACCTGGAGGGGGAAAAGTGCTAGAGGTGCTGGCCCCTCCTTGAGGAAGACCATAGCTCATAGGAGGTTGAGAGTACGAATGGGAAAGGGCTCCAACGATACCGTCGGCAGAATGAGATGCCCCTGGGGCGTTAGCGCCGCCGGGCCTGGGGAGGTTAGGAAGGGTGGTATAAACATAACCAGACTGAGCATAGATTAGGTCATATTTCAAGGCTATTTGGAGGGCGGATTCTTTGGTTTGAGGAAAATGGGAGGCGACATCTTTGCCAATGGGAGCTAAGAGAGAGCGAAGGAACCAGTCCATATAGATCCGATCTTCGAAGGGGGGAGCTCAACATAAGCTTCGTCTTCGTCGCCATTCCTGGACATGAGCGGAAAGGCGGGTTGAAGAGGTTTGCTTGAAAGAGGTCAAAAGCTCCGTACCAGTATTGTATCGGAGAGGGAGCTGGAAGTAAGATAGAAAGGCTTGGGCAATGGTCGCAAAGGTGGTATTGGAAGAGGTGGCTTGGTCGACATACCATTTAGAAGCTTCGCCGGTAAGCGTGCATTGGAACAATCGAAGACGAATGGAGTCATCGGTGATGGAATTGGAGGAACACCACATGTGGAAATATCAGACATGGTTGGTTGGATCTTCTCCAGCAAGGCCTTCGAACTTAGGGATGTTGGAGGGGAGCTTGGTTGGCATAGCAGGCCAACCAACATTGTGGCGAATAGGGTCATTGATAAACTGATTGAAATCGGGGAGGCTGAGGCCTGCAATGTACAGCAGCAAGGGTATGGTCGAGGTAGTTCCTGTGGCGGTTACGCTAGTAGTAGGTCCGGCATTAGGGCTTGGAGGACCACTAGCATTAGGCCTTGGACCAGACATGGTGAAGGTGACAGGGGGAGAACCAGGAGGAGAAGGAGAACCCGATGAATCAGGAGAGGAGTATAGATGAAAGCGGACTCGGAGGAGGATCGGCTCGACGACGGTGGGCCTGGAGCAGCGCCCGACCAACCAGAACTCGAGGGTGAAGGCCAAGAAGTTCTCGTAGGAAGGCGCCTTGGGTGAAGTAATGATGACAGAAGAAGGGAAACCCTATTGTGCGTAAAGGAGCGAATCAAGTGAGGTCAAGGGCAAGGTGCAAAGTGATACCTGATTTTAAAGTCTTTTCCTGGCGGTGTAAACCAGGCTCTTCTTCGCTTAGGGTGAGTGTGTGGCATGCGTTAATTTTAATTTTTAAACCCTTTTCGTTTTGAGAGAAAAAGTGTGCTGCGTAACTGAAAATAAATCTGCAGAGAATAGTATATAATGCTGAAATAACAGAAAAATAACAGCCACTAGTGCATCGATTCAACCCAAGAAGGCGGGTCACTCAAAACTAATCTAAAAAAGGGCAAAAATCTAGTCAAAACACACTTAAAAAGAGGCCAATAGATCTAGGGTCAAAAGGGACAGGGATCTAAAGGATAAAGCTGCTGAAAAGAGGTGCAGATCACAGCCAAGAGATAGAGGCAAGGTGGCTGGAAAAAAGGAGGAAATCAGCAAAAAGTGGAAAGGACAGGGATGAGGTCCTAAAGAGAGGTCCAAACAAAACGACAAGAGGTGATTTGAAAGGAAGAAAAGATGATTTAAAGGGATCTGAGGAGGAGGTATCAGATCTGAAAAAGGGAAGGCTGAAACTCTGAAAAACAGACGGCTGAAACAGCTAAAAACTCTTCCACAAAAAGTGGAGGGTACTGAAGCCCTAGGGGGCTATGTTCCCACTTAGATGAGCCAAAACAAATTAGAACCAGGTCAAAGCGGGCTAAGACAAAGGCTAGGAAACCCTGACAGAAGCTTCAGCAGAACCCAGAAAAATTGCAGAAAAACAGCGGAAAAAAGGGCAGGTCGCAGTTTCTGACCTATTTTCAGTGCAGGTTGCAAAAAAGAGGCTAAAAAGTGTGACCTGGAGGTCCTGGTCGCAGTTTTTGGGCCGAAAAGTGCGACCTCCTGTTCCGATTGTCTCGGTGGCAGATTTTCGGAAAAGTTGTTGTCTCAGTTGCGGCTGATGTCTGTCACCTGCGCAATAGGGCCAGAAACACGCAGAAGTTAAAAATTTTAATGTTTTAGGGTTTTATGTGAGAAAAACAACATAAAAATAGGAGAAATAAACAGCTGAAAAGAAACCCTAGGGTCTGAAGTAGCTGGATATGCAGGAATATGAAAAACGACAGCGGTCGTAATTTAAAACTCGTGTGGAGTCGCCATTTGTTAGTATGAATCCTTTGTCGAAGTGTACGAAAAATGACCACTTTAGCTACGCATAACTAATAGCCCTAACAACAAAAGTGGCTGCCAATATCTTCAGATCTGCGGTTAGTTGAACATAAAAGAGCTGCAAAAACCAGATCTATGCATGGAAAGACATTAAGCAAAAAAAACAAGGGTTTGCTCCATATACCAATAGACAAGACAAGAACAATTTTTGAAAGAATTTTTATATTAATCGGGCACCTGGGAGGAAAACAAGAAGGCGTATCCAATTCTCCTCAGTGGGATGGGTTCTTGGAAGTCCTCAGCACTTCAGATCTAAGATTTCTCTCTCTCGTTGGTGTAGAAAACCCAATGCAAAGAATAGAGCTCAATGGGAGCTCACACAAAAAATGATGGAAAAATGGGACCAAGTGTATAGATCCAGAGTGATCTAATAGGCAACAAAAGGTGAAGAATGGTAGGAAAAACCCTCCTATTTATAACAAAATATTGGGTCATTCTAGATCTTGGTGCATGATTAAAATAATGTTAACCAAATCTATATCCACCTTTTATGGAATATTTTATTATATTTGTTGGAGGGAAAAGGTATTTGACTTGGGTCAAATCCCTTGATTTGTCAAAAATAAATAAATAAATGATTTATTTATCTTTTTAAGGAAGCGGTTAGAAGATAATCAAATAAATAATGATTTATTTAATTATGTAAGGAAGTGGTTGAAAGATAATCAAATAAATAATGATTATTTAATTATTTGTGGGTGATTTGGTCATATTTAACAAGGAATATTATCTAAATAAGATTTAAATAATTATTCCTAGAAAATAATAAGATAAATAAAGGTTTGTCTAATTAATTTCTTTATTTTTGGGTTAAACATGACTGGGAATAATAATTAAATTATGGTTTAATTAATTATTCCATGAGGAAAATCAAACAAATATAGGTTTGTTTAATATTTCCTTTTGGGGTTTCCTGTTTGGACCATAAATAACCTAATAAATGTGGTTTATTAAGCTATTTAACATAGTGAAGGCAATTTTACTTAGGGTAAAATTGGTCTTACATGGTGTACTTGGGTCCATCTAATGATAATAGGTTAGATGACCAAAAAATGGTGTAACATCTATAAAAAAAAAAATATGCTGATGTACAATAACAGAAGAAATCCTCGGCCAAATATTACAATGAATGGCCTTTTGGCTCTCGGCCCTTTACAAAAAGCTCTCAACCCATTCCTCACTCTCTCTGTATTCCTCACTTCCTCACTTCCTCACTTTCTCTCTTTCTCACCCTCACAAGCTACATATTTATACATAAATATAAGTTATTCCATTCCATAATTTCCTCCACACAAATCTCAACTTAAAATCTAAATTAGATTTATCCTTTTTTGGAATCAACTAAGTCTCGTTTATGGAATTCCTCATCCCTAGATTATCTACCTAATTCAACTCCACTCATATCCTTAATTATTTAAGGAATATTTACAGTAATCCTCACATTTATATTTTCTCTCTTAATTAATTAAAAATGAGAAAAATAATTAAAATATCTTACCCCCTAAATTACATAAAGTAATAATAAAAATTTAGCTTTGATGCGCCTGCATCAACTCCCTTCAAGGTAATGATAAAATTTGGCATTCATATATTTGAAGGTCAGATAGATGCAGACGACGTAGATAGATGGTTGAATTTTATAGAAGGGTATTTCTCGGTCCATGATTTCTCCGAACGAGAAAAGATTATTTTTGCACTCCTCAAATCCGCCCCCCATGTCAAAGACTGGTGAGAAACCTACTGTGATAAAAAGGACGAGAGGGAACCCTGTTTGTTCTTGGCTGCACCCACTTGGAATTTGTTTCGAGACGGCATCAAGGAACAATATTACCCAGTGGGGAGCTATGAGGACAAGAACATCCAATGGACCATTCTATAGTAGCAAAGGGATCAAAATGTGCACGAACTAACGAATTTGTTCCATACCCTGTGCACAAAGTTGGGTATTAAAGATTCAGAGATACATTTGGTGCTCAACTACCACAATTGTCTGCAAAGACACATTCAGGAGGAAATGGATCTCCTCGGTATTACCTTACTTGGCACGAAATATCGCTATGCCACCGAGATCGAGCAGAAATTTAAGCAGAAGAAGCGAGACTTTGGATCTGTGAATTCGAAGCCAGGGAAAGGCGCCCCCAAACCACAGAATAGGGGGAAGTGCCAAAGCAGGGCGACTCAGAACACCATCACAAATCCAAAGAAGGACACGAGGAAGTGGTGTGTATTTTATAACAGCCCCACTCACAACACAAACGAGTGTCGGGCCAAACACTTGCTGGTGGTTGAACTGAAGGCACCTGAATCAAATGCATGTTCTGATCCTTATCCAGAACCAGGCAAGGGAGATTACAAAGGGAAGAAGATCATTTATGTGGACCCTAGTGCCATTGTTGCCACCATCAAGCTCTAGAGGGAGGATCCCGAGGATCCAAAGGAGGGGGAGTGCCTCTTCCATTCGTAGATGTGGATGAAGGGTTCTCCATTGCAATTTATTATCGGTAGCGGAAGCCAAAAGAACCTCATTTCAGCAGAAGTCATGAAGCGACTCGGCCTACCGACCGTAGCACACCCACAACCGTATACCATTGGGTGGCTTCATGAAGGAAGATATCTTCGCGTCCGCCAGCAGTGCCTCCTTCCATACAACATCAAGCCATTCATGGATGAGGTGATGTGTGATGTTGCTCCTATTGATGTTTCTGATGTATTGTTAGGCCAACCATACTTGTGGAGGTGACATTATGTGTATGAGTCTAGGCCTCGTGCTGCTATTATTACTTTGGAAAATAAATTTTACAGGATACCAAAGGTAATACTGCCTCCTGCCATCTCTTTAACTACTACAAAACAACGCAGTAAGATTATTTCCCAAACGAGGAAATTTATTTTCATTACCATTCGCCCACAAGGAAAGAAGAATATTGTGGCCACAACCTCGAAGCAGGTCTCCCCTGAACGACAACGGTAGATGGACAAAGGCATGGAGGAATACGAGGAAATTTTCTCCTCACCCACAAGGGTTCCGCTACACTGTTAGGACAAGCACTCCATTGATCTGACCCCCGGTGCACTGTCGCCTCATATTTCCATACATCATGTGACTACATAGACAAAATCCACACATGTACTGTCTGAGGCAACTAATTTTATTGAATGCATCCAACACATCCGCTAACAGGTCCAAGACATCCTGGACAAATCCAATACCAAGTTTAGCAAAATTTTCCTCTCATGGAGGAACTTAACGCAATGGGGAACATTGATTTCTAAGGAGGGAGGAATGATCCAGGTGGATATTGGTGTCCACCCACCTTTTCCATTTGGACCCGCACCATCAATTCTTCCATTTTGTTAGTTTCAACACAACTTACAATTTTTAGCATTTTTTCGAGTCATGAACTTTCAGAGCCATTTTGAGGCCCTAATGATCCAGGTGGATATTGGTGGCAACCCACCTATTCCATTTAAACCCCCACCATCGGTTTTTTCAATTTTTTAGTTTCAGCGCAAATTACTATTTTTAGCAATTTTTTGGGTCCTGAACTTTTGGAGCCGTTTTGAGGCCCTAAACGACGTTTTTTGGGAAAACCGAGAGCAACATGGGTTCATGGACCAATTTTTCTCACATCAAAATTTTTATTCCTCATATAGATGTTTCTAACGAGGTATGGTGTGTGTCAAACAAAGATCGTATGCCAAAGTTACGTCCCTGGGAAGTTGAAACACCAATTTACCCAAACAAGGCCCATATTTTTGTCGCTTCATCTCCTAGGGTTAGGTTTTTGGATGTTTATTAATTTCCATTATTCCTCAATAATAATTAGGCTCTTGCGCCTAATTTTAACACAATTTAGAGGCCTGTAGCCACCACATCTCTTCTCAAAGATAAGCTACCAGAGCCCTAGCTACTTTATTTCCATTACATTTGTAAGCATATTTCTGTTATTTTATATTAATTAAATGAAGTATTATTTCCGCTACATCTCTGTTTTTATGTCTATTTCTATATTTTATTGCGTTTCTGCATAAATCTGGATCATCCTAAGAGTCCTCTAGATCCAAAAAATCCTCTCAAGAACTATAACCAACTCTAAAATATCTCTAACTCAAGCAACCTCTCGAGATCTCTTCTTAGAAGAAGATTATATTACACACAAATTACATTAATATTATAATCTTTATAAAGTTCCTAAAAAAATAGAAAACTACAAATAATTAACAATTAGGGAACCAACTCCCTTAGTAAATGAAATACCCCTAGGTCTTAGTCAAAGGTATTTGACTCAGAGGTTATATTCTCCTGCATCACTCCTTCTGCTTCGATCCACTTGATTTCCCTTTCTTTAGGCCTATGTTCTCTAGGTATTATGCCTATACACAAGCTTCATCCACCAATATGGACTTGAACAACATCACTTTCTTGTACAAATGGTTGTGTAGACACCCCAAATACTTGAGGAGTTCATATGTGTCCTTTGGGGAGATACCTAACATAACGGCCATATTTTTAAATTCTCTGGTTTACTCCTATACAATCTACACCTTCTTCTACCTGAAGTATTTCCATTAAATCCACTAGTGCTCCACATACTCGATAGGGTAAAAATGTGACTTTATGATGGTTTTTAAGTCCTCCCACTTCGTCAATAAATGACATCCCTCCAACCTCAAAGTAGCTGTGTGGATTTCCCACCAGGTCATGGCATGACCCTCTAATTTCAACCACATAAATGAAATCTTCTATTCTTCCTCAGTACGGTGAACACTAAAATACACTTATAATTGTTGCAACCGATGGTTTAGCTTGAGAGTATCGATCTCACCTTGGCATGAATTGAGATCAACGTTCACTTCCATTTTGAGCAGGGACTATGAATGGTTCACAACACTCAAATTAGGATCATCTCTTTTAGGTCATTTATTCGGTTGGTTCTCAGTTTCTTCCTGATCTCCCGATCTCCCATATGATCTATCCTCTATGTTGGGACCCCCATCCTCCCTGAATAGATTATTTCTCAAGGCCAACATAAGAAGAATGAAATTACAGCTTATATCTACAACATGTGCTTCTGGCTGTGAAAACCTCTCCTCTATAGGATCACGAGGGTTATTTTTAGATTCGTCAACTATGACTAGGGTTGTTTGAATTTTGGCTTAGCCGATCTATATCCTTTGAAAATACCATAATAAAGAAACTTGATTTGATACCAATATGATCCATAAAATTCCATGGGTATCCCGTTGGATAGTTCATCACAACAGATCTATTAAATTATACTTAAAAATCGAAAATCTAGACTATGAGGGTTTATTTCTCTTTAGATTCCTGGATATGTAGTTTATTATTTATTGCATATGCATGAAAATAAAAATTTATGTATAAAATAGAGAAAAGTGAAATAAAATCTCACAAAACATGATTTGACACAAGATATAACCTAGAAAACCCTTTCAGAAGAAATCCCAGATGGAAGGTGAAGCCTCTCTGCTACAAAAAAAAGCAACAAATTTTCACCCCCAAAAAACATCATTTGATGCCCAAACAATGCTCCCAAAAGGTTTCAGGCCTCAATTTGCCAAACTATGTCCTGCCAATAAAAATGGTCCCGTGAGATTATTCCTCCACTTTTTCCGCTCTAAAAGCATCAATATGGATGAAAAAAATACAATGATCTAATCTGGATAAGTTAATATGGACTTCCATAGCTTCTTTTGCAACAACATCCAATGTTTTATCATCACTAAACTTGATCTTCAATTTAAAACTTTCATCGTTTGTAGAAAAAATATCCTTATGTCCTAACATGAGGTTAGAATACCTTGAATCTAAATACCAAACATATTAATTTCCATCTTAAGATTTTTCATAAGATAAAAATAAATTGTTTGGATAGGCCTCATCACTCTCTTGAGCATAACAAACACTTTTGTTATTATTACCTTTTCAAAATCTACAATCCCTTTCAAAGTAGTCACACCTATTACAATGATAACACTATATATTTCTATTATCAAATCTTCCTTTACCTCTTCCTCCTTAACCACCTCTTCTTCTATTTATTCTTGAATAATTTTGATTTTGATCTCTACTTTGGCCTTGCTTTCTTTGGTAATAGTGTTGGAATATTCAATCTTTGTAATTTTTAAGTTGGACAATACATATTTCTCATCACTCTTCAAACGAATATCACAATATTTCCTCATTTGACATAAGAGATCCAACTAGGTGATCATTCTGAAGGATAGACAAATCCTTGCTTTTTTCAATGATTATGGAAACATGATTTCTCTTGGTGTTAAAGACATCAACACTTTTTTAATCACAACCTATTTGTTAACTATTTCTCTAAAAGTAACCATATTATTGACTACATGCTTTACTCTCACACAATAGTCAGTCACATGTTCAATTTTTCATTTGCAAATTCTTAAATTCTCTTTCCAGTGCATCTAGTTTAAAAAAATTGACTTGATCACTACCTTGGTAAAATTCTTGTAGATTCTTTTAGGGCTCTTCCATTTTCTCTGCACTTGCAATTCTCTAAAATAAAGTGTTATCTACATATACTTGAATGTGGAACAAAGCTTGAAAATTCTTCTTTTAAGCCTCATTCTTAGTTGCTTTATCATTGGTTATAACAATGTTCCAATAAAATAGCTCTAATAAGTTGTTTCTATAATGTCTCATAAAATATTTCCCTATCAAAACAACATTCATCGTCTTAATGCAACAATAACAATAATCACTTCCATTAAATTCTAGAAAAGAAAAAAAAAAGTTAGGATTACAGGATTATCCCAAAAAAATCACTTTCTGTAATACAAAATGAAGATTCTATGCATACCTAACTTTGAACTAGTTAAGTAATCAAATATAACATTATAGAAAAAATAACATCAATAATAAAATAGGAGGCACTTAGATCCAAGGCACAAAAAGAATAATTTTTCATTTCCATAATTGCACACACAAAAATATGTTCAACATTTATCATCATAATAATAAAGGTACATCACCTAATAAAAGGAGTTTGCGGCCTTACATAAAAACAAATGGTTTCTAGTTATCGAAGCTTATAGCAGTTTATTTTGAAAAATAACTCATACATTTTACTATCATGCATTATTAGCACAAAACTTTGAAAGTGGGGCATTTAAAACAAAATTAATGTAAATTACATCTCAACATTAAAATGCTATGTATAATGTATAAAAATAAAACTAAAAATGAATTGGATACATGAAAAGAATGACCTATATAATATATAATATTTAAAAGAATAACCCAAAAAAAATTGCATGCATGGCATTGAATAACAAGCCATTACATAAACTTGGTAACAATATCTCATATTGCAAATCCTAATATTATACTTATACAATTTTATTTGTTTTTTTCTCATGCATAAATCTAAATCTAAACTCATATACACCTCAAGGAACTGGATTAAAAATTCCAAATTTTCATCACTTATACCCACCCAATTTTCAAAATATTTCAAAATCTACTATTATCATAGAATTGATTATAATTCACCATTATCATAAAATTGATTATAATTCACTGCTGTAATCCCCGCCTACTTATTATTCAAGGATTTAATTGAATACCACATATAAATTCATGTAATTGTGAGAATAATGCAGAAATAGAATTAGTTGTGAGTGGTTGAACGAGAGGGTGTAATTAGGAATTGGTTGCACATATTCAGGTTTGTTTCCTCGTTTTCAGGAGGATTAGGTGAGTGCAGTTCCCTATATAAGTGTGATGTAATTGAGCAATTGAATTCATTGTGTTGAGTGAGCTTGTCTCACGTTTGCTGGTGTTTCTGCTGTGCGTTTTGTTTTGTAATTTGGTATCAGAGCTGAGGTTTGTTTGGGTATTGGATTGAGCTCTGGCTCATCCGCCGTCAAAACCCATCGAGAGGTGTTGTTCGTGCCTGGCGTGGAGCGTGTGGAATGTGAGCGTGAGCGTTGACAGCAGAGGTCGGTTGAGATCAGCGTGCGTGCAGTCCAAGAATTTCCGAACGTGGGGTTTTACACAGCAGAGGTCGGATTTCTTTTTAATTGATGCTGTGTGCAGATTGTAAATATTTTTTTTAGAATATAATTCAAGAAATTCCACAAGAAATTCCAGTGCAGGTTTTGTGAACGCCTGCTGTTCATAAGCGTGCATTTGCCGGAATCAAGTGGCATCTACCGGAATAGCGGCCCAATCACATGTGCTGTAAGCGCAATTCACTTCAAATTTCCAGCGTGTGAAGCTGAAGTTCCAGGTCGAGTTTGAAATTCAGTGCGTTGAATTCAATTATGCCGGATTCCAAAGCACATTTGGTTAATTAATGTAAGTTTTCCAAAGCACATTTGGTGCATTTCTAAAAGTTTCTAAAGGCTGTGCGTGGAGTTTTTTAAAAGATTCGCATCTGCGTTATTTAAAACACAGCGACCACCATCCACATTAGCTGCGTTCCTTTTAGTTAAGAGCTATTGCCAACGTTGTCATTCAAATTCGTTGGGTTTCAAAAAGTTTGCTGATGCTGCGAGTGGAGTCGAGCTTGTTTTTGCTGTTGCTGGATCAAACGTGGAATTTTGTTTGAAGATTGCATTGAACATTGCTGCTCTTGCAGCTCTTGCCAGCGTTTTTTTTTTAAGTTTGCTGAGCTATATATATATATCTCATGCCAATTTTGTTTTTTGAAGTTTTGAAGTGTTTGCCAGAATTGACTTGCAAAAATACTGTTTGAAGCTCATTTAAGCAAGCATATAGCTCCAATTCAGTGCAAGATTACTGCTGTAAATTAATTTCCAGCACATTAAATTGGATTATTGCTGTTGAAATGGCTAATCCACTTGCTGACTCCTATTTAAATGAGTCTTCAAAACTGGATGGTGAAAATTATGTAAATTGGAAGTTTAAGCTGATCACAGTTCTGGAGGCATACAATCTATGGACGATTGTCAAAGGTGACGAGCCCAAGCCTCAACCTCCTGCTGCCACTCAAGATTGGGAGAAGCGTGAAATGAAAGCAAGGGTGCTGCTACGCATGTCAGTGAAGGACAATATTATTCCTCACATTCGGGACTGTGAAACTTCAAAGGCGACATGGGACACTCTCAAAGGTTTGTATGAAACTACTACTGCAAACCGTATTTTATTTTTAAAAACAAAGCTGCTATCTATCAAAATGGAAGCCAATGAAAGCATTAGCAACTTTGTTTCCCGAATTAAAGACTTGAGTGATAAGCTTGGTGATATTGGTGAAAAGGTGTCTAGTACAGACTTGGTAACTGTTGCTTTAAAGGGGTTAGTCCCAGACTATAAATTCTTTATTTCAGCTCTCTCAGCTAGACCGACACCTCCTACATTTGAAGAATTGGCTGGAATTCTTCTTCAAGAAGAAGAGCGAATGAAAAATTTTGAACTGGAGTCAAATGGTTCTGATTTGGCTTTGACTGCAAGAGGCAAAAGACCATTCCGAGGGAGACCATGGGATAGGAACAGAGGCCGTTTTCAAGCAAAGCAGAAAGGTATGGCACCTCCTGATTCTTATGTTAAGAGGAACATTGAATGTGATTATTGTGGAAAACCTGGACATCTGGCTAAAGATTGCTATAGGAGAAAGAATAATGAATCAAATCAAAGACATAGAAGGCATAATGGAAATTATATAAACAGAGACACCTCAGTGAATGATGGATTTAAAAATCTTAAGTTATTTCTTTCTGATGCTGCATTGTCTGGTGAAACTGATGATGAGAATGCATGGTTCATCGATTCTGGTGCATCGGCACACATGACTTGTAATAAAGAATGGTATGATAAATATTATGAGAAATCTGATGGTACACACATTTACCTAGGAGATGACAGGTCACTTAAAGTTCAAGGCTATGGCATAATAAATGTGTACTTACCTAATGGACAAATGCGACAGATTCATAATGTGATGCATGTACCTGCTCTCAAAAAGAATTTGATATCTGTTTCCACTATCACTGATAATCATTTAAAAGTAGAATTTGGTAAATTGGGGTGTATAGTGAAAGATGTTCAGGACCACTACAGGGTTGTTTCTACAGGTACCAGGGTTGGAGGATTATACAGATTGGATGTGACAGTGAAGCGCCATGTTGCATTGACATCCAAAGAGACATCGACAACAGAATTATGGCATCACAGGTATGGGCACCTAAATTACAATGATTTATCGTTGTTGCAAAGGAAATCAATGGTTGAAGGTCTTCCTGTTATGAAGTGTGAACATTTACCATGTGAAGCTTGTGCACTTGGTAAGCAGCATAGAGAAGAGTTTCCTGTTCATACCGAGAAACGAAAGTATGATATACTTGAATTAATTCACACTGATGTATGTGGACCTATGCAAACTAGGTCTCTTGGTGGTGCTTCATACTTTGTTATTTTTATTGATGATAGATCTAGGTATACCTGGGTCTATTTCATTAGAAGGAAAAGTGACATATTTGAGTATTTTAAAGAGTTTCGAACTATGGTTGAAAAACAAACAGGAAAGTGCATTAAAATACTCAGATCTGATCAAGGGGGTGAATATAAGTCAAAAGCATTTAACACCTATTGTAAATCTAATGGAATTCAACAACAATTCACAGTGCAACATAACCCTCAGCAAAATGGTGTTGCTGAGCGATGGAATAGAACCTTGGTGGAATCTGCTCGTAGTATGCTGCAAGGTAAGAACATCTCTAATGGTTTCTGGGCAGAAGCCATTAACACTGCTGTTTATATGAAGAATCGATGTCCCACTAAGCAATTAGTTTTTCAAACTCCTTTTGAGGTCCTTCATGGTTATAAACCTGATGTGAGTCATTTCAGAGTCTTTGGATGTACTGCTTTTGCTCATATTCCTAAGGCTAACAGAAGAAAACTTGATGCCAAGTCAATCAAGTGTGTTTTCATTGGGTATTGTACGGATCAGAAAGCCTATAAATTGTTTGATCCAAGTTCCCATAAACTATTTGCAAGTCGTGATGTGTTGTTTCATGAGCAGGCTGATAAAAGTAATACAAAGAATGATGCATGGCATATATCTAATGATGCACATATCAAACTTGATACTTTGATTAAGCAGGAACATGAACAGGTACAGGTACAGGTACAGGATCAGGATGAGAGCAGTATGAGCACATCTAGCAGCAGTGAGTCATCACAAGGGGGTGATTCACCTCAAATCCGACGAATCATGGATGGAACACCCACAGGCATTGAAGCACCAAGAAGGTCATCCCGACAAACTCAACTTCCTGCAAGGTATAGAGACTATGCCTTAATGTCTAATATAATGAATGTTGAAGAACCAATTGATTATGAGCAGGCTAAACAACATGAACCATGGATTAATGCTATGAATGATGAGTATGCTTCTCTAATAAAAAATCAAACATGGGAATTAGTGGAACTTCCTGCAAATAAAGTTCCAATTGGAAGTAAATGGTTGTACAAATCAAAATTTAAAGCAGATGGTACAATTGATAAATTTAAGGCAAGATTAGTAGCAAAAGGATATGCTCAAAAGGAGGGAATTGATTATGAAGACACTTTTGCACCAGTAGCTAAGTTGAATACAATTAGATTACGGATTGCCTTAGCCACAAAACATAATTGGAATATACATCAATTGGATGACAAATCTGCTTTTCTAAATGGTGATTTAAAGGAAGAAGTTTATTTGGTTCAACCTGAAGGGTTTGTCAAACAGGGACAGGAGCATCTGGTTTGCAGGTTAAGAAAGGCATTGTATGGTTTGAAACAGGCGCCGAGATCATGGTATGTAAAGATTGATACCTTCTTTCTTCAGAATGGATTTGTGAAAAGCAAAAATGATCCTAACTTGTATGTTAAGAAAGATGGAAAAGGAAATGTTGCTTTAATATCTTTGTATGTGGATGATCTCATTATCACAGGCAGTGCTCACAAGTTAATTGAAGAAATTAAAGTTCAGTTGTCACATGAATTTGAAATGAAAGATTTGGGTGAATTGCATTACTGTTTAGGAATTGAGGTATGGAGAGAGCCTGGTAAAACTTTGATCACTCAAAGCAAATATACAAAGGAGATTCTTAAAAAGTTCAATATGACAGATTGCAAAGCTATGTCAACTCCCTTAGAACAAAATGCAAAGTTGTACAAAGAAGATGGAACAAAAGAGGCAGATGGAACATTATATCGTCAGCTAGTGGGAAGTTTGAACTATCTCACCACTACCAGACCAGACATTGCATACTCAGTCAGTATCCTTAGTCAATTCATGGCTAAGCCTTCAGGAAATCACTGGAATGCTGCAAAGAAAGTTCTCCGATACTTAAAGGGAACATTGAATCTTGGTATTATGTATACTGATGAATCTGATGTTGCACTGACAGGTTTTTCTGATTCAGATTGGGCAGGAAATCCAGATGACAGACGATCTACCTCTGGCTATGCATTTCATATTGGATCAGGGGTCGTATCTTGGAGTAGTAAGAAACAACCAATTGTTTCTTTATCATCAACAGAATCAGAGTACAAAGCTTTGACCAATGCCACCTGTGAAGCTATTTGGTTGCGGAGAATTCTTGCAGATCTTGAAGAAGCGCAAAGTGGTTCAACATGTATCAATTGTGATAATTAGAGTGCTATCAAATTAGCACATAATCCAGTTTACCATGCTAGAACAAAACACGTTGAGTTACAGTACCACTTTGTACGTGAGAAAATTGAGTCAAATGAAATTGAATTGATATTTTGTAACACCAAGGATAATGTGGCTGATATATTTACTAAGCCCCTTGGTAAAATCAAATTTGAAGTTTTTAGAAGTCAGTTAGGTATTGTAGAAAATCCATTTCTCCATTAAGGGAGGATGTGAGAATAATGCAGAAATAGAATTAGTTGTGAGTGGTTGAATGAGAGGGTGTAATTAGGAATTGGTTGCACATATTCAGGTTTGTTTCCTCGTTTTCAGGAGGATTAGGTGAGTGCAGTTCCCTATATAAGTGTGATGTAATTGAGCAATTGAATTCATTGTGTTGAGTGAGCTTGTCTCACGTTTGCTGGTGTTTCTGCAGTGCGTTTTGTTTTGTAATTGTAATTTGACTCCATCGACATGTCTCTGACACGTAATGGATACACAAAAACTATCAATGGAAGTGACGATGAGAAGGCTTAGAAACCGATTCTCTCAAAGAATAAGAATGGATAGTGCCAACCAACTATAGTGGCCTTTCACATCATGTAATGATTAGCGTGGTTGGACTTTGACATCAGAAAGAAGAGTTGTGATATGCAAAGGAATTGATCCCTGATACCTGCAACGAGCATAAGCATTGGCTTCGTCTAGGGAAATTTATACCATTTAATTTTACGTAGATGGTAGATTTAATCTATTGAATAGATATTCATGAAAGTTAATAAATATTATTTAAAATTAAATCAAAATTAATAATTAATTTTATTTCATTTTTATTTAATAATTAAATATATATAATTAATTTTAATTCTTTTACACCATTTTTTTTAAGAAATTACTTTTTCTATCCGTCAATTCTTGTATATGAAAGTGTTAATTTCAATTTGTTGTTTTGGAAAAAAAAAATTCTTCATATTAATAATCATTTTCTCATTTAAACATTATAATTATATTGAGTGGCACATTTTACAGTTTCCGTATAAGGGACATTATTATAATTATTTACATAATTAATTCACCATTTTTTTTAAAGAAATTACTTTTTCTATCCGTCAATTCCTGTATATGAAAGTGTTAATTTCAATTGTTGTTTTGGAATTTTTTTTTTCTTCATATTAATAATCATTTTCTCATTTAGACATTATAGTTATATTTAGTGGCACATTTTACAGTTTCAGTATAAGGGACATTATTATAATTATTTACATAATTAATTTGGAATTGATTGTGTATTTTTAAAAATAAAAATAAAATTGTATAATTTGTTTTGGTAAAATTTACATTGAAGTATAATATTATATAAATAAATTCTAGAAGGGAATTAAATCTGGGTGCCAAACTACAAGAGCCTAATCTAGTGATTGATGAGAATTGACTGTATGACCTTCCAATCTATGAGGTACTTAGCAATGAGAATTCAATCAATTAAGCTAATCCTTAGAGCATGTATAAACATATATATTATATAATATAATTGAGAAAAATAAATTCTTATGTTAAAATTTTTTTAAAATCTTTCTAATAATGTCATTATTCTACATTTTGATCATTTTCAAATATATTTTTAGATCAAATTTATATATTAAATCCAACAAAAATTTATGAGAATTGCAATTTTAAACTATATAATCTACTCAATTTAAAATCTGAACAAAATTTTCAAAATATATATATAGTCTCTTTTGCCAAATTCATTTTCAAGTTTGGCACTATCCAACAAATTTGTCATACAGCCAATCTTCAGAGTGTTATTACACTTCTGTTTGATCGTATTAAAAAACAATTTCAAACCATAACGCAATACTTTATAAATGAGGAGGGAAGTCGGACATGGTTCTATAAATGAGATACGTAAGACACTCAAGATACCAAAGTTATGAATAGAAAGGTAACACGCTGCATTATTAGAGGGAACTTTCACGAAGTAACAACTGATGGAGAAAACAACAGCGGCCACCTGGGAGATACTTCCTTCATGGGATAGTACCGCCATTCCTCTGAAGCTAAGTCCCCATTCCTCAATACGATGTTAGCATTAATTATGGCTGGTTATGGTCATGTTTCCATAATGGACTGTACCACCACAACTGGACCAGTCAATATACCAATTCATTTTTTCCTTAACCGTTCAGATTTCCAAAAGTTCCATCTTGTCATATTGATTTACCGGTGCAGCATTTGGGGTTGAGATTGAAGCTACTCATGCTCTTCTTTCTATCTTTACAATCAGACAATGGGTTTTAACAATCTGTGTTTGGATTTCAACAACATCGTTAGTGTAGGTCTTAATTTGTTGATGTTAGAAAGGTAGAGGATATAAAACATAATGTAATATAAATAATTCACACAAGAAGCATATATGAGTTGTGATTTTTCTATTAATCACATAAACTTTAGATTTTAATCTCTGAATATAATGAACCAGGTGAAAGGTATTTATTTTTTTGGACTAACTAGTCACTTGACATACACGTACTTGCCAAATTCATCTATCACATAACTCTACTCAACGCTCAGTTAACTAACTCTCTAACTCTTCAACGCTCAGTTAACTAACTCTCTAACTCTTCATAGAGGAGTTAATTAACTATTTTAACAGTTAAATGAATACCATACATGATATACCATGCCACCATCATTGCGCCCCCAGTGTCAATGTGGTTGTTCAATACAATCATAAGTGTAAGTAATTGTATACTTATCTCTATTGTAGATTTGGGAGCCTGATCAAATTAATCTTATTCTTGTTGGTCAACTTTTGAAATATTCTCATAATTTACAATTCAGTTAATTTCTTTTATAATCCACTTAAATAAGCCACTTAGTCAAATTAATACATAGAATATGATTGTGAGGCTTGCTTTGTTTTTTAAGGAAGTATCTCTGAGCGCTGATTCTTAGAATATATATTCTGGGATCTTATGAACATAGGTTATATTAATTAATCAAATAATTGACTTCTCATATTTTTAGATTCTGAAATATTTCAAGAATCCTCAATCTACACAATAATGGCCAATAAAAAATGGAAAAATGGTGTGGTGACAGTTAAGATTGCTGTGAAATCACAACATAATGACCTCCACTATCCTTTCATCAACCGCGATCACTCTCAGCTCCTTCATTGACTGAGAACATTGAAATGGGGTCTTCTGTTACATACTATGTCATTCGAGTATACCTTCTGCTAGCATTTGTGTTCAATGTTCAGTGCATCAGGTACAACAACCATGTCAACTTTCTGATAAGAGTTGCAATCTCAAAGTGGGCATTCTTACCACAATGTAATCGGAGCGTTGAATAGGGCAAGCCATTCAACGCAATGAACACGATTAGGCATTCAAGACTCATCAGATAGGTTGAAGCCTCATCCATTGTCGCTACGACTTCCACACTGAGATCATGATGTCCTGCCTGCAGCCATGTTTCAATTAAAGTAGGTCACACTTTTCATGGATGCAGTATTTGCTAATGGCAGATCTCAAATCCAATCGGATCGGATCAGATCGGGTAAGATTAAATTGGGTCAAAATGGTCGCTAAAGCAGTTGGATCTAATTAGAAATATAATATAGACAGGTAACACGCGGTGGTTTGCATCAACTGCAAATTAAAAATAATGACAAGCTATGAATTGTAAATAAAAAAAACAGATAGCAAGCTACAAAATACAATATGATACGACAGAACAATTTAAAAGAACTACTCCCTTCAACCTAGTATAGCTATAGTTTTCACTTATAAATTTGTGCTTACAGAGATCCTTCGTATAAACGATGTTCAAATGATGTTTGCATTTAGCTACATATGCACCGAGAAAGAATAGTTATTGGGTAGGGAAGTGTCAAATGAAGTTTTTAGAAATTTCATTTTTGTGATTCATAAAATGTGTATATAAATTTTAGGTGAAAATCACATGTATTTTAAATGCTATTAAAAAATATATAAAATTTTATTACAATAGCTCGGATGTTGAATACAAAAAAACATATTATCGTTTTTTTAAAAACAACATAGTTTTATATTATTTTGACAAAATAACACATTTGGTAAATTTTTTGATGGGTACTGAAAAGATTGAGTAATTAGTTGATAAAAATAATAATCTCCAGTTAGTTAATTAATAGTTTACAAGTATTATTATTTTTAATTATTATTTAAATATATTGATCAAATATGTATTATAAATTATTTATATTTTTCAAATATAAATTATAAAATAATTTTTAATTTATAAATATCAAAATATAAAGTGGTATATTTTTAAAAACTAAATTATAAAATATAAAAAAATAATTTTTAATTTTATAAATATCAAAATAATATTTAAATTATTGTGATAATAATAATTTATAAATTTTTAGAGAAGAAGGTTAACTTAGTGTTAAGATAGTTTTAGTTTTAATATATGTTTTTAATGTTAAATGCTATTAAAATATGTATATAATTTTATTAAAACAGTTTCGATGTTAAATACAAGGGAATTGGCTTTTTTTATAAATATTATTTTAAATATAATTAAAATTGAAATAATTTTTAATTTTAAATGAAAAAAAAAAGTTATTTTTAATGGACTAAAAAATTATATTCTTTAAATGTAAAAAAATAACTTAATAACTCAAAACCTAAATACAATTAGGAAAATCACTAATCTATACAATAAACATCATATCAGTATTTGGTCGTAGTGGTCTCCAACATGTAGTCTCCATCGGGCAAACAAAAAGAATACTATGTTTGATTATTCATGTTATAATGCTAGTGGGAGCTTGAACTTCACAAGTTTATGATAGTATTTTTTTATGAAGCTATCCACATGACATAAATTAAGATACGTTTGTTCGTGATATAAAAAAAGAAAAGAGAGTGCACATGGAAATTATTAAGCATGAAAAAAAAAAATATCATGGCTTATGATAATATTAAATAAAAAGAATATATATATATATATATATATATATATATATATATATATATATATATATATATAAGTAATGTAATATATATATTTAAATCTATTCATTTGCAAATCTTAACTTTGGAAGATTGGTTTAGGCCATGGAATCTCAATAAGGAGGGGATATTTTCCTCTTCCCATCTAGAATGTCATTTTGAAGGTGGATAGCTTTAGGGGGGAATTGACAAAGGCTCAACCTTGTATATTTGTAAACAAACTAAATGAAGTGTTGAAGATTCCTCGTCCCACCTCATCTTAACATAGCATGACTTTGTCTATGGAAAGTCAAAGATTAATAGGGAAGCTTACTAGGATTTAGGCATTCCCAAGAGTAGTAGTAATGTGGATCTAGAAAAATTGAAAGAATCCAATGAATGGGAATCTAAGCATTTTTTTTTTTTTAATAAAGGAAGATAGAGACTTGATTTTTAGGAGTGGGTTGTATTTCTATGGAACTAGAGTTTTGTATTTGAACCATTCTACACTTGTCTTCAATTCAAAGCAAGATGTTATTACAATAATTTTAGTTTGGGTCCATTTAATCCACTTGCATTTGCATTTTTATAATGAAGATACCATGGGAAGCATGGGGAACTCCTCGGGCCAATGTAGAAATAGCTCGAAATTTGCAGCTTCTAATGAATCAAATTGAGATCAAAAGCCGCAAATTTCTTCTACTCAATCTTCGAAAAGGAAAACATACAATAGAAACACATGCAACCATTCGATCACAATGAACACAATATTTTTCTAGGGAACCCAACTCAGAGAAACCCATCCTCTATTCGTATTATATAAGATGAGAAAATTAATCTATTTCAATGACAACGTCAATCCTTGAAGCTCAACCTGCACTGCATTATCTCTTCCTCCTCACTATGGTTTCACAAATATTTAGCCAAATCTCAGCCTCTTGCTCCTTGCTATTTCCTTGCGCATTTCCTGAGGAAATTAGCTCCTAAGTAATAGGAAAATATCATATTTTCTTGCGCAATTCCCAAGATAAAAACCTCACCTGCTACATGTAAACAATGTACACTCATTAGTATACAATAATGACTACATTGATGCCTTTTTCCTCCACTCAACTAGGAAATTCAAATCCATGCATGAGTAGGGTTATTTTTAGTAAATTAACTAGTTAACGAAGATATCAGTGAGTTAACAATAGTTACAACTGCTCAATTAAACTCCTATTGACTCTATTCATGACTATAGCTCAAATAAGTTAGTTTCACTAATTATAAATCCACTAGATTTCTAGATCTTAACAATCAACTCATGCACAACTCTACTTCATGCCCACAAACTTGAATTGGATGACTTAACTAACTGACTTGGCCATGTCACTACTACTAACTACAACTCAAGTCATCCTACTAATGTGGAAATTCGAATTCCTCCATTCGACTAAGGCACAAGTCAAATGAAGCTTTAAATTCTTGCTACAATTTAACAACTAATACCTACACGAAGATTATGTGCAGCAAGATCAATCTCAACATTCCATAGGCAATAAAACAAGGGAGAGATTTTCGTGATAAGTTAAAGCAAATGCACTAAAATAATCATGTATTAAGGAAAATAAATTTAAAAAAGATGATAGGAAGGTATTTTAAGATTTGAGGGAAGAAATAGAAAACAAGGAAAGGGAGTTTGAAACACAATAATTAATTAAAAAATATTTTGGTTTTAGATTGAGAGACATAAATAACATTGGAGCTTCAGAATTTACCCAAGGTGTGGTGTAGTGTGGTGGGGGAGTCCTAAAATGTAGAGAAATAATGAAATTAGTCTCTTGATATAGATATGGGTAGCAAGAAAAAATAAAACTTAAAGATATTATCAAGCAAGAAAATCCCTCTATCATCCTTGTCTACAATACTAAATTAAAGGGAAAAGAATATAAATATATATGTGTGTGTGTGTGTGTGTGTGTGTGTGTGTGTGTGAAACACCTTGGAAAATATGAGAATAATAATTATTTAGCTCCGAAGGCACATTTGGAGTTATATGTATAGTTTTTAACAAGTGATTTTTGAATTTATATTTCTCTTTTAAGACACAACACTAGCATATAACAAGATTTATGCATCAAAAAACTAGTAAGAAATATAAAAAAATCAATGTATATATGCCAACAATATACAAATAAAAAGGGGGTTGTTAGTGTTAGTATGAATCTTTCGCCATTAAAGACCACTTTAGCTACGCATAAAAAATAGCCCTAACATCAATTATGGCTGCCAAATATCTTTAAACCTGAAATCAGGTGATCCAAATAATGCTGCACAAATCTAGATCTAAGCATACAAGACATTAAGCAGATAAAGTAAAATGTGGCTCCATGCATCCAATAGACAAGACAAGAATGATGTATTTGAAAGAATTTTTATATTATATTGAAAAGGGGGCACCTGAGAGGAAAACAAGAAAGGTGTTTTCCGGTTCTCGCCAATGGGATGGGTTCTTGACAGTCCTCAGCATTTCAAATCTAAAATCTCTCTCTCTTGTTGGTGTAGAAAACCAAGACAAACATAGAACTCAATGGGAGCTCACAAGACAAAAATGGAGAAAATGTGACCAAGTGTATAGATCCAGAGTGATCTAATGCAATCAAAGGCGACTAATGAATGGGGAAAACCCTTCTATTTATAACAAAATATTAGGGCGATCTAGAAACTTGGTGCATGAATAAAATATTATTAATCAAATTCTAGAACCACCCTTTAGGAATATTTTATTATATTTGTTGGAGGGAAAAGGATTTTTGACTTGGGTCAATTTCTTTATTTATAAATAATAAATAAATAAATGATTTATTTACTATTTTAAGGAAATGGTGGGAATATAATTAAATAAATAATGATTTATTTAATTATTTATAAATGATTTAGTCAAATTTAACTAGGAATATTATTTAAATAGGATTTAAATAACTTATTTCTTGGAAATAATCAAATAGATAAGGATTTATTTAATTGATTTCCTTGTTTTGGGTTAAATATGACCAGGAAATATAAACAAATATAGATTTGTTTATTATTTCCTTTTGGGGTTTCCTATTTAGACCATAAACAACTTAATAAAGGTGTTTTATTAAGTTATTTCACATAGTGAAAGTAATTTTACTTAGCGTAAAATTGGTCTTACATGGTGTACTTGGGTTCATCTAATGATAGTAGGTTATGTTATACATGTCAGCCCCCATTAAAAATTTTGGCCATCAGCCCCTCCTGAACCTTTAAAGTTTCCTATCGTAGCCTAAGAAACCCTTTTTCTATTTACCGTTGCCCTCCTCCGCGCTCAAAGCTCATAATAGAAGGCCGAAAGACTCGCTTATCAAAATATTTGAATCCGAGCCCCTTTGGTCCTAGCCTCCTACAGTTAGTTTTTCACGTAACCCGGGCGCATAACCGTGTGCCAGACCAAAAGGAGCTCATCGTTTAAATGCTATCGCGCCCACTTCAGACCATTGGATCGAAACACAAATCAATGGCCCAGAATCTCCTTTGCTTTGGTGGTCCCCGCGCCCGCGCCCACTCAGAAACCAGAGTTGTTTTCATCGCACTGCCTTTCATAGGCGAGCGGTATTCTCTAAATCGGAGCGATTCCATTGGGCACCCGCCACACGTCCCTGAGTACGGTGTCAAAACCAATCCTCATCGCGCATTATTGTCCGGACAGAGCTGCGCAGCGAAATCGATATGAGCCATTCGATCTGTAAGGCGTCATCCTACGGTCACCGCGCTGCGAAGTTGTGTATGTGTTAGGCCCATTGTACAGTGTTTCGGGCCCACATTCCATCGCCCTCCCACCAAGTTTCAACCGTTGATCTTGTTCGCGGATCGTATGGCCTAGAATCATTCACGGGTTCCGCTGATCAACCAAGTCCGCACCCACGTCATCCTATTACCAGTCTTGCGTACATCCCTGTCATCATCCCACGTGTCATTTGCGTTCACCTCCACCATTTATATACCCCGTTTACGTGTCATGTTCCAGTCTTTATATTATGTATCTCCGCCTCGTCCTTTCATCGTCGTTCCACTGCATATTTCATCGCCACCCTTCATTTCTTCGCCATTTATCCACGTTTTTCGCCACCCTGCATCTCCTCGCCATTTCTCCCAGTCCACATCACCATTTCGTGGTCACGACCACGTCCATCACCCTTGTGCCTGGTTTCTTTAACATGATTGTGGGTTTTTGCAGGTGTGCCGCGGCAGAGAATGATCATGATTCACCGCCTCCATTACAGAAGCCGAGAACGCGTGACAAGACCATGTTTCAGGAGAAAAATTTATGAAAAAGATCCGGGAGTTGCTAAGATATGACCACCATTAAAGAAAGCAAGAATTTAAATCTATTAAACCCTCCAGGGTCATTCAAATGCACAGGTTGAGCAGATGAAGAATTAATGGTGCAGATAAAAATATCAGTGGAAGATGGAGAAATTCAGCAATCAGCATTCAATGTTTCAGGCTCCGATTTAAAGATTAGAAGGCCAAGGGCACGCAGCACAGAAAACAATATCCTCCAGGTGTTATTTCTGCCGAAGTTTCTTCAGGAAAGTACAGAATGTTCATGTGGATCTATCTTCGCGTCGTGTTCCTGAAGAGATTTTCTTCCCAGTACATTTATTTTTGCAAAGCAGATTGTCAAGTACAGACAATATTACCTAGTCATTCAGCAATATGGGCGCGGATGTTTCTGCCATTTTGTTTTAATAAAACAATTAATTGTTTCCACCTACTTCTTTTATTGGTTTCTCTTCCCCTTCCTCTATAAAAGGGAGGAAGAAAGACATGGAAAAGGTTCCAGACTTGTATCAAAAAATTGTGCAGTGAAAGGCACGTTTGTATACATTTTGTAAAGCTTTTGTATGAAGGCTCAGAGCCCGTAGGGTCTCAGTGAGGAGGAGTTCTATCTGTAATGAGGATTCTAGTCTTTGGTATCTCACAGTATGTAACCTTCTCTTATGTGATTAATACAACATTCCATTTCATATATCTTCTTGTATCATGTACTTGTTATAGCATCATTTTTCACCCTCATGTGATTCATAATTGTCTTTATGGCTTTGGGCACCCATTCCCACAGACTTGAACAAACTTCATAAAAAACAGTGTTAAAAATCCCATACGCGGCTATGCCCAGACTTTTCCACGTGTATACGCGAGTCCACATGTACTTTTCCGCGTATGCCATTAAAATCATTAAAAATATATATATAAATTCCCTATTTTCAAGCTGGGTTGATGGTTACTCCAGTAGTTCAACCACCCCAGCACGTGGCCAACTGTTTCCAACTTATTTAAACTACTTTGAGGGAGTATAAAATCCCCTCATGTGCATGGCCTAAGGGAGAGAGAAATTTTATAGACATTATACTCTGTTGGAATCCCAATTCAAGTTTGAATTCCTGTACCTCCTGCACTTTCCTAGATTTATACAGGAAACCCTTGTTTCCTGGAGATGTTCATCCATTTATATGCCATCTTGAGTGCACAAGTCTTGAAAGTATCTTAGCGAGGCAAGGGCGGGACGGATCCAGACGACGGTCTGTTCGAAGATCGTGGAAGGATTCAGGTGATCTCTCCACTCTTTATTTTTGTACATGTTGTTCGTAATAATGAAAAACCATCTTGTTCCTGAACTTATGTGTTAATATCTATTTGCATATGTGAAAAGATTGATTATTAAGCATTCATTATGGTTTATATAATGTTTCACATGGATTACACTAACATTTAGGAGAAATATATGTTGTACAACTAGGTTTCCGTGCATGTTCTCTCTTGTTTTCCAGGTTGAAGGAGGAATAAGGGTTGCTGGGGGTTTGGACACCGCGGGATCTACATCGAACGTAGGAGTACGAGTGAGTTCTACTATCATTGTTATCTAGTTTTTAGCATTTAAGTGTGGTTGTGTGTGAGTCCTTCTGAATAGCATGCCCTGATCTGTGGAGGTTTTGACCTAACAAACCTCTAGGGTGTTTTTCCCCGAAACAGAACTGGCGACTCCACTGGTATCGCATTCTTGTGATTCCCCTGTTGGGTGGCTTCAGCTGTTTGAAAGGTTTCCAACAGTTTTAACTTTTATTTCCAGTCCAGTTAACTCTTTCTCAGTCAAACTAAAGACCTGGTTCCTTATCCAGGCTTGATCTTTTTTATTTTTTATTATTTACCTTTTCATACACAGGTTTGTCTGTACACAGACGCGTATACACACAGTTTTTGTTAAAGGGAGTCACGTATATGCGGGTTTCCTTTAACACATTCGCGTATGCATGCTTGTTTCAAAACTGTTAAAGCGCGTATGCACGCTTGTTTCAAAACTGTTAAAGCGCGTATGCCTGGGGGCAAATTTTGAAATTTTGGTTTTTAGCTTTTCTGGTCTTGTCTGCCTGTGGTGACCTGTTCTACAGTGTTTTTTAATCTCTGGACTATGTTTAAAGTGTTTGTATGTCTATTTCTCTCTCCTTTGTGTGAAGATTCTCTCGGTTGGTGAAATTTTTTGTTGTTACGTTTGCAATTTTGGTTTGAGTACCAAGGTCTTTTCTTGCAGATTCTTGGCTGTTCTGCTTAATCAGAACAGAGAGCTCCTGCTCATTTACTCTTTCCTTGTGCGTTGCTTCACATTTTGATTTTTTACCTATTTGGTGCGTTTGGTTTCCTTGATGTTCAGTAGACTAGTTTTATTGCAATTTTCGAAGAGTCTCTTTTCGATTCTTCGAAGTTTTTTATTGCAAGCTTATACTATTGTACTGAGTTGATTTATTGAGTTTCTTGTCTTCCTTTTTGCTTGTATAAAGCCCTGCTGCGAGAGTGGCATGGTTGGCTTTGAGCATTTTGTTGAAGTTATACTTGAAATTCAGAGTTTGTTTGACTTAGTTACCGGATAGTTCAATTGGTCTTCTTGAAATCTCTTTTTTATAAACTAAAACTGGCATATAGGTTAGGAAATCCACTTTCTGTTGCATTTTGCATACTAGCCTCCATTTTGATCACTTGCCATAGGGTCGATCCCATCAGGTCATGAGTATTTCACCCATTTCACTCGCTGATTATTTAATCATGACTTGGTGGTAGAGCCTTCCTTTACATGGGCTTCCTAGTTAGTTCCTCGCTATCACTTGTTGCCCATGCTGCGTTTTATGTAGGCTCGGGAGTCCTCTTTTGTCCCGCCATGACTTATGTGTTGAAGCTTCATTCTTCTTCTTCCTCACTATCATTTTTCTGGCTATTACCCTAGAGGCTCCCTGGTGTCGTTAAGTTGTATTACTGCATTGCATATTGGCTACTTGTTTATCCTGGCCTTTAGCCGGCTTCATTTGGACTCAATGTTTAAGCCAACTTTTGACCTTGTCTATCTGTACAAGTTAACCATTGCATGCACTTGGCTATCGCGACTTGACACCCTTTTACCCATGGATGGAACATTCCTCTGAGTATCGCTTACCAGTTTTCGCCACCTTGCATTGAGCATAGGATCGTTCCAATCCTAGGAACTAGTGCATCTATTTCTTGATACTCGTTCTATCCATTGTACCATAGCATTCGTTTATTCTTTTTCAGGCTTATTATATGAAAAAGACAAAAAAATCAAATATAACAAAAAGAGTGGGAACGGGATGTAACTTCGTAATTTGATGGCAGTAGAGTGTCAGTTTGTCGCCCTTGAACAAAGCACATATACTTATATATATTTCCTTCATTTGGGATGGTTTTAGTCTTGACCTAGGTTCATCCTTTGCCTTGTTTCACTGGTCAGTTCTCCCCCGGTTGGTTATCTCTTCCAATCATATGGAGAGTTTGTTTTTGCCTCCTGCATAACAGACTTATACAATGTCACTTTTTACTGCCATGGTCATCACGAGTCGTGATTTTGTTCAAGGGAAGTCTAACCAGAGTCGGCCATTCTGCGGTGTCTCTTGACTCATTATTCAGTCGGCCTTCCCGGTCTTGTCAGTATCTTGTTCTATTACATCAGATGTTTTGGTCTTCTGCTCATGTTGGTTTGAGAAGGTCTCCATTGACTTCTTGCTGGCGATTTTGTCTCTTATCGACTACGACACATTACTCTGAGAGCAAACCTAGAGCTGCACCCTGGCCCTATTTCCATCATTGATAGGTGACCTTGTGCTCAGCATTTGATCATCATTATGGGTCTTTGACTGAGTGGTTTCCCCTGTGTTCGACGTCAGCACACATTATCACACTTGGGATTCGTGCAGTACCTTGATTTCCATTTGACCCTATCGGTGGATTTCTCGCCTCTGTGTCAGCTTTCATTATTGGTTGGTTCATAGGGTTTCTTCCGTGCGCTAGCTTCATCTTGTGCATGTCGGAAACATACTTCGGTTTTGGTTCCATCACTCTACTTCGTTCGATTCCTTCCAAATATTGGCCTGCGGGTTACACTCGCGCTGGACTGATGTGGGATGCCTTAATGCCTTTCTTCCAGCAGATCTTTTCCCATCGACTCCGACTCATTGCTCTGGGAATAAGGTCTAGAGTCTTTTTGTCAGTACCTTAGGGTTTGCAGTCATCAGTGGCAGACTCTTCGCTATCGATAGTGGGGATTCATC
The DNA here is from genome assembly GCA_034641835.2 of Pinus albicaulis. Taxonomy (NCBI): domain Eukaryota; kingdom Viridiplantae; phylum Streptophyta; class Pinopsida; order Pinales; family Pinaceae; genus Pinus; species Pinus albicaulis. The sequence goes on from CM076569.1 coordinate 305,298,513, forward strand.
ATTGCCTCCTGATTGGTAGATTCTTTCAAGTGTTCAACTTCAACTCATTCATTCGCACTTGTTAGATTGTACTGGGGCACCTTGACACTCATTATCATTATCGGTGGGTTGTCTCGCGTTGGTTAACGGTATACATCATTGACCGGTAATCCAACGATTTCTCACATGGTCGACTTCAGCTCACTTATTCCCATTGTGTAGAATTGTGCCATAGTGATCGGTGAAGACCTCGGGTTGCATCAGAATTTCTCGGTTCACTTTTGACAGTCCATTCAGTTTCTGCCAGTGATGTCGTCCACCCTTATATGTTGCAGTTCAGTACAACAGCATCTTATATGTTGGCTCCCGAGTTGCGTGATTGTACCATGAGATCTACCCCTTATGATTTGGTACTTGGAGATTCAGTTACTTATATGATCAGACATCCAATTTCAGCATCATTGATCAGCTCTCTATATGTGATACCTAGACATTGATTCAGACTTGTACTTCCGGGCCATGCTCAGATGATTCATTGTGTACTTTCAGTTCAGCTATACTTGTATACATTTTGGATCCATTCCGTACTTTTGATATGATGTATTTTTGACTGAGCATGGGTATGCCCGCCTCAGCATAAGTTGACTCTCTGTTTTCTTTCATTGGTTTTTGGCAGGCTGAAATCTAGTGAAGTCCTCTCTTGTCCTTGCGAAGTTCTTTCTATGTGCATAATACATTTCGGCCATCATGTACCCCTTCTGACCTCATATATTAGGGGGCATCTGTTATAGCATCATTTTTCACCCTCATATGATTCATGATTGTCTTTATGGCTTTGGGCACCCATTCCCCCTGAGCCAGATAAACTTCATAAAAAGCGATTAATAAAAATCCACTCTTTAGGTTATGCCAGAATTTTCTGTTGTCCAGCAAGTCCACATGCTTTTAAATTATGCTGCTAAAATCATTAAAAAATATCAACATAAAATTCCTATTTTTGTATGGTTGATAATTTACTCGATAATTCAACTTTGACACGTATTAGCTGTTTCAAGCGATTGAAACTACTTTGAGGGAGTATAAAATCCCCTCATGTGCATGGCCTAAGGGAGAGAGAAATTTTATAGACATTATACTCTGTTGGAATCCCAATTCAAGTCTGAATTCCCATGCCTCCTGCACTTTCCCAGATTTATAGAGGAAACCCTTATTTCCTAGAGATGTTCATCCATTTATATGCCATCTCGAGTGCACAAGTCTTGAAAGTATCTTAGCGAGGCAAGGGCAGGACGGATCCAGACGACGGTCTGTTCGAAGATCGTGGAAGGATTCAGGTGATCTCTCCACTCTTTATTTCTGTACATGTTGTTTGTAATAATGAAGAACCATCTTGTTCCTGAACTTATGTGTTAATATCTATTTGCATATGTGAAAAGATTGATTATTAAGCATTAATTATGGTTTATATAATGTTTCACATGGATTACACTAACGTTTAGGAGAAATATATGCTGTACAACTAGGTTTCCATGCATGTTATTTCTTGTTTTCCAGGTTGAAGGAGGAAGAAGGGTTGCTGGGGGTTTGGACCCCGTGGGATCTACATTGAACGTAGGACTACGGGTGAGTTCTACTATCATTGTTATCTAGTTTTTAGCATTTAAGTGTGGTTGTGTGTGAGTCCTTCTGAATAGCATGCCCTGATCGGTGGAGGTTTTGACCCAACAAACCTCTAGGGTGTTTTTCCCCGAAACAGAACTGGAATGCGAGTGGCTCACTGATTTTAGGTAAGGAGTCATCCTAATTGATGCCCATACTTGGATCAGTCAAGAACTTTAAATATGGCTCAGTCATGATATATTGTTTCATGTTCATTTCATCCATCTTTCTGCTATATTAGCTGATTTGGGAGGGTGCTTTTAAAACGCCATTGTCATGTATGGATTCTTATATTGATAAGCCCATGCATGGTTTTGTTGTGTATCTGGGTATTAGACCAAAGTTAACTAATACCTCCATGTATTTCTTTCACTACATACACCTTCTGATACTTGATTTCTATGGCATATTATTTGAATCGGCCCTCTTTACAGTAAATTGTCTCTTAATTGTCTGATGCTATTGTGTTGGAGTTTTGCATCTTGTCTCTGCAACATTACTTTCCCTGTGGCATTTTCTGTAGGTCCTGGTCCCATTTAAATCAATTTCCTTTTTTTACAAGAGATATCAGGAGAGCCTTTTGGATTGACACCCAAGTTATATTATGTGCTCCTTGCTATGATAAGATGTCCTAGGCACTGGTCTATGGAAACTCTAGGCTATCTCTAGGAGTGACAACAATTGTCAACAACATCTTTCTGGCGCCGTTGCCGGGGATCGAATTTAAGAATATCAGTTTCCCTGGGCCTCGACAAATCATATTCACTCTCTAATCAGGTGAACACAGAGAGTTGAAGAGTTGTATATCTCTCACCTTGGCGACTCCACTGTTGTTTTATTTGATAAATCTATTGGTAGTCCTGGCTCCTCGTAAGCCACATTTGAGGTCAGATACATCACAGTCAAAGACACCTTCAGTGTCTGACCCTGAGAAGATTATACATAGAAGAAGTTGGAAAGAAAGGAAATCAGTTCGTGCTAAGATCCCTGAATATTCTGTAGAAGATTATCCATCCTCTTCTTCTCAAGAAATCCAAGTAGAAAATCCCGACTCCACTGAGGGAAATCCTGAATATTACTCGGATAGCCCACCCCGGGGAAGTGCTATAACTAAAGAGAACTTCCATCTTACCCTTGAGGCTGAGGAAGTTAAAGAAGTTACAGAAGTAGCCCCTGTTAATCATGAACTATTCCCATCTACGCCTCACGCTGCTGTACAGTATATTCCTGTTATTATTCATACTCCACTTCCACCTCCGCCTCTTCCTCCTTTTGTACATCAGATTTTTGCACAACCCCAATCTCCTCCAATGGCTAATGTTCCAGCCTTTTTGTTAAACAAGTATGCTCCCCTGGCATTACCTCAAGTGTTGAATGATATGCCACAAGATTATTTGAAGATCCTGCCCAGATTCACTGGGGAAAATGAAATTGATGCTCAAAAACATCTTGAGACTTTCTTCTCTTTTGCAGAGAACTTTAATGTAGAACATTTGGATGTGGTCTTAAGATTATTCGTGCAGTCTCTGGACGGTGAAGCCAGAAAATGGTTCAAAACATTAGGAAACCGTTCCATAACCACCTGGGACGATATGGAAAATACCTTTCTCAGGAAATGGGGAGAAAAGAAAGATCATGGACAGTGTCTCACTGAGTTCAATACACTTAAGAAGAAACATAATGAAGGGATGTCAGAATTTGTCAAAAGATTTAACAAGCTATATCGAAATCTTCCTGCTGATATGAAGCCTCATCAGAATGCTGCCAAAGTTGTTTTCATAGCAGCCTTTGACTCAGATTTTGGTTTCTCTCTCAGGGAAAGAAAGCCTGCCACCCTAGATGATGCTCAGTCAGATGCTCTTGAATTGGAAGAAAATTTTGCCTCCACTGGAAAATTAAAAGTGAAAGCTGAACAAGACACCAGAAGGAGGGGTAAAGAGGAGGTATCCACCTCAAATCAGGATAAGGATTCAGATAGAATTGAAGAAATGAACAGAATGATTAAGAATATTTCTAATAAACTGGTCAAGCTTGAACTGGAGACCAAGAACTCTACCTCCAAGAATTTCCAGAATGCTCCAAACAGGGGTTACAATCCTCAGTATAGAAGGCCACCCCTGCAAATATTGCCAAGGGAAGCAAAGGAACAGCAAGATCAAGTTCCACACCCATTATACCTAGAAGGTCCAATAGATGAATCCACTAAAGATGCTGCCTATGAACTGCAAGATGCAAATATCGCTTTTTCAAACAATGATGAAGTAGAATGCCCATTGCATGAAGAAGAAGAAGAGATCAGAGACACAGAAGACGCAGAAATTGATCATTATTGCAAACAGTTTAATGATTTCATGCAGGCACATTTCAATAGAAGATATGATCTCATATCTTCCAGGAAGAGAACTCGGACTCAAGGTCAAGAAGAGGAGCCACTTCAGAAGGAAGCATCTGCTCAAAAGAAATCAACAGTGCAGAAAGTTACAGAAAAAGGTAAGAGTCTTCTAAATAAACCTTTGCAGTCTGATGATCAAATTCCTTCTTCTTCAAAAGTTGTTGTCCCTCCTAATGCTGAGTCTGTATCAAAAGAATTTAAGCCTCCCGCAGAAAATAAAGAGTCAAAAGAAGTTGTAATAGAAAATCCCTCTTCAGCTTTAAATTTTCAAAAAGAACTTGAGAAAGTCAAAATCCCAGTCCCTTTGACTGAACTACTGAAACAACGTGCATATCAATCCCAAGTTACTTCTTTACTGCTCCCTCTTGAAGCACCAATAATCCCAGACAGTCTTAATCTTCAAGAATAAATACCCATGGTAGTTTTTGGCCCACATGTCGAGGAGATAGACCCCTCTATTCCTCCTTTTTATGTGTCTCTAGTGATTCATGACCTGCTGTTACACAATTCTATGTTAGATTCAGGAGCTTCCCATAATCTTATGCCTCTATCAGTCATGGAACAACTAGGGCTACAAATCACACGTCCATATAAAGACCTTTATTCATTTGATTCCAAAAGAGTTAAATGCTTGGGGATGATTAAAGATTTAGTGGTCAATCTCGCCCAAATTCCAGCAAAAAGTGTAGTAATGGACATCGTGGTGGCTGATATCCTAGCTCGCTTTGGCATGTTGTTGTCAAGGTCCTGGGGAACAAAAATTGGTGGGTCACTCAAATTAGACTTAACATATGCCACTATTCCAATTTTTGGTGGCCAGGAGAGGAGGTTGTACAAAGAAACCAGATTTTTCAAGATGGTGACTAAGGTTGACAGCTCAGAGAATTCACCAATCTATAGCAAGGAAGGAGATTTCTCATGTCTGATGCTAGAAGAAGATCAAAATTTTGCTCATGAACCTTCCTTCTGTCAACTCAAGGCTGAGCAGCCTTTAGGAGACCATGAAGCAGGAATATGGACTCTACATTTTGATGAAGCAAATTCTAGAGAAGGAAATGGAGCTGGAATATTATTAATTTCTCCTACAGGCAGATGGGTGCCACTATCTTTTAAATTGGAATATGAAGCTACTAATAATGTAGCTGAATATGAAGCATTATTATTGGGATTGCAGACAGCCAAGAGCATGGGCATACAGTGTTTAAAGGTTCTGGGAGACTCTGAGCTGGTAGTCAGACAGGTAAGAAATCAATGTCAAACAAAGCATCCTCGGCTGAGGGCCTATAGAAATGAAGTATGGGACATGGTGGATAATTTCTTCTCAGCATTTAATATCCATTTCATGCCCCGGGAACAGAACAGAATGGCAGATTCTCTTGCTGTAGCTGCTAGTACATTCCGTCCTCCCCAGAACCCTCTCTTGAGGTATGAAGTTGAGGTACGTTATAGACCTTCTATCCCAAATAATATTAAGCACTGGTAGGTATTTGAAGATGAGGAAAAAATGAAGAGATTCCTAGAAACAGTGGGAGAATTCTCTAATATGGAGATTGATGATTGCGAAGAAGAGGAAGCTGAGAAGGTTGCAAAAAATAAATGGGAAGAGAAAGTGGGAGGAAGTAAAGTGCTACAGCTGAAAGGAAATGTCATCCCTAGAGGGTTGGTGCTTATAGAAATATTATTTGATAAAAATGATGTCCCTCTCCAGCCTAGTAAAGTAATAGAAGAAGATCAGGTAGAAGATCTAAATTTGGGCACTGATGCTGAGCCCAAAATTGTAAAATTTTCCAAGAAGATACCAGAGGAATATAAGAAGAAATACTCGAAATTATTTCAATCATACAAGGATGTATTTTCATGGTCCTATCAGGACCTTAAAACTTTTGATATCAATACAATGCAGCATAAAATTCCTCTGAGGGAAGATGCAAAACCTTATAAGCAGAAACTCAGACAGATAAATCCTCTGCTGCTTCCCTCCATTGAAAAATAAATCAAGAAGCTACTAAAGGCTAAAATAATTGTGCCATTAAGGTACTCAGAATGGGTTGCTAATTTGGTCCCTGTCTAAAAGAAAAATGGAGAAATAAGGTTATGTGTAGATTTCAGAAATTTAAACAGAGCATCTTTGAAGGACAATTATCCACTACCCAAGATGGACCACATCCTACAGAAATTGGTTGGAGCTTCTAGAATGTCAATGATGGATGGCTTCTCTAGATATAATCAAGTGGTTGTACTTCCAAAAGATCAGAATAAGACTGCTTTCATCACACCATGGGGTACATTCATGTATGCCAGGATGCCTTTTGGATTGATCAATGCAGGGGCCACTTTTCAGAGAGCTATGGACATAGCCTTTGTTGGAGAGAAAGATAAATTTCTGGTGGTGTACCTTGATGATATAACAGTGTTTTCAAAAGGTGATGATGAGCACATCGAGCATTTACAGAGAACTTTTGAAAAATGCAGAAGGTATGGCCTTTCTCTCAATCCACAAAATTCCTTATTTGCATTAGAGGAAGGCAAAATTTTGGGTCATATTGTAACCAAAGATGGGGTAAGGATAGATCCCAAAAGAGTAGAGGTGATAAATAGCATCCCCCTCCCCATAAATAAGAAGGAGATGCAAGTGTTCTTGGGACGAATAAATTTTCTGAGAAGATTCATCCCTAACTATGCTAAGATAGTTAGGCATATAACATATATGCTAAAGAATAATAATGAGGTGAAATGGTCACAAGAATCACGGGAGGCCTTTGCTAGAATTAAAGCCACATTTGCTGAAGCCCCTGTACTAGCTGGACCAGATTATACTAAACCATTTATGATCTTTTCCTTTGCATCACCACATACAGTAGCGGGAGTGTTATTACAGAAAAATGAAGATGGATATGAGCAACCCATTGCCTTTTTCAGCCAAGTGCTTCATGACGCTGAATTGAAATATAACATATTGGAGAAGCAGGCATATGCCCTAGTGAAATCCCTTAAAGCTTTTCGCATGTATGTTTTGCAGTCCCACATTACTGCATTTGTCCCTACTGCAGCTGTTAAAGACATTCTCATTCAGGGAGACAGTGAAGGGAAAAGAGGGAGATGGATTGCAAAAATACAGGAGTATGATCTGGATATTCGCCCTACTAAGCTGATAAAAGGACAGGGGCTAGCAAAGATCTTATCAGAATAAAACTATCAAACTCTGGGCATAAATTTGTCCATGATAGCAAATGAAGGGTCTGTAAGAGAAAAAGAGCATCAAGGTCTGGAGATGGCTACTTAGAGAGTACACATAAAATATCTTACCAGTCCATGGTACAAAGAAATAGTTGAATATATTTTGACACTCAGCTGCCCTCCAAGTTGTGATAAAGAAAAATACAGGGCTTTAAGACTAAAATCACAAAAGTATATAGTTGCCAATGGCCAATTATATTGGAGAGATCCTTCAGGCATACTACTATTATGCCTCACAGAAAATGAAGTGGAAAATATAATGATAGAATTCCATGAGGGAATTTGTGGAGGCCATTACAGTTGGAGGGCCACAGCTCATAAAATTCTGAAGGCTAGTTTTTACTGGCCTAAATTATTTGGAGATGTTTTTACTTGGGTCAGAGCCTGTGATAAGTGTCATAAATTTGCTGAGAAGCAGAAATTGGCAGCTATGCCCTTGATTCCTATTCATGTAAATGAACCATTTCAGCAATGGGGAATAGATTTTATTGGAGAAATACATCCCCCATCGAGTGGACAACATAAATGGATATTAACTGCCACGGATTATTTTACGAAATGGGTGGAATCCATACCTGCAAGGAATGCTACTGACACTGTCATCATAAAGTTCATGGAAGAAAACATCATTTCCAGGTTTGGTTGTCCTGCTAGAATAGTGACTGATAACGCCCAGGCCTTTAAATCTGCAAAATTTGTGAATTTCTGTCAACTATATAACATTGCACTTAATCACTCCACAGCTTATTATCCACAGGGAAATGGTTTGGCAGAATCTTCCAACAAAACTTTAGTAAGGGCCTTGAAGAAAAATATAAATGAAAATTAGAAGAATTGGGATTCCCAATTGAAATATACTCTATGGGCTAATAGAATCACCAACAAGAGAGCAACTGGGAAATCTCCATATGAATTGGTGTATGGACGAGCAGCAGTGTTTCCTGTGCAGTTGGCCTTGCCAGTAGCACGTTTCATGCAGGAAAGTCAGGAAGAACCTGATGATATGGTCAGAAGAATTAATCAATTGGTGGAATTAGAGGAAACACGGAACCAAGTGAGTCAGAGACTAACAGAATATCAAGAGAAAATGAAACATATATTTGATCAACATGCAAAAGATAGAAAATTGCAGATTGGAGACCTGGTGCTCAGGTGGGATGTAAGGAGGGCTGAAAAAGGAAAGCATGGAAAATTTGATCCCCTCTGGTTCGGCCCATTTAAAATTGTGGAACAGGGAGGAAATAACACGTTTATATTAGAGAATTTTCAGGGTGACCTGCTGGATGCCCCTGTAAACAGCCAATTCCTAAAGCCCTACTTTCAATTCTGATTCAGGCAGGGAGTGCCTGCTGTACCATACTGTATATAAGTTTTGTTTCAGTTTTTGTTTCAACAAGGGATGTGTGCTAATGAATTGTGAAGAGAAATGCAGCGGGGCTGAACAGCATAGTTCACATAAATGATAATCAGGTGGTCTGCAGGTTCTCGACACGTCCAGGGATGAACGTGTCGTCCCCAGATGGAGCCGATGTTATCCATGACAGCCCCCATTAAAATTTTTGGCCATCAGCCCCTCCTGAACCTTTAAAGTTTCCTATCGTAGCCTAAGAAACCCTTTTTCTATTTACCGTTGCCCTCCTCCAAGCTCAAATTTCATAATAGAAGGCTGAAAGACTCGCTTATTGAAATATTTGAATCTGAGCCCCTTTGGTCCTAGCCTCCTACGGTTAGTTTTTCACGTAACCCGGGCACATAAACCTGTGCTAGACCAAAAGGAGCTCATCGTTTAAATGCTATCACACCAGCTCCGGACCATTGGATCGAAACACAAATCAATGGCCCAGAATCTCCTTTGCTTTGGTGGTCCCCACGCCCGCGCCCACTCAGAAACCAGAGTTGTTTTCATCGCATCGCCTTTCATAGGTGAGCGGTATTCTCTAAATCAGAGCGATTCCATTGGGCGCCCGCCACGCGTCCCTGAGTACGGTGTCAAAACCACTCCTCATCGCGCATTATTGTCCGGACAGAGCTGCGCAGCGAAATCGATATGAGCCGTCCGATCTGTAAGGCATCATCCTACAGTCGCCGCGCTGCGAAGTTGTGTATGTGTTAGGCCCATTGTACAGTGTTTCGGGCCCACATTCCATCGTCCTCCCACCAAGTTTCAACTGTTGATCTTGTTCGCGGATCGTATGGCCTAGAATCATTCACGGGTTCTGCTGATCAACCAAGTCCGCACCCACGTCATCCTATTACCAGTCTTGCGTACATCCCTGTCATCATCCCACGTGTCATTTGCGTTCGCCTCCACCATTTATATACCCCGTTTACGTGTCATGTTCCAGTGTTTATATTATGTATCTCTGCCTCGTCCGTTCATCGTCGTTCCACTGCATATTTCATCGCCACCCTTCATTTCTTCGCCATTTATCCACGTTTTTCGCCACCCTGCATCTCCTCGCCATTTCTCCCAGTCCACATCACCAGTCTGTGGTCACGACCGCCTCCATCACCCTTGTGCCTAGTTTCTTTAACATGATTGTGGGTTTTTGCAGGTGTGCCGCGGCAGAGAATGATCATGATTCACTGCCTCCATTACAGAAGCCGAGAACGCGTGACAGGACCATGTTTCAGGAGCAAAATTTATGAAAAATATCCGGGAGTTGCTATGATATGACCACCATTAAAGAAAGCAAGAATTTAAATCTACTAAACCCTCCAGGGTCATTCAAATGCACAGGTTGAGCAGATGAAGAATTAATGGTGCAGATAAAAATATCAGTGGAAGATGGAGAAATTCAGTAATCGGAATTCAATGTTTCAGGCTCCAATTTAAAGATTAGAAGGCCAAGGGCACGCAGCACAGAAAACAATATCCTCCCGGTGTTATTTCTACCGAAGTTTCTTCAGGAAAGTACAAAATGTTCATGTGGATCTATCTTCGTGCCGTGTTCCTGAAGAGATTTTCCTCCCAGTACATTTATTTTTGCAAAGCAGATTGTCAAGTACAGACAATATTACCTAGTCATTCAGCAATATGGGCGCGGATGTTTCTGCCATTTTGTTTCAATGAAACAATTAATTGTTTTCATCTACTTCTTTTATTGGTTTCTCTTCCCCTTCCTCTATAAAAGGGAGGAAGAAAGACATGGAAAAGGTTCCAGACTTGTATCAGAAAATTGTGCAGTGAAAGGCATGTTTGTATGCATTTTGTAAAGCTTCTATATGAAGGCTCAAAGCCCGTAGGGTCTCAGTGAGGAGGAGTTCTATCTGTAATGAGGATTCTGGTCTTTGGTATCTCACAGTATGTAACCTTCTCTTATGTGATTAATACAACATTCCATTTCATATATCTTCTTGTATCATGTACTGGAATGCGAGTGGCTCACTGATTTTAGGTAAGGATTCATCCTAATTGATGCCCATACTTGGATCAATCAAGCGCTTTAAATATGGCTCAGGCATGATATACTGTTTCATGTTCATTTCATTCATCTTTCTACTATATTAGCTGCTTTGGGAGGGTGCTTTTAAAACGCCATTGTCATGTATGGATCCTTAGATTGATAAGCCCATGCATGGTTTTGTTGTGCATCTGGGTATCAGACCAAAGTTAACTAATACCTCCTTGTATTTCTTTCACTACATACACCTTCTAATACTTGATTTCTATGGCATATTATTTGAATCGGCCCTCTTTACAGTAAATTGTCTCTTAATTGTCTGATGCTGTTGTGTTGGAGTTTTGCATCTTGTCTCTGCACCATTACTTTCCCCGTGGAAGTTTCTGTAGGTCTTGGTCCCATTTAAATCAATTTCCTTGTTTTACAAGAGATAGCAGGAGAGCCTTTTGGATTGACACCCAAGTTATATTATGTGCTCCTTGCTATGATAAGATGTCCTAGGCACTGGTCTATGGCAACTCTAGGTTGTCTCTAGGAGTGACAACAATTGTCGACAACAGGTTAGATGACCAAAAAATGGTGTAACAGATTGCCCCCCAACATATGAGTGTTAGGAGCAAATCGTATGGCCGAAGTACGTTGTAAGAACTCAATCACTAGACATCAAGAGGGAAGTCAGAGAGAGAAATGTAAGGTAGTCTAATGTGCTAAAGGACTAGGCCCGGAGGAGATGAGACTTACAGGTGCAACAAGTCTCTAGTTTATGAAGTGGTACTTGTGCTAAAGGTGGCGGGGGCGGCATACCTATGCCTGCCAAGAAAAAGTACAAAAGAATAGTATGTCCAGTAAACAAGGAACTGAACTATAAAGTACATGCTGGCATAAATACGAGCCAGAAAAATAGAATAATGAATCCCACATACATGTCGTGCCTGGAATAATCGTCAGGACTTATACAATAATATTTTAGTACATGAGATACAAATACAACCCAGATGCCCCCTATACACGAGGAAGGGCTCGCAATATCTGACTGATACATGCAAATCGAAAAGGCGCTGCAAGGGGCGGAGGCCGACATCATCAAATGGAGGGAGCTACATCAAAGGCTAAAATGAAGAAGTCATCTGGGCATCTGGGGGGCTACCTACAGGGCCACCCCCTCATGAGGGTTGAGACATCTCACACATACCCGGGAATCACCAATAGCTATTGCTGCATCACTGGACCATAAAGTATACGGATCACGATCATGTCGAAAGGAGCTCGAACCAAGGTACGCCGCTCTCTAGACCTGGCTTCTGGCGTAAATCAGTTGATGTTGATAGAAGGAGGTCCACCATAGGTGAGGTGATGAAGGATCCCCAACTAAGGCACGAGAGAAAATAGTAGAGCGACAAACAGACGGACACTAATGATGATAATGGAATGGGGAAAGGTCCAAAGGGTACCAATAAAAACATGAGTAAAAAATGGTATCTCATGACAGAAATCGACACAAACAAGAATGAATATGGAGGCAAAGCGGTGCCCCAAGGAAAAGTGTTGTAAGTGAGGAAATCTGATTTTGAGGAGAGGTGAAGTAATACTTCGTGGACAACATGCGTCCTGGTGAAGTAGTGAATGATGAAAACAAACATATGCTAGCTATCTACAAGAAAATAAAACATGCATTTCGAACGGGAAATGCTAAGGGTAATATTTCTTAAGATAGAGTGCATTGCGAGGATTAGGAAGGGGGTGGCCTTCAAAGTCCTCTAAAAGATATGCCCCCTTACCAAGATCTTTACTGATGATGTAAGGACCGAGCCATAAAGAGTCAAACTTCCCATGACCGAGGGTATCATGGGCCTGGTCATATACTAGAACAAGGTCACCTTCATGAAAGGTACGAGGGTGTACTTTTCGGTCATACTGAGATTTGGTGTGCTTTTTGGCCCCTTCAACAGTTTGCAATGTAGCATGACGGTCTTCAGAGGCACGCTCAAGCATAATAAGTCGTTGTTCTAGAGGTTGGGTATCAGGGAGAAGTTCGATGGCCAAATGAAGGGAAGGAATTTCACACTCGATTGGTAAGACTGCCTCCTCGCCAAAGACAAGGTGGAAAGGAGTGAAACCGGTGGCGGTTATAACAGAAGTACGATAAGCCCACAAAGAAGGGAAGATCATAAGATGCCAATTGGTTTTGTGCTTATTCACCATTCGTTGAAGCATGGTCTTAAGAATTTTGTTGACTACTTCAACTTGACCATTCCCTTGGGGGTAATAGGAGGATGAATATTGGTGCTCAAAACCCATTAGTGAGGATAGATAATGCCAAATCTCATCTTCAAAATGTCGGCCATGGTCAGAGACCAATTGTTTTGGAAATCCGAATCGAGCAATGACGTGGTTAAAGAAAAATAGGGCTGTGGTGGCTGTCGTATTATTGAATGTTGGCATAGCTTCGGCCCATTTTGTGAAATATTCAATAGCCACGATGATATATTTGTGGTTACCAGGAGATGGAGGTCGACATTCCATGAAGTCAATGGCCCATTTACAGAAAGGACCCGCTGTGACGTCGGGATGGAGGGGAGCGGGGGGAGCTCGTGCCTTAGGGGTGAAATGCTGGCAATTGGAACAGTGTTTGACTGCTTCAATGCAATCGCTGAAGAGAGAAGGCCAAAAATACCCAACACTCATGATTTTTTTGGCAGTGGCGAGGCCGGAAAGGTGGCCGCCACAAGCGCCACTATGACAGGCATTGAGGACTTTCTCGGCTTCAGCGTGTGTGAGGCAACGATGAAGGATAGTATCTACTTTACGACGATAAAGGTCGTCACCGATTAGAAGGTAGCAACGGGCTTGGTGTCAGATACGTCGTCGAGCATCACGATCAAGATGAAGGGCCAACTTTTGGGTTCGCAAGTAAGTAAGGATGTCACCGTACCAAGGATCGTCAGTGGTGATGGCGAATAAATGTTCATCGAGAAGAGCATCATTAATTGGAGGGTCTTGCGTTCCGGTAGGTAAATCAGAAATGAGTTTAGCGAGGGCTAAACCTTTCTTGCTTTTTGGGGTGACAAATTCAAGGTCAAATTATTGGAGGATAATGACCCAATGAGCGTATTTCCCACTGAGGATGCGTCAACTCAATAGGAAAGCCATGGGGTTGGAATTAGTCATGACCTTGGTGGAACGCATGAGGATATAATGACGCAATTTTTGGACCGAGAACATGACAGCTAGAGCTAATTTCTCTTCATGTGAATAGGACACAGGGGGACCGGCAAGGTTCTTACTGACATAATAGATCAAATTTTCAACATCGTTATCATATTCCTAGATAAGGACACCGGCAACCGAATAGGTGGAAGCGGAGATGTAGAGGTTGAAGTCCCGGTCAAATTCAGGAGGACGGATCAACGGAGCGGATGTGAGAGCATGCTTGAGGGCATCAAAAGACTCTTGAGTGTAGGTATCCCAGACAAAGGGGGTGTGAGATCGAAGGAGTCTAAGGAAGCCATGTGCAGTAGTGGCATAGTCAGGCACAAATCGGCGAAGAAAATTAGCTTTACCTTGGAGACTTTGAAGCTGGCGTAAGGTACAAGGAATAGGAAGTTCAAGAATGGCTTGAACCTTCAAAGGATCGAGATTTATCCCGTCTTTAGATACTATGAAGCCTAGGAGATGACCGGCGAGAACGCAGAAGACACATTTCAATGGGTTAAGGCGAATATTATACTTGCGACATTGGAGAAAAATGGTACGCAGATCATGGAGGTGTTGCGCCCGATGTTTAGAACGGGCAGCGAGGTCGTCTAAATAGGCAAGGATAATATGAGATAATTCATGGAAACAATAAGACATGGCTCGTTGAAAAGTGGCGCCGGTGTTTTTAAGGCCAAATGGCATGACTCGGTATGCAAACGTGCCCCACGGACTAATGAACGCGGTTTTAAGTTGATCAGCATGACGGATATCGATTTGGTTGTATCCAGAGAAACCATCCATAAAGGATAGCATCTCGTGCCTCGCACACTCATCAATGATTTGGTCAATAAATGGTGTGGGGAAGTTGTCTTTGGGACAAGCTTTGTTCAGATCGCGAAAGTCAGTAAAGACTCGAATAGTGCCTTGTTTTTTGAGGACGGGAACAGGGTTGGACACCCAAGTGGTGTACTCAATGGGATAAATGAAACAGCTTGCCTGAGCTTATCGATTTCAGCTTTGATGGCTTCACGTCTAGAGGGATGAATGGGTCTCAACTTTTGACGGACTGGAGTGGCATCAGGCCATGTGTCGATATGATGTTCGACAATGGCAGGATCGAGTCCGGGCATTTCTGAATAGAATATATCGCAGAATTCTTTGAAGAGTTTAGTGTAGGCTTCAATTTCTTCCGGAGTGCATTGGGCGCCCATGGTGATATGTTCTTCGATTCTTGGTTTGACAGAGAAGTCTATTTTGATGGTAGGAGAGATATTGGCCATATTACCTTCTACGAAAGCGTCAGGGGCAGGAATGGGATTTTTAAACCAATCGACCTTATCGGGAATGAAGTATTTAGATTCAATAGCATATTGGTTATGGGAATGATGTGGGAGGAAATATGCACGATGGTGCATATCGTCCCACGGAAAATCAGGTTCGGTCATGGCTTCCATGATGTCTTCATCTGAGTCGAAGATGGGAAGAGTGGATGGAAGAGGTTGACTTGATGAGGTAGAAATGTGAGACTCTTGATTGTGATGGGAAGGGATGACATGCGTGATGTCATGCGAAGTGAGAGGGTAAGCAGATGAGTGATCAGGAGAAACATTGGGGGAAGGCACTAAGGGGTCGGTTGCCGGGAATCGCGGTGATGAGGAAAGGTAAGAAATGATGGCTGAAGGTTCGGTCATTTCAATATCAGGATGGGAAATGTTAATGGGGGTAGACAGGTCGTCTGGTGATAGTGAAGAAGGTCTCTGGTTAAGCGTGGCTTTGAATTGGCGGTAGGCGGCTAAAGAGGAACGATACTCATCAAGGCGGGGGCAGAGGTGGGTATAGTGTCCATGGAAATCGCACAAAGAACAAGGGTGATTGGTGTGCAAGTTTTTAAGTTTCGAGATGGAATCCGGTATGGTGACATAGACCTCAGGGATATCTGATTCCGGAAACGTTTCATTGACCATGGTCTTGAGATGTGGTAATTCAAGATAGGTATGGGTGGCGTGATCGAAAACATCACACAAAGCACACTAGATGGTATGCTTTGGAGGCCGAGGAGCGGTAGGGTTTGTCGGGGTAGCCTAGTCCTTTGATGCCCCCCTGCGAGCTTTTCCATTCTTACCCGAAGCGGTTGCAACAGGAGGTGGTTCCTGTTGAGGTGACTGAGGTACTGTTGAAGTGGGAGAAGTCATGGGGATTGGTTGAACTGGGGTCAAAGTAATATATGGTTTGGGTTGATCCGACAGGGTAGTGGCCGGAGGGTGAAGATACTAGACGGGTATACCCAAGGTCAAATTGGGGAGGGATAGGGTGGCCAAGATAGGGACCGAATAAGCTCCGGGAGGGGGAGCAAGGAAAGGTATCTGACCAGCAAGGAAATGGCCAGGAGGAATGGTGCCAAGGGAGTTGACATCAGGTGGAATCAACCCTGGAGGGTAAAGAGGCACAGGGGCAGAAGGTTCAGAAGGAAGAAGGCTAGCTAGCGGGGGTGAAGGGCTAGGATCTGGTTGAGGTTGAGGTTGCTGACTAGCCAAAGTGGGTTGTGTAAGGTCAGCCCAAGATGATTGCATCATGCAAATGTTCGCCAAGCTGGGATCAGATACAGGAGGAGGGTCCAGAAAGGTTTCAATCAAGGAGGAGTCTTTATAGACGCCAAGGGAAACACTAGTCAAAGGATCAACGGTTGGTTTATTGGTGACAATAGAGATGGTGGACTCAGGGGAGGTATGAGATTTTGGTTCATGATATGTCAACTAGTCGATGGTGAAAATATTTCCATTATGAGGGAAAAACATCTTGCGGTGGACTGCAGATGGGACGACAGACATGACATAGGTGTAACTACGCCCCAAAAGAATGTTATAGTCAAGAGGGGCATCGATAACATCAATGTTGACACAAACAGTCTTGCCCGCAAGGGTGATAGGAAAATTACGGAAAAGGCTGATGGGCTGGGAGGCATGGCCATCCCACGCACGAAGGGTGATTGTGGAAGGGGCCAGCTCAGTGGATCCAAGTTGTTTCCAAATCGAAGCAGACATCACACAGGTAGATGCCCCCTCATCAATAATACACCGAGTGACGTTGGCATTTCGGATTTTGACTGGGATTTGGAAAGCAACGGAAGCAGGAAGGGGGGGATGGTCAGACTGACGGGCGTCAAAAATAATCAATTGGTCATCAGTAGGATCTACAGCACCCACAACAGATAGTAGAGCCTTCTTTTCAGAAGGACACGATTGGAGGAGTTCCAGTGTTGAAATGGCAGCAGGAGATTGTGCCAGATCATCTACTATGCTATATGAATGGGCAGCCTGACCAGAGACAATGTTTCGGCGTAATGGGCCCTTAGGAATCTTGGTAGAAACCTTAGCTTTGGGCAAAGGCATTTGCAAGGGACCATTGGGTGTCTACAGAGGCTCTGTAGGACCTGAAGATGAGGACTCGGGGACAGACGGAGCGGGAGGCATGGATTACTGACGAGACCGAGTTTGAAGGTTAAGGTCGATAGTGAGAGGTTGGTCAGAGGCCATCATGAGAATCTGGTAATCGGAGGAACCAGAAGGGGAAGGTTGAGTGGTTACCAGGGCATGAGGTGGTTGAGTGGCCATGAATCCTTGTTGAGGAAAAGGATCAGTAAACAAAGCGGGTTGAGAAGTAGTCGAATTGGAAGGGACAGTAGGGGAGGAGTGTTGTCCCCGCACAGTGGCCTGAGACTCCCACATCTGACGCATCTGTGGTAATAGGGAACAATCGTGAGTGTAATGTCCATAGACATCGCAACATGAATAGGGCTTATTGGTGCGAAGCGGCCAGTCCGACTTCGGCTGAGAGCCCTGTGGCTGGTTGGCGGTGTTAGGATCAATACTTGAAGGATTGGATCCACGATTATCAGAGGCAGATTGATTTCCTTTCCTCTTTCTTTGAGAAGGAAGAGAATTAGTCGTGCCCTGCTGCGCAAAGACTTTCCCTAGAGGGGGAAGTAAGTGTGTCTGCGGGGGTTGAGGAGGCAAGGGAGGGAGAGGTCCAAATGCTGGAGGATCTGGGACACCATGCTGTGGGTAAGGATAAGGGTTAGGGTGGGCAACATTGAGGTAAGTAGGAGGGTGGGAAAAAGGAGGAGGTATGCTGTATCCTGGATACATGCTACTTAGAGGGGAAAAAGTGCTGGAGGTGTTGGCCCCTCCGGGAGGGAAACCGTAGCCCATAAGAGGTGGAGCAGCGGTATGTGAAAGAGCTCCAACGATACCGTCGGGAGAGTGAGATGCCCCCAGGGCATTAGCGCCACCGGGTTTAGGGAGGTCAAGAAGGACGGTATAAACATAACTAGATTGAGCATAGATAAGGTCATATTTTAAGGCTATTTGGAGGGCGGCTTCTTCAGTTTGAGGGAAATGGGAGGCGACATCTTTGCCAATGGGAGGTAAGAGAGAGAGAAGGAACCAGTCCATATAAACCCAATCTTCAAAGGGAGGAGTGCGACATAGGCTTCTTCTTCACCTCCATTCCTGGACATGAGTGGAAAGGCGGGTCAAAGAGGATTGACAGAAAGAAGTTAAAAGCTCGATACCAATGTCGTATCAGAGAGGTAGCTGGAAATAAGATAAAAAGGCTTGGGAAATGGTCGCAAAAGTGGTATGGGAGGAGGTGTCCTGATCAACATACCATTTAGAAGCTTCATCAGTAAGCGTGCATTAGAACAATCTAAGACAGATGGAGTCATCAGTAATGGAATTGGAGGAACACCACATATGGAAAGATTGGATATGGTTGGAGGGATCTTCACTAGCAAGGCCTTCGAACTTGGGAATGTCGGAGGGGAGCTTGGTTGGCATAGCAGGCCAACTAACATCGTGGTGGATAGGATCATTGATCAGCTGATTGAAGTCGGGGAGACTGAGACCGGCCATATAAGGGAGCAAAGGGGTAGTCGAGGTAGGTCTCGTGGTGGTTCCGCTAGGAACAGACCCAGCAGTGGGGTTGCTAGCGTTAGGTCTTGAACTAGACATGGTGAAGGTAATAGGGGGAGAACCCCAACAATCAGAAGAAGAGTCTGAGTGCGGACTTAGGGGAGGAATTACTCGATGACGACGGGAAGGAGGAAGTTGACCAACCGGAAACTGAGGGTGAAGGCCAAGAAGTCTCCAGGATAAGCGCCTTAGGGGTGCAATGATGACGAGAAGAAGAAAAATCGACAAGGGCAAGGAGGGACAGAATAAATTAAGGGAAGATAGGTGTAGTGTCAATTGATTTTAAGGTCTTTGCTAGGCGGTGTTAACCAGGCTCTTCTTCACTTAGGGTCAGTGTGTGGCGTGTGTTGATTTTAATTTTTTAAACCCAGATGTTTTGAGAGTAAAAGAAAAAAGTGTTGCGTAACTGAAAATAAATCTGCAAATAACAGTATATAATGCTGAAATAACATAAAATTAAGAGCTAACAAGGCATCTATCTAACCCAAGAAGGCGGGCCTCTCAAAATTAGTCTAAAAAGAGGGAAAAAAATCTAGTCAAAACACACAAAAAAAGAGGTCGATAGATCTAAGGTTGGGAGGGATAGGGATCTAAAAGATAAGTCTGCTGGAAAGAGGTGCAGAGAACAGCAAGGAGGCAGAGGCAAGGTTGCTGTAACAAAAAGGGGAAATCAGCTAAAGGGAGGAGGGACGAAGAGGTGGCCCTAGAGGTAAACCCAAACAAAACTATATGAGGTGATTTGAAAGGGATAAGAGCTGATCAAAAGGGATCTAAAAAGGAGGTATCCGAACTGAAAAGAAGAAGGCTGAAACTCTGGAAATTCAGACGTCTAAAACAGTTAAAACTCGCCCACCAAAAGTGGAGGGTACTAAAGCCCGAAGGGGAAATATTCCCACTTAGTTGAGTGAAACAGATCAGAAACAGGTCTAAACAGGCAAAGACGGAGGCTGGAAAACCATGATAGAAGCTTCAGACAAACCCAGAAAAATTGTTGGAAAATTGCAGAAAAAAGTGCAGGTCGCAGGTTCTGACCTGTTTTCAGTCCAGGTCGCAGGTTTGGGGTAGAAAAGTGCATCCTCAGGTCCAGGTCACATTTTTTGGGCCGATAAGTGAGACCTGCAGATTTGGGTCTCTCAGCAACAGATTTCAGAAAAAAATTGTCGTCTCAACTGCGGCTGATGTCTATCACCTGCGCAATAGGGCCAGAAACACACAGAAGTTAAAAATATTAATGTTTGAGGGTTTTAGAGGTGAAAAACACCATGAAAATAGGAAAAACAAAAAATTGAAGAGAAACCCTAGGGTCTGAAATAGTTGGATATGCAGGAATATATAAAACGACAGCGATCGCAAAAGAAAACTCGTGTGGAGTCGCCAATTGTTAGTATGAATCTTTAGTCGTAAAAGACCACTTTAGCTACGCATAAAAAATAGCCCTAACATCAATTATGGCTTCCAAATATCTTTAAACATGTAATCAGGTGATCCAAATAATGCTGCACAAATCCATATCTAAGCATAAAAGACATTAAGCAGATAAAGTAAAATGTGGCTCCATGCATCCAATAGACAAGACAAGAATGATGTATTTGAAAGAATTTTTATATTATATTGAAAAGGGGGCACCTGAGAGGAAAACAAGAAAGGTGTTTTCCGGTTCTCGTCAATGGGATGGGTTCTTGACTGTCCTCAGCATTTCAGATCTAAAATCTCTCTCTCTTGTTGGTGTAGAAAACCCAGACAAACATAGAACTCAATGGGAGCTCACAAGACAAAAATGGAGAAAATGTGACCAAGTGTATAGATCCAGAGTGATCTAATGCAATCAAAGGTGACTAATGAATGGGGAAAACCCTTCTATTTATAACAAAATATTAGGGCGATCTAGAAACTTGGTGCATGAATAAAATATTATTAATCAAATTCTAGAACCACCCCTTAGGAATATTTTATTATATTTGTTGGAGGGAAAAGGATTTTTGACTTGGGTCAATTCCTTTATTTATAAATGATTTATTTACTATTTTAAGGAAATGGTGGGAATATAATTAAATAAATAATGATTTATTTAATTATCTATAAATGATTTAGTCAAATTTAACTAGGAATATTATTTAAATAGGATTTAAATAACTTATTCCTCGGAAATAATCAAATAAATAAGGATTTATTTAATTGATTTCCTTGTTTTGGGTTAAATATGACCAGGAAATATAAAAAAATATAGATTTGTTTATTATTTCCTTTTGGGGTTTCCTATTTAGACCATAAACAAATTAATAAAG
The DNA here is from genome assembly GCA_034641835.2 of Pinus albicaulis. NCBI lineage: Eukaryota > Viridiplantae > Streptophyta > Pinopsida > Pinales > Pinaceae > Pinus > Pinus albicaulis. The sequence continues at coordinate 305,319,634 of CM076569.1, forward strand.
GTGTTTTATTAAGTTATTTCACATAGTGAAAGTAATTTTACTTAGGGTAAAATTGGTCTTACATGGTGTACTTGGGTTCATCTAATGATAGTAGGTTAGATGACCAAAAAATGGTGTAACAGTTAGGAGTCCCTCATAAATCTTAGGTTCACAAATATTATTCACAATATCATGGTTATAGAAAATTTTAATGACACATTGAGCCAAAAGGAAAAAAATGTGGAAGATTAATAAGAGATCCATTTAGGAGAAATCTTGGGATCTTATCTCCACTTGGGATATGGTTTATATCAAATCAAGTAGAGATATATACACTTGATTGATTAGAAGAGTGGGATCAAACCACATAGTTTCTCATTTAGATTACTTTCTCATACAAAGTGACCTTCTTCTCTCAAATCACTCTACAAATTCCAAAATTCCTTCATGGGAAACTTCAAATCATTGGATCCCAGTGCTTTCACTTAAATAAATTCCAAGCTATGTCTCATTTCCTTTTAGGTTCAATATGAATCAGTTATAAAAATAAGATAATGGACTTGATCTCCCAAAAATGGAATATATAGGTAACAATCCCATCAAATGTCCTTTGAGAGTAGAAACTCAAATATTTTTAATTGGCGTTAAAGGAAGAGTCAACATCAAGTATCAATCACCAAGAAAAGAAAATGAAGATTTAAAGATATATATGGAATAAAATTATAATATATTAACAACCCATCAAACAAGAGAAGTAGACATGGAGGCTCAAGTTTCCTAGCTTGTGGCTTATATTGGGTGACATAAATAACTCACACTTTCACAAGCAAGAAAATAATAGGCTCTAAAAATATAATGTAAAGAAAATAAAAAATTAGGATGACGTGGTGTTGAACAATATCCAAGATATAGAGGAGACAACCAAAGAGAATTTTGAGGGCCTTTACCCAAAATTTGAAGGAAAAAATCCTGAAACAACAACTAAAATGATTGAAAATATCCCCTCTTTAATAAATATGGAGGAAAATTTTCAAATATCAAAAGTGATAATAGAAGAAGAGGTCATTCAAGTGATATGGGGATTGAAGCTACAAAGGATCTTAGACAAAATGGATTTACAATACATTTTTACCAAGCATGCTAGAATCTCACCAAAATTGATCTCAAAAGAAACTCACAATTTCTTCAAAAGACTAGAAAAATGGGGGTAGCAAAAATTCCTTTTTGGCTCTAAATTTTAAAGAAGACGACCCATAATCCATATATATATTTCAAGCCACTTCCCTCTACAATGATTAAAAAAAAAATCTGTCAAAAACGATAAAAATAGATTGAAGAAACTCCAAAAAAATAATTTCAGAAAACCAAGGGGGATTCATGGAAGGAAGGAAAATTGTGGAAAAGATCAATCCAGTTTAGGAAGTAATACAATTTGGCCAAACCAATGAAGTTAAAGGTGTGAGAATCAAGTTATACATGGCCAATGAATTTAATAGAGTTACAAATTTTTTTCTTCTTGATGTTGTAATTTTGGTTTTAGTTCATCTTTTATATGATGGTTTTTCTCTTGCATTGACACGTCCTAGATAACACCAATAGTCAATGGAAGATTAGAATGCTTCTTTAAATGGGCCAAGCGACTCATGCATGTTTGTAATCTATCTCACCTTTTATAAAATTTATGATGGTTAAGTCTCTTGTCTGAAAAATTTTAAGAGGAGATCTAGAAATATTCTTTGGACCAAGATTTTTAATGGAACAAAAAGTATAAACCATTAATAATATGTAGCTAACACTATAATTCTAAAAGGGGCTTTCATTATAATGAAAATAAGGCTCAAAATAATTTTAGGCATGTTTTTGGATTCATTAAGAGGTAAATTCAATAACAACATTGATAAATATTTGGGTGCAATGTGAGCCAACACATGCTTTAATTAATTTCCAAAATTATCATGTTCTCACGAAGAAACTTGGACCTTTTTCAAGTATTTAGGACTAGTAATAAGCTTGAAAAACCTAACAAATATTTCATATCAAAGCGTCACGGAAAAATTATGTTGGAAATATTGTTGTCATTGATGTCAAAGATAGTGGGAGATTACATATCCAAGATAACGATTACGAGATGGAAATTTTTGGATATATTATTTTTGGGATTTTGATGCCCAGTTTGGATACCATATCTTTGAAGTCCTTTTACCCTAAATACCTATTTCAAATGGGAGCATAATATATATTCTTGAATATTTTGTTTTTATATATTTCCAGTGGTATATGACACTCCCCCTAACTAGATAGGAAAGAGGAGATATGAATGATTCTAGTAGGTTGATCCAACAAGAAAGTACAGGTCAACCTAATCCTTTGTATGAGTTGGCCCCATAAGTGAACATAGAAACACTATAAATGAGGGATAAATTATTTAATTTTAATTTAATCTAGAAATAAAACATCTAAGGTGCACAAAAGAAGTTGGGGAATACTCTTGGGGTTTTAAAGGAGGAGCAAAAATGTGATTGGTGGAGTGAACAAGTCATATTGGAATGTTCACTATAAATTTTCTTATGGGATGTTATAGGATGTGAAACTTTGAGGATATAGAGGCAAGATATTTTTTTCGATGTGGCAAAAATTTCAGGCATTGGTTCGCTATACTGTTGGAGACATGCTCTGAGGAATTTATGGTTCTTGAATGTTGCCGAAATGTGCTTTACATGGGTCACCTTGGAGTTCTTGCTATAAATTTTATTATGTTATGTTTGAGGAAATGAAACTTTGAATAAGTAGAGGTTTAATAGTTTTATAAATTTTTTAAACATTTTATGAATTGGTTCACAATACTTTTAGAGATATTTGATGACAAATTCAAGGCTCCTAAATGGTCCTAAAATCTGCTTCAAAGTGATCATCTTGGAATTTTCACTATAAATTTTCTTTTGAGATTTTTTAGATTGTAAAATTGGGAGGATATAGATGAAATATATTCAAGTACTTATAGTAAAAAAATCATAATTTTATTTTCTATAACTTCATAAATATTCCTTGTGGAATTTAGGGTTTCTGAATAGTCCTAAAATCAATTTCAAACATGTCAGTTTGACATTTCCATTACAACTTATTTTTTAGGTGACATTAGGCTGTGAAAATTTTAGAGACTATAGAGACACATAGAAGTAACTTAGGTGAAAATTTTAGACTTTTTCTCTCTATAGGTTCTACATATTCCTTGTGGAAGTTAGAGTTTCTTAATGATCTTAATACCAATTTCAAGCAAGTTAGCATGGCATTTTTGTTGTAACTTTTTTTTTTGGGACGTTTTATACTATGAATTTTTTAGAGATTCAAGGAGACACAAAAAAAATCTCAGTTAAATATTTGTGAATAATATTTATAAAATTGGATACATGGAATGTTGTACAATTTTTTTCTTGGGAAGGGGCTAAAAACAACAAGTTTTTGGAGAAGTAGACATGTTGAAGGTAGAAGTAGCAAAAATACCCGGTGAAGGAAAAATAAGCTATCCAACCTATTGAACGTATAAGAAACAAGAAGAATAAGTGAAGTAGGTTGTTTCCTATGAATATTTGCAGTGGTGGGGATTGGTGACTCTAGTAAGTTGGTTCCTATAAGGAACTATTATAAAGAAGTTTTCACTTATATCTTGTGCTCCATATTCTACATATGAGTTTGTTTTCTTACGAATCATGAATGTTTAAATAAATAAAAGTTTTCTTATACGAATTCAACCCCCCACACTCATTATAAGCATGAATTCAATATTTGGTGTCAAAGAAGGTTCCTTCAGAAGAATTCTAACAACTAGAAGGAAGATCTCAAAAGCAAACATCTAGTCTTGAAGAAATTTTAACAAATAGAGCTCCATTATTCAATGGAACAAATTATTCAATCTTGAGGATAACGATGAATACTGATTTATTGTCTCTTTAATACTAGACATGGAATGCCTTACGTGGATGCTAACACATTGAACATTAGAAATAATTGATTTAGCACATGGAGGTTTTTTCACCAAGCATCAATGGAGAATGCCTCATCTTAGTTGGTAAATTCAATTCTTTAATTTAACACTCTAGGTAAACTATTTTTGTTCTTTGCAATGGAATTTGGGAGCTCAACTATTTTCATCACCATACCTTGTTAAATTTTCTTAGAGCTATATTGTTATTTGCTTTGATAATTACATTTCATTATTTACATATTGAATTCACCCCATAGCAACATATGCAATTACATAGAAAAAACATTATCATCACCAATGCAATGGAACATAAAGGAACAATATAAGAAAATAATTCACACATAGAGACCCCATGATTGGTCGGAGACCAAGGAAAAACCCCACAAAGGGGAAAACCCTTTGAAATAATTTTTATTATTAGTTTGTCATAAAATGTTCAACAAAGAGAGAGTACAATAATTTATTTCTTAATTCACAAGTATCTCCAAAAAAATTAACCAAATCATATCCCAGAGATAAACAAAATAATACTAATTAAAGAAATGATTCAGAAGCCTTCAATCAACTATCAAAATTTGCGATCAAATGTTAAAATATGCACAAAGGGAGATTCATGCATGCGGATAAAGCTTCTTGGTCACACGAACAGGCATGTATGTGTGCAATTAAAACTGAAAATTTTATGTGTCAACCCCGCGGGTGGAAACCAAAACCCTAATCCAGACGTGCAAGCTCCAGACTCTGCAATTTTAGACCTGTACAAACCAATATTTGCAAGCCACCTTTAGACCTATGTGAACCAAACCAACTAAGAGAGAATAAGAAGATGATTGATGATGATGTCCAAATGAAAATTACTTGACTCGTATTTATATCTATCCATGAGTGTCCAATTTCTCTTTTGGTCCAACCTCTCCTTTTGGGGGCATGTGTGCTTCCATATTAAAAATATGTTTTCCCTTAACCAAATTAAATTCTTCCAATGGCTAAAATGGGTCTTTCTTAATGAGGAATTTTGTCTAATGGAGGGACTTTGTCCCCGAGCTTCCAAATTAACACTCCCTCTCAGTTAGGGATAAATTAACAACTGCAACACATGTCCCATCACAAATGTCTCGACATCATCAAATGTTGTATTTTATCATCTTTCCTCATATATTCTCATCCATATGTATATTCTCATCCCTTCTTATCTATTTTTATCACTGCTTGTATCCTGATCATATTTTGAACAATATTGAATCTAAAAAATAAGAATTTGACATGAGAGGGAAGCTTAAGATACCACCCTTAATTCACATCAACAACATCATAGATCTTATCTCAATCGGGAACAACATTAGGGATATTTTCTCAACCTAGTACCACATTGGGGAGCCTAGCTTAACCCAAAATATATTGACAACGAGGAATGTCCTATGGGACACCCTCACCTCATCTCTATGACAGTGTGAAAGGTCCTGCGAGACAATCTCACCCCAATTCATCTCATAGTGGAGCATATGTCTTCCACCCTATGTCGAGAAATAGGAGAAGTATAATATCACATCAATCATATTGCCTATTTATATTCCCAACAATGACCCTCAAGATTCATGTGGTAGAACACCTACATCATAATCCAACTTGGGTGAGATACCCAACTTACCAAATGTAATGATCACACACCTCCAAGCCTCCTCAACCCATTGGCTAGATGGGGAGGGACAATTCCAACAAGCCCTGGTTTTGTGGGTATGATTACAATTGGGGTATACTCTGCTAGACCAAGATAGGGTAGAATATGTTTTCCACCCTATGGGTGATAGATATGGATGATACCCTATTGTCTGGAGATCCCTCAACCCTAGGATGTCTCAATGCTCCATTCCCTCCATGGGGAGCTCAACCAAGAGAGAAGAGTTATTCTTAGTATTCTCAATTAGTCTGGACCCTTTCCCAGGAGGGCACATCCATTCATATATGTTTCTCTCTATAGATCAAAAATATATCAACATGCTCATATCTGGTACCAACTCAAATAGTTCACAGAAGGGTTCAATCATACTTCTTTATGTAGTTCTTTTCAGCAAAAATCCTTTGTTTTCTTGTTCATATGGAACATTAAATCAACAATTATGTTTGATCAAATACATGTCATAAAAGGATACCTTATTCATTTTTCCTCTCATGGAGGCAAAAACAACAAGCCTAATCTTGTATCATACAATAACACTATCTCAATCTATGAAGATATCTCTATCCTAACTATGTACGAGATTCTTTTCCAATCATATACTAGTCATGTTGTCGCAATATATCATTGTCATATCCAAATCCTGCTCAAATAGCTCTCCAAAGAGCTTCCTTAATCAAATAGTCTCACAGAAAATCATGCTAGCAATAATGTACTCAAGCTCAGTCATGCTTAAAGCTACAAAATTCTATTTCCTAATCACCCAAGATATCATGGTAGATTCCAAGTTATAGTGACACCCATATGTTCTCTTATTATCAATAATGTTTCGAGCCCATTCAACATCAGTACATCCATGAAATCATACATATTGTGTACTATATCTTAGACCAACATCAATAATCCCATGCATATTGTTTCAAAATGTATTACAAAGCATATATCTAGATGGATATTCTCCTAAATCAATTATCGGTACTCACAGGAGTGTGCCAAGTTAGGTTCATCAACATTTTTACATAATTTCTTGAAATTCAATTCCATCTAGGTTTCCAAGGATTTTCATTCCATCTTTCCACCAACTTCACGTCATATTTTCCTTGCCAAAATTCTAATCCCAGAAAGTAATGTATCATGCCAAGTCCATTATTTTTAACTTCAAGTCCAACTCCCTCTTACTTCGATTATCAGAGGCTCATTTTCTATCAAGAATAGATTTTCAACATATAAAACAAAAATCAAAGGCATACCTTGGATCACTTTGAAGAAGAGGCTCAAATCATTACGACTTCCAAGCTTTACCAGGTAAGTTCTCAATGCAGACATACCAAGCTTCGGGAGCTTGCTTCAAGCCATACAATTATTTTTGCAAACATAACACTAACCAAACTAATATACCAAGCTTCAAACAAGTCAATACTATGCAATCAAATCAACCAAGTTTTCTTATCAAGCCTTAAATGAAAAACCAAAACTAATATCAAAGCCATGGAAATTTCTTCCAATATCATTGTTAAACTTTTCAATCCAATTCTACTTCCAAACCAAGTTAATATCAAATCCATAGAAAATATCATTTTCAAACTATTCAAAGTAGAGTTCACACTCAAGTAGTATGTTACAACCTTAGTTATTGCTATGTAAACAATTGTCATTTATGAAGCAACATCAAGTCAAACTTCATCAAGTTATCCACATGATCATAATATGAATCATTTATGTCACTAAATGCCAATGCATACACTAGGGACAAATCATATAATTCTCTGCCATCCATTCACTGTGAAATCTTTGGAATAAAAAAAATAGAAATTACTACATAATGAGGAGTAATACTTTGTTGAAATACTAGCTCTAATGATAAAAAGATGAAAAATAACATACTGATATGCAAACCCATACAAACACAAGATGAGTTAAGACATTGACATTCTCTGCTACTTAAAGATATCTACATAAGATAGTAATCATGCCAATTATGAATTTTTCCTCAAGACTCTATTAATAATGAATTTCCAACCCTGCAACATAAGTAAGAGTAGATTCCAAAAGTTTGGTCACTTCACATTTTGTAAATATTCCTTGCTATCAAACAAACTTCATTTTGATCCCTGCAACAAGTCAAACATTATGTGGATCTTATTGTTCATTTTTTGTCCATGCACTTCATGACTATAGGTATTTCATACTCCTGATGTGGGGTTTGGTTTCATCCATAATATTTCAGTATTTGTATCCTAAATGCTCAACTACACCCATAAGCATGATTTTCATGCAACTGAGTGGCCTATAGTTGCACCCTTAAGACTTTCTCCCAATGGCTGGGGTTTGGACTAGGAGAAACCCTTTCTGCTCGAATATGAATATTCCAGAATGTCTTCCTTCATCAAGATCATATATTCATGTCCATAAAACTTGCTTCAATAATCAATCGTCTTCTTGAAAATAATAATAAGTGTTTGCATTTTATGGAGAGTTTATCCTGTTGGAACACCTAATCCTAAATGGGTAGGTGTGGAATGCGAAAAGTCACAATGGAGTCCAAGTGACCTTGGAATATGAAACCAAGAGTCACACCATTGTATTATAAATTTACATCATGTATAATGGAAAAAAAAGAAAGCCTCACGCTTATCTTTCATTGTGTGTTGAGTCTCCTGTGTGTGTGTTTATTCTTCTCATACACCATGTGTGTGTTTTAACATGGTATCAGAGCGGGTGATTGCTGGCCCTGCTCCAAATTGAGTGAGCCATTTTTTTTAAGGCCTGTGCATATCTACAAAATTCTTGACATTTTTGCAGCACTTAGAGTTTTTGCAGCAGTGATTTTGCAGCATTCAGGCATTGGTTTTGAGAAGGAGCAGCATTCAGAAATTGGTTTGGAGACGCAACACTGCACATCTGAAGGTTGATTTCTTCCTGCAATTTCTGCCTATTAAATTCTGCATTTTGAGCTACTGGAAAATAGTTTAAAGAGGGTTTCTGAAGAAGTTTCTGAGTTTTTCCATTGAAAAATTTCTGCAATTCTGAGTTTTTCTATTGCTGGAAAAGATTTTCTGCTGCTGGATTTGTTTCTGCTACACATTTGAAAAAAAAAAAATTGTTTCTATTGTACAAAATCTTTCACTGCTCTCTGTTGTTTAACATTAAAAAATTAAAAAATAAATAAATAAATAAATAAAATCCTTTGCATTCCAGGCCTTTCAGCCCCCCTCCTCTGCAATCTACCATTTCCTTACACATCGAACAATATCTCAACCCCTTACATCTCTCACGGCCCTGCACCATACACCACGCTAACCCCTCACATCTCCTCCCCTCGCTGCTCCAACACAACCCTTCACACAGCACTGCTCTACGAGCTATCACAACATATTATCGCTCCTCACATTATAGTCAACCTATACCATACGCTCTACCCAATACGCAGACCCTCCTCTCTGCACATACGCCCCTACCATACGCTATTACACACGCCCCCTCACCTCCCCCAACCCTCTCACCGTTTACTCCCTCCCCACTCCACCTGCGCTCTTACCAAACGCTTCCCCCTATCCCCCACTTCCCCTCGGCTCACATACGCCGCCTCCCCATGCGCTCGACCCACCCTCTCCAACGCCCTACCACATCTCCCCTTTACGGCTCCCCTGCCCATACGCTCGGCCTTCCCATGATTCAAACTCCGGCTCCCTTTTAACACAGTCAATTTTTTAATTTAATTCCGCCTTTCCTTTTATATAATTAAATTTTCCTCCCTCTACCATTTTAATTTCGTTTCCTTTTTTTAATAAATTTCCCTACCCATTTTTTAATTACTCCCATTTTTAATTATTAATTCCCTTCCCTTTTTTAAATTTATTTTAAGCCCCCTCCCATTTCAAATAAATTTCCCATCCTTTTTTAAATTCCCCCTCTTTTTAATTAATCCCCTTCCCCTCCATTTTTAATTATTCCCATTAATTTGTTTTTTAATTAATTTTAATTAATTAAAAAAAAAAACAAACAGCAGAGAGAGAGGAAGAGAGAAAGAGCAGATAGAGAAAATGAATAGCAGTAAATGAGAAATGACATGTGAGCAAATGGACAGTAAACATACATAGTGAAAAGAGATTTTTTGACATTTTATGATTTGTGGCATAAGGGTGATTTTTTGAAGAAATTGACATTTGAAGACAAGTTTGCCATCATTGAAAATAGCTCTTTGAAGAAAAAAATTCAGCTGCAGCGTGTTTTCAGCTGCACATTTACAAAATATTTTGCAGAAATATTGTATTGAAGTGACATTGATTTGCATCTTCATTCAAGACTTGAAGTGTATTTGAGTTGAAAAATTGTTGATTTCCCTCCATCATTTGAGGAGCACATTTTGTACTTTGATATTTCCATAGTTGGAAATTCTTTGGAGTCATTTGTATTTGTTGTTGCATCACATTGTAAACGGGTGCATTTTCGGTTGAAGCCGACACCCTTTCATTTTTGAGCCTAAGTTGTTGAAATGGCTAAAATCAATGAGGCATTAGAGTTGTTGAAAAACCTCATTCATTCCAATGTTGATGATGTGATAAAAATGAGCAAGAATGCTCTTTGTAATATTAAAATTTGTTTACAAGATGCTCAAGAAAAGATTGAGTTTTTGCAGTTGGAATCTTAGCTTCAACAAGATGAACTTCAGCGAAAGAGTCACCATTCTGAACCTATTTCTGTTCAGAATATTGAGAAGGACTCTCATCAGAAGAAATAAGATAAAGTTGTAGATGATTCACATTCAGTTCCTTGCACTAGAGCAGATATACATGCAGATGCAGTAGCTCAGCCTGCACTTCTCAAGCCCATCATCAGACCTTGGGAAGAGCTTGTCCACAACAAGCACCGAACTGGTCTTGGATATGAAAAGGATGTGTCCTTTCATATTCCAGACTACACCAAGCCCATCATATTTCAGAGTGTCGGATTCCTGTATGACAGTTCACCTACAATTGTTCCAGATCATGCTCCACTTCCACAACAGATTGTAAAATTCCAACACTGTGATCGATTTGGCCATATGAAAGATCACCATTTTGATCTTCATCCATGCAAGCACTGTGGTCGTCACAACCATTCTTCACACAGATGCTTCAGAAACAAGCCTCCTGCAAGAACCAAGATTCATCTTGGATGGATCGCCTCTTGGCAATAGGCATCAACAGCCAAGAAGATTTTTATGACACATGTTAGAACTTGTTCACAGATATTGAAAAAACTTGCAGTTGAGTTTTCGCCATCATCTCACCTTGTCCCTGATAGGGGGGGAAATGGTGGTCATGTACAAGCTTCAACGACAGATCAAGCGAGCCTGAGCCACAATCTCTCATTCCATGTTCAGAGTTGTAGCCAGCAGTTCAAGCGAGCCTGAGCCACAATTCGTCATTCCAGATTCAGAGATGTAGCCAGAGACACGGATTCCCATGAGCATGCCTTCGGTTGGTGGACAACCTTAAACCATCATCTTTGGTTGGTGGAAAACCTTAAACCATCACAGGTAGTAGACCTCCCTTCTTTTAGGTCGAAGGTCTCCCTTTCATATATGAGGAACACTTCCTCTAGCAGAAGCCTTCAACTTCTTGCCAAATTTGGTTGAGTTCCAGGAAATGCTTCAAGCATTCCAGAGTTGTTGGTAATCCTAAAACCATCATAGGTAGTAGACCTCCCTTCTTTTAGGTTGAAGGTCTCCCTTTTTTTATGAGGGAAAAGTCCTCTAGCAGAAGCTTTCAGCTTCTTGCCAGTTTTGGAAGAGTTCCAGGAACTGCAACGAGTATTTCATTCCAGTGTTGGTGGTCATCCTTAAACCACCTCTTTTTTCCAACATTTCAGAGATTTGATTCAGCCCAAGTGCTGCCATGCATACTTTGCAGATTTGTATTACAACTCTCTTTTTGGACTCACACACACCCCTTCGGATTAAGGGGGGATGTCCGAACACCTAATCCTACATGGGTAGGTGTGGAATGCGAAAAGTCACAGTGGAGTCCAAGTGACCTTGGAATATGAAACCAAGAGTCACACCATTGTATTATAAATGTACATCATGTATAATGGAAAAAAAAAGAAAGCCTCACGCTTATCTTTCATTGTGTGTTGAGTCTCTTGTGTGTGTGTTTATTCTTCTCATACACCATGTATGTGTTTTAACATGGTGTTTAACATATCCCTTTGAATGGGAAGCCTCTTCAATAATAAAACATCAACCTAACTATCATAATATTGTTATGTATCAACAAAACTATTATATCATGGATTAAAATTATATCAGATTCTTAAACATATATGCATCATGATTGTAATAAATCATCACCAACTACTTCATCATTACATATGAAAATGTCATAAAATATTCATCTATGGTTAGAATCATATAAATTTATATTCATACTTCAAGAATCATAATCATAACATCACTTCTTTACATTGCTTCAATCATCAAGCCAAGGCATCCAATTTTACCACTTCTCAGATTTACTAGGCTTAACAAAACCTAACTAAGATCAGTAAGAAGATCTTGAGTATCAATATTATTGTAACACTTGTATCATCAGGGTTTCCATGCTTTTCAAAATCATTAACGATAATATGAAGCTATCAAAATCAATTTTTCTAGACAACTTTATAAAATCAGGAAATCCACCATGTCTAATAAAATTTAAGATACTTTCCAAATATCAAGAGAAACAATATATCACATGTGCTAAAAATAAAACTTACTTTCATATGCATGTATCAGTCATTTATGAAGGTAATATTCTCGACATTCCTTAGGGATTAACTTTCCATCCAATATTGCAGCTAAATCATAATACTAAAACTATACATACCTTGTAGTTCATATACCATAAAACAACATAATATTATTAGAAACCTATGCAATTATATATAAATAACAATATCATCATTAATGCAACATAACATAAAGGAACAATAGAAGAAAAACATTCACACATAGAGACTCCAAAATTGGTCAAAGACTAGGGCACAACCCCACAAGGGGGAAAACCCTTTCAAATTATTCTTCTTATTAGATTGTCATAAAATGTTAAACAAAGAGAGAGTGCAATGTTCCATTTCTTCATTCACAAGACTATCTAGAAAAATTAACAAAATCATATCCCAAATATGAACCCAACAATAATACTAATAAAAACCATGATTCAAAAGCATGCGGTCATTTGTTAACACTTGCAGTCAATTGTTGAAATATGAGGTCAAGTGTCAAATGAAACCTTATGCCGCATAGAGGGAGAGTCATGCATGCTACTGAAGCTTTCCAGCCACATGGATATGCCTCTATGCATGAAATTATAGCCAAAAATTTCTTGTGTCAACCCTGTGGCTAGAAATCAAAACCCTAACCAACACATGTGAGCTTCAGACCCTACAATTTCAAACATGTAAAAATCAATATCAAAGGGCCACCTTTAGAACTATGCGAACCAAACCAAAGAAGAGAGAAGAAGAAGATGTTTGATGATGATGTCCAAATGAATGTCACTTGACTTATATTTATATCCATCCAAGGGTGTTTGATTCTCTTTTGGGATGATCTGTCCTTTTTTGCACATGTGAATTTCCATATTAAAAATATATTTTTCCTTAAAAAAATTAAATTATTCCAATGGCTAGAAGGGTTTTCCTTGATGAGGAAGATTTTCCAATGGAGGGAATTTGTCCTTGAGCTTCCAAGTTAACAAATCTTGTTTGCATGAATGCTTATGGTTATAGTGGCATCATTTTTCTTGCTACCCTCACATATTTTTTGCAGATGAGTTGTATGGTTTGATTTAAGCCACCCTATAATCATTAGATGAGATTCATGCATGTTCAAGGGAGGGACAAACATTATGGGATAATCCATTTTTACATTATATATTTCTTCTGGTGAAATTGGCTAACATTCGAGGTATTTATCCATGGACATATGCATGTCGTCACATCTTGTTAATTAAATTTGATCGTGTAAGGATCAAACACACATTTCACAAAGTCCATGAGATATGGAAAATGCAAGATCATAAAAATTTGAAGAAACATGTGTCACTATTCCCATTATCTAATGATTAATTGTGTTATTTTTGTAGCTGGGTAAAACTAATTAAGTATTCCTTACCTTCATTTGCTCACATGTTACCATTTGATATCCTACTATCTAAATTTCAGCCTAAAACGTTTTGTAGTCTCTCCATCTCATGATTTTGAAATCGATGATGTGTAGAAGCAAAGTTCCAAATAAATTCTTATATCACCTTTTGTTATGGTTGTGTACATTGAGTTATATAGTCTCAAAAGTTATTGTTTGGAAAAATTTTGCTTGAAGGTTATCGATAGAAGAAATCATGTAAATCTTGAACATTAAGATATATGAATCAGTATATATACTTAACCTTTCAATTTGTATGTACACATACATTTTTGGAATAAGTAATTACTGAGGGGGGGCGGGGGGGTGAATCAGTAATGGATATAATTTTCATTAGGGGAATTTTGAGGTCTAAAATGGGCCTCATAAAGAAATTATAAAATAATAGTAGAAATAATAAAATAATATTTGATTACATAATCAAATTTTAGAGGGAAAAAAAGAAAAAACTACTTTTTCAACTCATATTTTCAACTCATCTCCAAAATTTTTTACTCAAATTTCATGCTGGAGTACTTGTTGGATGAAAAATTCAATTCCTCATCCAAGGAGTACCCATGGTGCATACTTTCGATGGATCTTGCTACACGAAAAATGAGAAATACATGAAAAACGTGATTGCAATTAAGTTTTTTCATGTATTTCTAATTTTTTATGTAGCAGGGTCCATCAAAAGTATGCAACATGGGTACTCCTTGGATGAGGAATTAAATTTTTCATCCTACGAGTAATCTCGCTCAAAATTTGAGTAAAAAAATTGGGAGATAAGTTAAAAGTACGAGTTGAAAAAGTAGTTTTATTATTTTATTATTTTTTAATCTTTTCACCCTTTTACTTAAAAAATGGTGAATCATCCCCCATGGTTGACATCATCATTTTGAATCCTATTGGTTCTTATAAATTTTATTTTGGTTGTACATTTTTCTTAGGAGGCCCATTTTAGACCTCAAAATTCCCCTAATGACCAATTAATCTTCTTTGACTAGGCAATCACAAATATGAGCAGTTATAAACAAATGCATAAGCAACAGGGTAAATCATTCTTGAGAATATTCATCGTCATTATAAACAACACAAAAACATAGACACAAATATTTCATGTGGAAACCCAAATGGGAAAAAACACCTTGCGATTTGTTATAGTTTTTGTGAGCACCCACTCACAAGAGGCCCCAACCCCCTTCAAAGAATTAGCAAAGAACTACTTGCCAAGAGGAAACCACCTCTTATAAATGCATGACACAACCTACTTCATACAATTGTTCTACTTTTCATACAGTTCTCTAAGTAACAGAGGCCTACTATAGTTTCATAGAAAAACACACAAAATTGATTTGTTGTTACACTATAACAACCATGGTCAAAATTTCTTATAATCAAGTTAATAAATGAAAAATAAGAACATGGTCATGGGACATGTATTCCAAGTTGAATGTTTGGAAAATATATCCTAGTGTGGGTGTTCATTTTGTTTATCATGGCTAAGGAAATTTGCAAAGGCAATGGAAAAGGATTTAGAAAGGCAAATGACATTTTTGGCAATTTATTTATTAAAATAATGGAAATTAGGAGAAAAGGAAGGTGAAAGGTCACATGTTTCATGTGAGGATTAAAATGAAGGAAAATAATGGAAAATTGAAGAAAATAGAGGCCTCATTAATAAAAAGGCTTCTAAGGATCAGTTGGTACCTTTTGTGAGTGTTACCTTTTGTCAATTCAGCTTTGGAGCTCTCTCTCTATTCTCTCTCTCACACACACTCTTGGAAACTTATATTTTTCTTGGAGCATTTGAGCATTGGATCAAGGAAAGAAAAGGAAGGGACGAGAAGGAAAATGGAAGCAAAGATCAAGCAAGGAAGAGCAGGATCAAGCAACTACAACAATATTTTTTGCGGGAATCGATTTGCATGTGTGATTTCCTTGCTAGATTTGGCTTGCATGGTACATGCATGTATGGTTTTGGTTATCTTGCTATCATTGCCACAGGTTTTTTCAGATGTGAAAATGTTTTTCATCCTTTCATTTCCATTTTTGGATAGTCATGGTGTGATGGATTCTCTTGTACTTGGTTGAGATAGATTTCCAGATGGTTTCGAAACTATGTGAGGTGGTCTCTGAAATAAAAAACACATGACCTAGGAATCTCTGGACTTAAGAAGGTGGTATTGTGGTAAACATATATTTTGTGTGCCTCAGTAGGCCTAAGAACCCTCGACAGGTGAATAGAGGGATATAAGGTAAATCCTAGAGGTGTGTGCCCTTTATAAGGGCTAGGAATGCTCAACTGGTGACTAGCGAGAAATACGGTAAATCTTGGATGGTGGAGTCTCGATTAGGCCTACGGATCCTCAACTGGTGAATTACTAGATACACAGTAAATCTTAGAAACTAGGAGGCAGGAAAATTACTCACGGTGCAGGTGGAGAAATCCAGTGGAATCCATGCTTATTTAGGGCCTACTATTCCATTTCGGATTGTGGTATAGCCCGAGGAAACCTAGATTGGTTTGGTTTTGAGTCCCACATTCATGCTTGGAATATGGCATGGGGGTGATTGGCTAAAATAAATATTTGGTTCAACCAATCTATGGTTTTGTGGTTCATGGAAGTCCCACGCCTGGTTGGCTTTTGAATTCATTAATAAGAGGTTCTTATCCTTGGTATTTCATGTGTAAATGTACTGGTTCATATGTGGATTTTATGGTCGTTATATCTTTGTTATTTTGGTTGGTTATATGCTAGTTATGAGCATGTTTTATGACAAACTTGATGTATGGCTCTCATCATTTTTTGAATAGAAATTGAAAGTACAATGAATATATGAACTAATATATGATAATGAAACTAATGTGATAAGGAAATAATGCTTCCTTACAAATCTCAGATAAGTTTGAGACCCCTATGCTCAGATATGTTATTATGAATTGTAGATTACATATTTGTGACATGTTTGACGAAATGCTTGTCATGGCTAGTAGGGTTAATATCAAGTACATGTATCAATGTTTGCATGAGTATCCTTTTTTAAATGTTATTATTCATTTCCAGAAGCTTCATGAAGTTATAGGCAGTGGCCTGAGGCCTAGCCTTGAAAAATTGGCTCAGAATCTAAGGTCACTGCTACAAAACTACCTGAAAAAGTCCATAGTTGATGGCATGCCTTGTTTTGCGAGCAACTGGAAGGCTTCAGTCACATGCATGCCTTGTCATGGGAGTGGCTGAAGGTCCAAGTTAGTAAAATTTCAAGTTACCTCAGGGGTTTGTAACCTGGAAGGGTTGGCTGGCTCCTGAAGGTTCTGTAGCCTGTGTGGAAGGTTTGTTTGGTTTCATTACGTTGGTTCCACTTCCTTAACTGTACATGGGTAGTTGAATCATATCATAGTATCCTCTCGTCACATGTTTATCCCAACAAACTGGTTAACTTGGGTAAATGTGGGAGGAAGGTGTTATAGAGTGGTGTCAGAGCATAGTTCAGCCCTTGGATTGGATGGGCAGTGTGTTGGTCATGCATACATGTCAGTTGCCTATGTGTTATTTATGCTTGTGGTCTATGCGATTGTTGTGTATGCATGGTGGTGCACATGGTTTTAGTTGTGTCGCCATGTGAAATTTGATGGTGCTACTATTGGATGTGTTTATCATGAGTGTATGTCAGTTATGCATTGGTTATGCATGTCAGTGTTTATATGTTGTTATGCATACATTGACATGGTGATAGTCTTCATTAGTGAGTTCATTTTATGTGGTCGAATTGGTCATGCATTGATAACTATACAATGGTTGAAATGATGTTTATATATTGTCATGATTATGATTATACATGTCCCGTGCTAATCTGGTTGATATTGCATATGAGATATCATCCCCTGAACTATACTGAGGTATGTTAGTTATGTTTATGTTTTGGTTTAGCTGAAATGATATACTTATGGGAAAGAGATCAAATATTAATATCAAGATAGTAGACTATAGCTCACAAGATTCTCCCTATGGATCAGATGAGCATCGTCTTGGTGGCCATTCTTCTGACTTAGCAGACATGTTGAGAATTTTGAAGGCAAAAATAATAATTTGCAAGGAAGATAATGACAAGATCATTCAGGCATAGGAGAAATAAGTATATTTCAATTTGGTAATCCTTCATATTTTGTCAGAATTATAGAGGCATATACCACTTCGGATCAACCATGGGCAGGGGGAGATGAAAAATGGGGCATATGTCAGTAGATCTCATGGTGGGCACATATCAGACATATCTGCCATGATTAGAGATGGAAGGCTCTTGGATACTCCGGATAGGAGAGTTGATGGACATAGGTTCTATTCTAGTTCTGGTTCGCATAGGTATCATGATCATCATCGTTATCATTCCTATAGGAGGAGTGATAGGGGATATTTTCCAGATGATTTCAAGAAAGAAAAGCCACCTACCTTTGATGGAGATTTAAAGAATCCATAGGATGCTGAGGCATTGCTACTTGGGATGCAAAAACTATTTTAGTTGCATGAGTACACAAAGAATATGAAGGCCAGAACAACTATCTTTAGCCTCAAAGGGAAAACATACATATGGTGGGAATATGTGAAATGGGTTAGAGACATCAAGACAGAAGACTTGAGTTGGCATGAATTCAAGATACTTTTAAGGAAGAAATATTTGTTAGAGAGGTACTATGACAACTTTTATCCATGATAAAATTTGGTTGGTCTTAAGTTAATTAGGTTAAGTCACTTAGAGTTGAATAGTGTCTTTTGAATTCATAATTTTCAAAAAATTCACATATATGATATTAATGGTCATCGTTCGTGTGATAGGAGTCAATGTCAAAGAAAATCCCAAAAATATCTCACGCATGAGCAAATCTGGTCATTAGAGTGAATTTGACACTTCTACCCAAGTTCGTAGCGAAATCAGTGTAAAACAATCAGAATTTGCTATGAACATGCCTAATGCTCTATTTTTCCAGCATTATGAGTTTGTGATATTTTTTAGGAATTCAATGCATGTAAGGAGGTAATTGAATCATTAAATGAGTTCAAGAAATTTCATTGGGCCATTTGTTTAAGGGGGCATCTCAACTGTCAAACTTCATGTGTATGCCAAGTCATCAATTGGAGAGCTCACCATCTCAAACTGAAGTCTTTCAAGTTCTTAACTCTAGTGTATTAGTGGTGAACACCATAGCATGTCTGTTTGGTTCGATAGAAATGGTACAAACATAATTAAAAAAGAAATGCATGAAAATGATATTAGTAGATGAACCTGCTAAAGGTGAAGCTACAACTTCTTGAGGAGGGTAAGATATATTTTCAATCAATTTTGCCTTGTCATGTTTCACACCAGCATTTCACACATTTTTGGTCAAGTTTTGGGAGGTGAAAAGTAAATTTTCAAAATATGTAGCTATCAGGCAAGTTCGTAGCATACTCCAGGATTAAAGCCAAGTTTTCACTACGAACTTGTTGAAGATGATTTTTTGCTATAAAATTAAAATTTTATCTCAAAAGGAGCGGGTAAAGGCATATATTTAAGTGTTTTATCTTAATGGACACCTTAAAATCAATAAATAAGTCAATCAGGTTGCAGAAAATGTCAAAACAAGACTGCTATGAACTTCTTGCTACGAACTTACCTAGAATCCTCTATTTTTGCAGCGAAAAGGAATTCCTAAGTTTTCCAAGCATTTATTGTAATTTTTAAGTATATAAAACATCTGGATTAGTCAAAGAGTATCAGTGAAGATTTTGATGAGAATAACACTCAGCAAAAGGGTGATTAGGCTACCAACTCATCAATCTTGGACACATCATCAACTATGCCAGCACATTTCCAAAATCCTAGGATCAGACCCTTAATGTCAGTTAGGTTGTTGTATGGTTTGATTATGGACAATGCCACCTCACTCAAAGTGGTTATGTTTGATAATGTCATCATAAATACATTATGTAAAGGATGTTAGTGTAATAAATAGAGATTGAGTCCTAATAGGTTTTGAAGTCCTAGAAACAGAAATATCATTAGATTCCCTCCTTGTAATATGTTTCCTGTTAGATAAGGTGTCTTTGAAAGCATTCGAAGGTCTGGGCAGTTGGAAGACTCCATGTAAAGATATCTAGTTCTATAAATAGGCTGCTAGAAGGTTGAGAGAGGGTTGATTGATGTCATGTTACCAGCTACTATTGTAATATTTTCAAGACAGTAATATATAGTTGCAAAAGATTTCTATCAGACCTGAGATTCATTATGTGTTCTCAAATGAATTTTTTTTACCTATCTATTTGAGTTTTATGTAGTTAGCTTTATGTATAATCACTTGGAATTCATGTTTTAATCATGCTCCAATTTCCTGTATGTATATAGTTTACTGATCTAGTTGTGTTTTGGTGAGAATGCACACATGCCTCAGCTTCCATGTTAGATATTTTCATGTAATTGAGTTCCCTCTGACTCCATTCCCAATGGTAGATACTTATTAACATCCTGCACCTGCATAAAAAAATTCAAAATACATTCAGAGTTAGCCATCTTTGTCTCCAAACATTTTCTATTGAATATCATCATAAATTATCTTCAGAGAGCCTTCTTAGGTTGGAAAGGCTAAGTTCCAAATAAAAGTGGTCTGAAATAGTTACTCTAGGTTGAGTGTTGAAATAGCCCATTAGCTTCAATTTAGTGATAACATTTTGGTGCATTTGTCAAGAGTCTGAAGACACATTTTCCTGAAATTTTGTGCTCAATCATAAATACTGAACTCTTGAAGGTAGTAGCAGCTCATAAGCATTCGATGGTTGTACTTATATCTTGGTGACTCCATTCTTGAAGAGTTAAAAAATTCATGGCTTCATGGTGACTCCACTGCTTGAATATCAGTAGCTTGAAGAAGTTTTAGGATGAGTTCTATTGCAAGAAAGAATGCCAGGTATGCCCCTATGAATCGGTCTCACATCCCTAGTTTTCCAAATCCTATGTCAACTGTTAATTGGTTAACTTATCTTCCAATTTTTGAAGATGAAAAGAAAGATAATGTATCTCGTCACTTGGTTAGATTCCATATGCATGTGAATAAGTTTCGAGTCAAGTTTCCTGAGGATTTTCTCATGAAAATGTTTGTGGCCACCCTAAAGGATGAAGCTAGAACATGGTATGAAGGTTTTCAACCTGGAAGCTTTCTTTCTATTAAAGAATTCCATAGAACGTTCTTCCAACATTATGATAAATCTCATTCTTCCTTATCATTGTTACAAGACTATTGTTATTTTTGTGATATGTTTATTCCATATCTTAAAAGTCTTGGTGATAATGGAGAGTGCATGGATGAGGATGTGTTATAGACACTTTATGAATTCTCTTCTAAGGTCATTTTTCATGATAATCAAGAAGGTTTCCAACAAGAACAAGTGTCTTCTTTGCTTGAAGATAAAATAGATCAACAATTTAAAAATCAAGTCATATTACATGAAATTTGACCTACCATAAGTCCCAATCTAGAAAGAATTTACCAGACTTTAGCATACTATTGGAAATCTCTTTCAGATTGTTGTCCAACTATGTCATTTCCAAATACATTTGAGTTGGCCTCCTAAGGCGGAAATTCTCTCAAATTCTAGGCCATCCACCCATCATAAATATAATATTTTATAGTTTCTTTCTATATCTTTCTACTATGATGGTTCTCTACTAAAGAATGTAACAACCATAGGAGTCCCATTGAGATGAAAACTTCATACATCTGCTATCATTTCCCATTTAACATCATTATAGCATGTTTGAAATCAATTTCAACACATATTATGCCACCTTCCATCCTAATAGTGTCAATTGTCCAAGAATCTCCCCCTTTGGCATTGATGAAAACAACTCCATTGTAACAAAATTGATTCCAATAGTCCCATTGTAGAAGCTCCTCCTGAAGTCAATCAGGGTTCTCTCTACCTCTACACTCGCCCTATCATTAATAATTATTCCACTTAGAAACTTCTTATCCCCCTTTGACATCAATCGAAAAGGATGCACCCAATGAAAGAAACTCCCCCTGAAAAATTGTAGCCTACATTTTAATTAATTCAAAAATCTTACTAAATGCTAATACTCATTAAATTTGAGTCATTTGGTTGTAGGAGAAACAAATCCTATTTGTTTCCTAAGATATTCAAAGGATTCTCATTCCAATGGATTTGTGAATATATTTGTGAGTTTCTCATTAGTGGCCACATATTCAAGATGAAAAACATTAACAACAACATGTTCTCTTATAAAATGAAACTTTATTGGAACATGCTTGGTCTAAGAATGTGTTGTAGGATTTTTAGATATTCCCATATCACTAGTGTTATTAAAGATGGTTGGAATTGAATCATTCAACTCTAACTTCATGTCCTTTAAGGTCTACTTCATCTAAATAATTTGTGTGAAAAATGTGGCCGCAATGATGTACTCTTCTTTAGCTTTTGATAACGAGATTGAGTCTTTTTTTTATGGACCAAGACACTAGACAATATCCTAGAAATAACGCTTCTCCAAAGGTGTTTTTCCTGTCATCAAGGATTTGTGCCGAACCAATATAAATATAAGCTATTAATTTAAAATCTCAGCTTCTAGCATACCAAAACCCATAGTCCGATGTGCCTTGTAATTATTTGAAAATCCGTTTTACAACAATCATCATGCCTTTCTTGATGGCAGGCTTGAAATATGGCCACCAAGGCTACTGCTTGCATGATGTCTGTTCTTGAGGCTATGAGGTACAAAAAGCTTTCAATCATTGACCTGTAGACTTTCTGATTTATCTAAGGTGTGTACTCTTCTTTACATAACTTACAACCAGTAATCATGGCAGTAATAAATGGCTTGCATTCCTCCATTCCAAATTTATTTAGTGTTTCTCTTAAATAATTGGATTGGGAAATGAAGATGTCATATTTGGATTGAGAAATTTTCATCCCTAAAAAGCAGGATAATTATCCTATCATGTACATATCAAATTCTTTCTGCATACACTTTGCAAATCAATTTCCCAACTGCTCCAAATTGTTTCCAAATATTATGTTATCTACATAAAACACCACAATCAATAAGTGATCATTTTCAGAATTTATATACATATTTCTATCTACAATTCCTCTCTTGAAGCCTTGTTGCTAGAGGTATTTATCCAAAATGATAGCATACCAAGATCTAGGGACTTGTTTGAACCCATACACAACCAATTTTTAGTTTGCAAACATAATCTTCATTCTTTGAGAGCTTGAAACCTTTTGGTTGCTTGATGTATACTTCCACCTCAAAGTCTCCATTAAGAAAGGCCAAATTTACATCCATTTGATATACCTTTATGTTCTTATTTCTAGAAAAGGAAAGAAACATTTTGATGGTTCCTAATATTGTTACAGGTGAAAAATTTTCTTCAAAATATATCCCTTCTATTTGAGCATACCCTTTGCAAACTAGTCAAGCCTTGTTCCTTATCAATTTCCCTTGCTCATTTAGCTTATTTTTGAAGACCCATTTGTTTCCTATGAAATTTTTCACTTTGGGCCTTCGAATAAGCTCCCAAGTGTCATTATTCTCAATTTGATCCAATTCTTCATTCATTTCCTTCCCCCAAGACTTGTCTTCACTTGTCTAAATGATATTTTTAGGCTCAATTTATGACAGTAGAGCAAGGTTTGCGCAACTTGGACTACCAAGGGATCTCCTTCTAGTTTGAACACCAAGCCTTAGATCATCAATAATTTGAATTTATGGATGTTGTTGATTCACATACCTGGAAGGAGTTTTGCATATTTTTGTTGTACTTACTCTTCTTCTTCCTTCTATGCTTCTACTTCTTCCTGGTCTTAGAATCTAGTGGTTGAAGTTTCTTCTCTATCAGAGTTCTCATTTTCTCTCATTAGAGAAATTTTGAGGTCTTAAATGAGCCTCTAAAAAAGAATGTACAACCAAAATCAAATTTATAAGAACAAACATGATTCAAGATGATGGTGTCAGCCATGGGGTATGATTCATTCACCATTTTTGGATTAAAAAGGTAAAAAGATTAAAATAAATAAATAATTAAAACTATTTTTTCAACTCATATTTTCAACTTGTATCCCTACGGTTTTACTCAAATTTTGAGTAGAAACACTCATTAGATGTGGAATTTAATTCCTCATCCAATGATTACATGTTTTATACTTTCAATGGACCCTATTACAGGGACAATGAAAACTACATGAAAAAATGTGATTGCAATAACTTTTTTCCATGCATTTCTAAGTTTTTCGTGTATCAAGGTCCATCAAAATTTTGTAGCATGGACACTCTTTGGATGAGGAATTAAATTATGCATTCAACGAGTCCTACCACTCAAGTTGAAAATATGAGTTGAGAAAGTTTTTTTTTTTTAATTTTTAATTCCCTCTAACATTTTATGATGTAATCTAATCTTATTTTATTATTTTCATTATTATTTTATAATATTCCATAGGAGGTTTGTTTTCAACCTTAAAATTTATTTAATGGGATGGCTCTGATCACGGAAATATTTTATCCACTACAATTTCAATGCAGTCTTCCATTCTTTTAGTCCTTTTGTTGAAGCACTTGTATCCTTTACTCCTCACAAAGTACCCTAGAAATATACCCTCATTAGCTTGAGAATCAAAATTTCCAAGATTTTTATCAATATTTTTTATACATAATTTGCTCCCAAGCACCGGTGAAATGTTTCACCGATGTTAGGCTCCCTTTCCATAACTCATATGGAGTCTTATCACTATTAGGCCTGAGATGTTTTATGTTTCCTAAATACACAATTTCTTGTGCAACTTCTCCCCAAAAATTTTGTGGGACCACTACTTCATCCATCATGACTCTAGCCACCTCCTAAATTTTTATGTTCTTTCTCTCTACTAATCAATTATGTTATGGGGTTCTACCCATTCAGTATTTCCTCCTTATACCATGCTCTTCATAATACTCTTCAAACTCTCTTGAAGTAAATTCTCCACCTCTGTCTAATCTTAAGCATTTGATCTTTATATCTTTTTCATTTTCTACCTGAGCTTTAAATATCTTGAAAATTCTCATAGCTTTTGATTTTTATTTTAATAACATTATCCATGTGGCTTTGGTAAAATCATCAATTAATAGAATACATTACATTTCTCCTCTTGGGATTTTTTTCCTTGTTGGGCCACACATATCGGTTTGAATTAGCTCCAAAGGTTTAGAAGTTGATAAATGTGTTGTATTGAACTGAGTCCTTGTTTGCTTACCAAATTGGCAAGAATTGCAGATTGAGTCATTAGACTTCAACAAACTTGGCAATCCTCTTACTGCTTCTATATTGTTGATTTTTATCAGGCTGTAAAAATTTATATGACCAAGTCTCCTATGCCACAACCAAGTTTGATATTTCTTACTCAAATAATAGCTTACGTTGGAGTCATGAAACACATATACATTATTGTCAGTCTTAATCACCTTTCCCACTAGCTTTACATTTTATTCTTTTCAGACCTCATAGTCTTGGGATAAAAAATTCACATTGTAGCCATTATCAAACATTTGGATCACATTGAGAAAATTGTGCTTCAAAACTTCTACATATACCACATGTTGAGCCTTAGTGTTTTCATCAATACTAACTATGCCCTTTCCCTTAATTCTTGTTGGAGATTTTTTCCAAAGGTGACATTATTCCCTATGTACTTTGATTTTAGAGACAAGAATTTACTCTTATCCCCAGTCATGTGATTAGAACAACCACTATCTACATACCATATTTTTTCTTAGTCATGCACATAGGAGGCTAGTCCACACTCCGTGGTTTTCTTAGTATGTTGTATCCAACTCTTCTTGTCCTTGGAAAGTTGGCTGGAAAGTATACTATGATTTGGAAGAGTACTCAAACCTTCTTCTGCACTCACTTTCCTTGCACCAAAATTATTACATTTGAAACATTCAACTTCATTAATCAGAGGAGAGAAGGTATTCTAACTGCTAGGGAAAGGGTTCTGATTTTTAGAATTCTGATAATTTTTCAATTTTCTCTTGTACAATTAGCTATTTTATGTCCAAGGATGTGGCATTTATAGAAATGACCATAAAAAAAAATTGGGTATCTAAAGTTGGAGAATTGATGAGTTTGAGTTGGTTGTCGATACCTTTGTCGCCTTGTTGATTGGTTCATTTCTATATGGAGTGAGTATTTTAACAAGTTATAATTCTTCATCAAATGTTGAGTGCCTCTCTGGCTTGATTTTTTATATCTTCATTAATTCTACCTTGAAGCACCCTTACATAGCTCTGGGGGTCTTCGAATTCTGCGGACCTAAAAATTGTCTTTCCCATAGAAGACTTCTATTATTCAAAGTATCCTAATCCTGTCTTGTTCTCTAGAGGCCTTTGACTACTCAGAATATGGTTTAACTTCTTTGTCCCTTCTACAAACCTTTTGTCCAGATCCTTCTCAATATTTAACCTCTCAAGATCTATTCTCCAGGAAACAATGTCTTATTTTAAACTATGACAGTTCTCCTCCCATTTGAGAATCAAATAATTAATAACTTCTTTCTTTTATTTAATTTGTATAGCTTGAATTTCATGGACATAATCTCTCCTTTACATGTTTCAAAGACCATCTCCTCCTTTTTCTTGATTAACTCCTACTTTAACATTCTATTCTCCTCCTCTATCTTTTCACATGTTTTTTGTTTTTCTTCTAATCAGAGAGCTAAGTTGTCTGTACTTTTAATGGCCTCTTTGTTAGGATATTCTGACACATAGGTAATAGTTAAGTATCACGTGGTCTAGCGTAGAGTTAGGTAAAGTATGCTTCTTTACTATGTAAATTTGTAACTTATAATACGACGATCACGATATGTAGTGATCCGACGGTTCACTCTCTCCTCGGTATTATCGACACTCAATCTATGGCTTAACACCCGATTGGTCCATGATATATATTTAAAGAGCATGGAGGGTCATTTTTATGGTACCCGTTTATGAGAGAAGCTTATGTACATTTTATTTCTTTATATTAATAAATTTCCTAAAGTGGTCGCGTTAGCTCAGGCCATGGATTGTTTCCCTCTTTGAGGGTTTTAACCATGTCAAATACTGGTGTACTCATCTGTGATTTATTTGTGAGTGGTGACCTTTGGTTTTTGATCTAAGCAACTTACCCTGTAAATTCCTACATGGTATCAGAGCCATTTTGAGGGCCACATCCGTTGTTGATCCAAATCTGAAGCCGGTTTGACTACATGCGACTTCCTTTTTTCTAGATCTACTATTTCTAAAAATTTTCGGACCTGGAGAACTACTCTGTTGTGTCTGGAGTGTCTATTACAATGAGGAACCCCTTTCGTTTCACGTGAAAATTTTTTCAGTTGCCCAAGTTATGTCATTTTAGATCTGGAGGTATAAAGTATAATTTTTGCAGTTATATTTATTAATCCTTTTGTTTATTTCGGTTCCCTTTGTTTAGTTTGGTTTATCTTTTTTATTGCCAGATCTATACCCTCTTCTCTGTGTATGTTATTTTCTCTGTGTTGTGTGAGATCTCGGCAAATCAGAAACATGAAGATGAGATTTTTTTTTGCTACATATGCTCTTTCCCCGTGTCTTTGTGTGATCTCGGGAAACTATAAATAGTGAAAAATAGATATTTTCCGGTAAGACTAACTGAAAATATAACATTCTGCCATAAGAATTATTTTTGTTTGCATGGATTTTGTGTTTTTTTTGGCAGGAAAAAGCACGCACATCGAAGAGAAAAAAACCCCTCCCTCCTTTCAAACTATTACAGAATCCTTTTACTAGCTCACTTGGTGTAAAGTTAGTTGATGAGAATAGAGGTCTTGGGTTCAAGTCTCTTTCTCAAGCTTCTTTTTCTAACAATTTTTTTGTTGGGGGGGGGCGGGGGGGGGGATTTTTTTTTAAAGTCGAACTTCATCATCAAATTCCACCTGTTCCCGTAACTATTCAGCATCTACAACATATTTTTTCAAAAAGGCATAACTTCTTCATCTGGAAGCTGGTTTTTTTTAATCAACCTATTTTTTTGAGATATTTCCATTGGAGCAGCTAGTTTCAGCCTTTTCAGCTTCAGTTTTTTTTTTTTTTAATGGAAAGTGCATGTTCGGTTATTCTTAACAGCACCAATTATTTCCAATGGCTACCCCACATGATAGATTTACTTAGAAGTAAAGGCCTTTATAGAATAACCACGGGACAAGAAACTAAACCTACCGATGGAGATAAAGCCGCTAAATGGGAAAATAAACAAGATCAAGTACGAGGGTTGATAGGAATGTCCATTTCTCAAGATCTTTGATTTCATATCCTAGAAATTGACACCCCTGATGTAGCCCTAAAAAAACTAAATACTATTTTTGGCCTTCAAAATGAAATCAGGACCCACCAGCTTGAAAACGAGTTTCTTACTTTGGACCGCAACAATTTCTCCTCTATTGAAGATTTTTTATCCAAATTCAAGACCCTTAGACTTCTTTTAGAAGGTTGTAAGGTAAAAAAGGAATATGGTAGCCTTATCTATTCCATCCTTGCTAAGCTTAGACCTGCATACTCTGTATTTGTTTCCACCTTCCATTCCACTGGATAAGCCATCATTTCTCAAGGAACCGCCTACAAGTCCCCCTCTTTGATGCCTTTTGCGATTCTTTGATAAGAGAATAAGAAAAAATCTTACACCTTAGTCTTATTAATATTGGAAACTCTTCTAAGAAAGCCTTAGCAGCTCAACTACAACCATATCCAAAGGATCCTAATAAGCAACATCCTAAAAAGAATGTTCCAAAAACAAACAAGGGTCTTAAGCCATTTCAGCTGCAAACTGAAAGAGAAACACAAAAAAAATGATAAGGTAACTAAAAACAAAGGGAAGAAGAGAGATAGACATTACAACTTCTGTAATCGTGATGGCCACGAAGAGTCAAAATGTTTTAAGAAGATGGAAGCCTTAGAAGTAGCAATGAAGAAGCACAACATCTTCAACTTCATCTTCAGGAATGGCACTTTCTTCTTGTGGTTTTCAAGCATCACGATCTGGTTATCAATTAAATGTAACTTCTTCTTCTCATTCTCATGAGTTTCTCATTGATTCTAGAGCCTCTTACCACATGGAAAAAAATAAAGCCATGCTTTCTTCTTTAAATGATTGTAACACGAAAAATATTTATGTTGGTGATGATAGATCTCTTAGTGTTGTAAGGTCTCGAACCATTCATCTATATAATGGTAAATTTAATGTTGTATTATGTGTTCCTACCTTGTCCTGCAACCTTCTATTTGTTTATCAGATAACTCATTCAGGTGAAGGGAAAACAATAGAACTCTCACCTCATGATGTTGTAATTAAGGACCTCAAAGATCCTAGACATATTTTAGCTAGTGGCATTGTTGATGATTCCACAAGGTTGTATGAGTTTGACAACTTTGGGTCATCATGTCTTCCCTCCATTTTTGTTGCTCATAATTATGAAGTGAGCAAACTTTGGCATGAGCGATTTGGTCACTTAACTATCGCTCTCTTAAAACTCTATGTAAAGAAAATATATGGTGACAGGTCTTCCTATGGTATCTTTCTGAGATGGTGTTTTTTCTGAATGTGTACTCAGAAAAAAAAATAGGGATAGTTTTGAAAAACGTGCTTCTTGGCACGCTTCATCTCCTTTGCAGCTTGTGCACAGTCATTTATGTGGTCCACTTCTTGTTTTTTCCTTCTCTGGTTGCAAGTAATTTTTAACATTCATTGATGATTTTCCCAGACGCACTTGGGTATACTTCTTAAAACTCAAGAGTGGGGTTTTTAACATGTTATTGGCCTTTAAGGCCTTTGTTGAGAAACAATTTGGACATCCAATTCTTAAGTTAAGATCAGACAATGGAGGAGAATATGTTAACAATATTTTTATCAAATTTTTCACTGAGCATGGTATTCAATTACAACATATTATTCCATATACTCCACAACAAAATGGTGTAGCTGAAAGGAATAATCGTACCCCAAAAGAAATGGCTAATTGTATGCTTCAATCTAAAGGACTTGGTCTCAATTTTTGGGCAGAAGAAATTAACTGTGAAAATTACATAGTAAATCGCACTCCTACTAAGGTTTTAAGGAATATAACTCCAGAAGAAGCCTGAAGCTCAATCAAGATGTAAGTCACTTTCAAGTTTTTGTAAGTGATGCTTGGGCCCATATTCCAGATATGAAACATAAAGCCTTAGAACCTAAGAGTGAAAAATGCATTTTTGTTGGATATTTTGAAGATGTCAAAGGATATAGACTTCTTCAACCAAAATAAAAAAATATAATCATTTGAAGAGATCTAAAATTTGATGAAAATATATCGGCTTGTGAGCCTAGTTCGGCGGTGTGCCACCTTTAGCCCATGAGCTTAATTCAGCATATGTTCCACCTCTCTCTATCTCTTCTATTTTTTATAGCGTTCCTTCTAGTTTGGGTGATGACAACGAGGATGACAATCCTCCTCTTGAATATTTTCCTTCAGCTCCACAACTTCCTAGATGGGCCTGCTCTACTCGAGATGCAACAAGTTCTCTTACAGGTGACCCTGCAGATCGACGTCGTACACATTCTCAGTTCAAAAGAGCCTCTTCCTTATTGGCTAAAGTTCCAGAAACTCCTAATCCAGACAACTTTGAAGAAGCTTCAGGTCATCCAGATTGGGATGAAGCTATGAATGAATAATATAGTTCCTTATTAGCAAATGATACTTGGGATCTTATTCCTCTTCCAAAGGGAAGAAAAATTTTCAGATGCAAATGGGTTTATAGAACAAAGTTTGGACCAGTTGGAAAAATGGATAAACATAAATCTCTTCTTCTTTCTAAAGGATTTTCACAAGTTGAAGGCATTGACTATACTGAAACCTTCTCCCATGTTGCCAAAATGAATTCTATCCACCTTGTTATTTCCCTTGCTGCCTCCTTTAAATGGGAATTCAATCGGATGGATGTTAAATCCGCCTTCTTACATGGATATTTGCATGAAGAAATCTACATGGAACAACCCCTAGCTTTATCCAAAAAAACTCTAGTCTTTTTTGTCGCCTTAGAAAGTCTCTATGGTCTCAAACAAGCTCCTTGATCTTGGTATGCAAAAATGGATAGCTTTCTCTTAGATAATGGTTTTTCTAGGTGTCATTCTGACAACACTGTCTACACCAAGAAAGTGGGTAATTCCTTCATCATCCTTGTTCTTTATGTTGATGATACTATCCTTACTAGTAGTGATCCCAACCATATAAACCATGTGAAGTCTAGCTTCATAAATAAGTTTGAAATGACAAACTTAGGACACTTGCATTATTTCCTTGGTCTTCAAGTCTTGCAATCCAAATAAGGTATTACCCTTTCTCAGTCCAAGTATGCTTGTGATCTTCTACACTACTTTCACATGGAAGAATGTAAGCCAGCCCCTTCTCCCTTTCAGTCTGGAGTCAAGCTTTCAGTCACTTGTACTACCCCTGAAGTTGATGCTACCTTATACCGTCAGCTTGTTGGTAAACTTCTATATCTAACCCATACCTGTCCTGACCTTTCCTTTGTCGTTGGTCTTGTTTCTCAGTTTATGCACCAACCTCATGAAATTCACTGGAAAGCAACTAAAATAATACTTCGATATATTTGAGGTACATTTCAGTTCAGGATTCATTACAGTGCAAGAGCATCTCCATTGTTGCTTGGTTTCACTGCTTCTGATTGGGGTGGTGACTTTGATGATCGAAAGTCTACTGCAGGATATGTATTCACTCTTGGTTTGAGACCTATTACATGGTCTTGTAAGAAAAAAATTTCCATCTCTCTTTCTTCAGCATCAGTAGAGTATCATGGTGAAATTGAAGCCAGCAAGGAAGCCATGTTGCTTCGTCAGATCCGGTCTGACTTTGGACTCCATTAGTAGCATCCAAATACACTTTGGTGTGATAATCAAAGTGCCATTCAGCTATGTAAAGATCTAGTTCAGCATCAGCGTATGAAACACATTGAGCTCCACATACACTTCATCGGAAAGCTCATTCATTATCATGTTCTTGAATTGCAGTATTGTTCAACCAATGATAAATTTTCTGATATATTTACAAAGGCTCTCACAAAAGAAAAGTTTACCAAACTTCGATCTATGCTTGGAGTTCAGAAAATTCATCATTAAGGGGGGATACGCTCTAATGCCTCCTTCCTTCTCCTATTGTGTCACCTTTTTAAATCCTTCAATCCTAACCCAAGTTGTTCTTAAGGGGGGATGTTAGGATATTTCGACACATAGGAATTAGTCTCCTTTTGTGTCACCTTTGTAAATCATTCAATCCTATCCCAAGTTGTTCTTAATGGGGGATGTTACGATATTCCGACACATAGGAAATAGTTATGTATAACTTTGCATAACATAGAGTTAGGTGAAGTGTGTTTCTTTACTATGTACATTTGTAACTTATAATCCATCAGTCACGATATGTAGTGATCCAACGGTTCACTCTCTCCTCGGTATTACCAACACTTGATCCATGGCTTAACACCCAATTGGTCCATGATCTCTATTTAAAGAGCATGGAGGGTCATTTTTCTGGTACCCGTTTATGAGAGAAGCTTATGTAAATTTTATTTATTTATATTAATAAATTTCCTGAAGTGGCCGCATTGGCTCAGGCCATCGATTGTTTCCCTCTTTGAGGTTTTTAACCACGTCAAATATTGGTGTACTGATCTGTGATCTATTTGTGAGCGGTGACGTTTGGTTTTTGATCTAAGGAACTTACCCTGTAAATTCCTACACTCTTTAATATTTTCTCTTTGATAGAAAAAAAATCCTCATTGTATGAGTTATATATACCTTATTCAGATCACAACAACTTCTCTTTTAGTTGATTGTTCCATTTTATGGCCCTTTAACTCATTAATAGCACTGTTGAGCTCCCCTTCAAGGTCCACTACTCGCTTTTCTTCTTCTTCAGAGTTTGTGACATTATGTTTATTGGAGTCATCTTAAATTTCCACAAGTAAACATTCATTTGATTCACTCTCTAAAGAATCCTCACTATCTCCTTCTGGTGCAAATTTATCCTCTTTGGAGTAGAGCCCCTTCTGCTTAAAGGAATTCCTATTTAAATATTCTAAGATTTATATTTCGTATTTTTATATTTATCCATATCTGACTTTTATTTATAAGTAAACTTAGAAGAAAAATGTACAACTCTTCCAGAATCAAAGCATTTGAAGGAAAGTTTTCCTTTATACTTCCTTGATCCCCATTTTATTTTTCTAGCAAAGTGAGCTAGTTTTTTATTAGATTCACAACTAGAACACTCTTGATGAACTTTGTGCTCCTTACTCTTCTTAAATACCTTGAATGCTTCCTCCTTTTGTTCATTATTCTATTTAGTTACTCTCATCTCATAGCTTGTGAGAGTACCAAGTAGCTAGTCCATTGTGAGACTTTTCAAGTTAGTCATATCCTTGATGGCTAAGATTTTTTCATTAAATATCATAAGAAAATATCTCAAGGTATTCTAAATAATTACTTGTTCTTTGATGACTTCACCTGGTCCTCTAATCATATTGTTTACTTCATCAACTCTGAGGAAATATTCTATTTTACTTTCTTCTTCACTCATCCTTAAGCTCTCAAACCTCATTATGAAAGTTTGTAGTTTTGCATGCTTAAATTTTTCATCTCCTTCATGACTCTAATTGTGTTTTTCCCATACTTCCTTAGTAGACTTACAGTGCATAACCTTTACAAGTTCAAATTGACTAAGACCGAAGGGAATGGAATTATTGGCCTTTTCATTATTTCCTTACACCTTTTTACCATATAGATTTGTAGGAGGGACTACAAGGAACACATAATCTACCAACAAAGAGCTCCAAACATTTACCCCTAGAGTCATGAGATAGGATTCCATCTTGAATTTCCAAAAATCATAATTTGTCCCATCAAAGACTAGTATATTACTTGAGTAAGCACTCTGGCTCTCTTGTCTAAACATGTTTCTTTATAGATCTACCTTTCAATGGTTGAACTAATCCTGAAGGAACCTAACTCTAATACCAATAGTTGGAATATAGAATTAATGAGAGGTGGGGTGAATCATTAATGGATATAATTTTACCAATTAATCTCCTTTAACTTGGAAATCATAAATATCAGAAATTACAATCAAATGCAATAGAAACAGGGTAAATCGTTCTCAATAATATACATCATCAACATAAACAACATACACACATAGACATAAATATTTTGAGTGAAAACCCAACTGGGAAAAACCACCAAGTTGTTTTCTATAGTTTTTATGAGCACCCACTCACACAAGGTCCCAAACCCCTTCAAAGAATTAGCAAGTCACTTATTTCCAAGAGGCACCAACCTCTTATAAATTTAGGCCAAAACCTACTTCAACCAATTATTCTAATTTTCATACAATTTTCAAACTGAGTAACAAAGGCCTACTACAATTACATATAAAAATACACAAAATTGATCTACGGTTACATACAACTCCTTCCTCTCTTCTCTGGAGTCCTTCTTTAATTTGCACGCTTCATTACTCCATTAGATCTGTCCCTGGGCCTTAATTCATATGATGTTTTTCAACAATTTCCCACCGTATTCCTTAAGCACACACACAATACATTATTTCTATCCACACTCTTAACACAACATACAATAATACTTTCCCCCTCGAGACTTAGTGTTTTCTGAGATTTTTTTCACCATATACATAGTGAACTATGTACATTGTCAGCTCATTAACTACCAAATTCAATGCACAATATGGATCTCTGGTCTTCAATTAAAAAAATGTGTATGGGATCAGTTTACTCAACCAAATGACACTTGTATGGTCTTCATTGAAACTCCATGAGATTTTTCAAGACTAGTTGCATGTTATCATAGACTTACTCATTCTACAGTCGGAGTTGTAATAAGTTTGTTAGAAAAATATGATGGTTTTGAAATCCCATTAATTAATTCTCAATTTTACCATTAAATTTTCCCTTCGAGATAGCATGGCTCTCCGTTCATTCTTATACATGTCGTGGTCCTTGTTGTCTTCCTATTGCCTAGTTTCTCAATTCTCCTCAGTCGCCATTAGAGGTTAGGGTGCCATTCATTCATGCGGGAATTCTTCCATTATTATTGTTTTATCGCACCTTCCAATATAAGTTAGAAGGTTGCAGGTCAACCTACTCCACTTGTTATGCATTTTTGTCTCCCTTCATCTGCCAAACTAGACCTGGAGGACTGGCTTGGGTCCATTTCCATTGTTTTGACCTGTTCAGCACCAAGAAACAAATGCATGGAAAAAATTTACAAAATTACCTCTTGGCACAAACTTCAAGGACCTACCACATCATCAGCTTACATCATGTTGACATCATCTGGTCCATGTGGCACCTTTTGCATGGTGACACATGTCACCTGTATTTTTCCCACTTGGCCTCTTGAAAGTGCAAAAACACATGCCACATGTACTCTTCCTCTGTTTCCATGTCACCCTGAGATGACGTCGTCTGCCACCCTAGTTTCCACCTGTGCTCCACATATTACCTTTTCCAATTGTCTGCCTACACCAGTTCCCACATAGGTCAGAGGTTGGAGTCAGCTTTATGATCCCTTATTATAAAATATTGACTTGGCTAACTAATAACTATTCCATGGGCCCGACTTGGTAACTGATCCCACACAGGTTGGGGTTTGGGGAAGATTTCCCCTTTTCGAACTTCTACTACTTGGCCTGAACTCCAACTAGGATAGAATTGAATAAGTTTCGACCTCAGTCAAAAATCTGTCTAAGTCCTGAATCAAAGAAATTTCGAACAAACCATAAGGGAGAAGCGAGACCTTGAGTCATGGAACCATGCATGTTGACCTTTTAATATGTAAAATTTGACCTACCATAACTCCATATGTAGAACTCCTTTTCTAGACTTTAGCATACCATTGGTAATCTCTTTTAGAGCGTTATCCAACTATGTCATTTCTAGATACATCTGAGACAGTCTCTTGAGGAAGAAATGATCTCAAAGGTTGTTCCATCCACCCATCATATCTATATGATTTTATAGCTTCTTTGTATATCCAACTATTATGATGGTTCTCTACTAAATACTGCAACAACCATAGGACTCCCCCTGGGATGAACACTTTATGCATTTTCTATCCTCACACATTTAACATCGAGCTAACTTATTTGACATCAATGCCAACACACATGATTCTACCTTCCATCCTAAATGTGCCAACTATCCAAAATGCATTTGGTTCAAAACCAATCATTCCTTAGATTTTTTGTGAACTATGATGAAAATCCTAAAAAAATTCCCCCATTTTGCTTTCTAATCCATATATACTTGTGAACCCAAACCTTGTTTTCCTCCTCTATTAAAACTAATATCATAAGTCGAAATTTGAATAAAATATGAATTAAATGTAGAGGTGAAAATGTTATTCACTCATTAGTATTATTGGGCATGCTTAGCATCCAATTGAGTATATCTTTTTGCAAATTGTAGTGTGATTCTTGCTCATGATGGTCGAATTAGGGACCATATTTGTGTGGAGGGTTGGTGATGCTCTTAGTTTGATCAAGTGCATAGAATCCATATTTTTTTTTGGAGCTTGATATGGGAACCTCATTGGAAATATTAAAAACCAAGTTTGATCCACGAGTTAAATGCATGTTTATTAAGTCTAATGCATGCATTAGGCTTTGATAAAAGTTGGTCATTATGTGAATATAGATTTTAGCACATTCCTTTATGAAAATGCATGTAATTTAACTAATGTTAATGGTTAATTTAATGATGATTTTTTTTATATTTACATTTTATGGAACTGTATGACTAGGGCTATGAATTTGAAGGTATAGTTTCTTTTGTTTTGGAACCAATCATCATAAGAGGCTTGTGATAATAGTTGTAATAGTTCATAACTTATGCATGTCACACTATAAGTATGTATGTAAGGTGAGAGATCATCAAGGGGGGTTTTTTCCAAGTAGTTGAGAGGAAATTTTTATCCTCCCCACCTAATGATCTGAAAATGGAAGTACTTGAAAATGTGTGCAAGGTATCCATTTCCATGTAATTAAATGTGTGCAAAATTCTCCTTGTCTTGTTGATTAAACAAAGTGTTTTTGGTAATTGTTTATGAGTTTATGTGTGAAGGAAAGTTACTTTAGTTTGTTGTTTAACATATTAAATCAGAAATATACAACAAGATAACTTCAGCATAACATGACATAAATGTTTGATGAGCAGTTCACCCCTCCTGGGCTACGTCTGCTGGATCAAGCCTCCCAAAATGAGCTTGTCCTCTTGTATTAAAATGCTCCAAAATGCTAATACAAGTTTAAAAGTTCCTCAATAGGAAAATATGAATGAAAATATAGATTTAGAAGACATGAAAATGCTAAAAATTCCTTTCCATATTCACTAAACAGTGAAGAATTACCATAAACAGTGACTTCTTCAACAAGGCCCTGAAGTCTCTTTGAACTCCTCTGAAGATTTTCGGGCTGTAGAAGTCCTCAAACAGTTCTGAAACCTCTTCCATTAGGTTCATAATGTCTAAAATATCTAAAAATGATCTTTGTTTCAACTCAAACAGAGAGGTACAACTCAATACAACTCCATTTCCCCAATGGACCTCATGGCTCAAAAATCTTCCCTGAAGCTAAAATGGTTGTAGAAAACCTCTAATGCATTTGGAACCTATCTCAATGGCTCTGGAATGCTGAAAATAGTGGAAAATGACTTTTGGTTCACCTCAAATGGTTAAGCATAGCCCTAAACAGCTCCAACTCCCTCTCGGCCCTGATGGCTCTCATTGCTTCCCTAAAGAAAAAGGGGTTGAAGATCAACTCCAATGGATTTGAAACCTATTTCTATGGATCCATAATCCTCTGAATACCTTAAATAAAAAAAAAAATCATCCCAAAAGGTTTTTTCAATCAAAAGTTATCACCAAAACCATATTTTGCCCAGTGTCATGTAAAAACCCCACTAAAAGTGGGTGAACTGGAGTTAGGCTGACTAAAATGGCCATCCCGCCAACTTTGGCATGCTCCTCTAAAAGCATCGGTCAGTTTTAACTATTGGCATTAAACATTAAGGTGGGCAATCATATGTTAACCGCCACCCCAAACTCCAACCAAACCGTAAATTAATCGTCACATTAAACATAGCATTTAATTCTTGTTTGAAGCAGCCACATGGTATGTTTAGTGGACCGTTACCCGCTGGTTTGTAGGCCCCCCAGGTCATGGTGGTAGGGTCCCATGGCATATGGTTGATGTGGGGGTTGGCCCCCTTTTCCGTTGCCTAATTTTAAAAAAAAGTTTATATATGATCACGACACTAGGGTTTACAAAAACCACCATGTGGCCTAGTGGTAGAACATGGGCTCTGCGCACGAGAGGTCGTCGGTTCAATTCCATCAGCCCCACAAACAATTTTATAAGACTTG
Organism: Pinus albicaulis; assembly: GCA_034641835.2. Classification (NCBI taxonomy): domain Eukaryota; kingdom Viridiplantae; phylum Streptophyta; class Pinopsida; order Pinales; family Pinaceae; genus Pinus; species Pinus albicaulis. Next base: position 305,357,945 of record CM076569.1, read on the forward strand.
TTTTGGGCCACGTGGTGGGCTCTGGGCCTGCCACGTGGCAACTTTCCATTGGTCCATAATTCAAAAGTCAAACCATTGCCAAATCACCGAATGCCACTTGTCAAATAATGATTGGCTCAGGTGGAATATTTTAGGAAATATTCTGAGGAATATTTTAGGAATATTCCTTGGAATGTTTTTTTAATTTTTCAAAATTTTAAAGTCAAACCTGGTCAACTCAGTTTTTTTTGCAGTTTATTGAAAACTTCAAACTTGCATAGCTTCCACATACAGTGTCGGATTTGAGTGTCGTTCGCACCATCAGGATCGTATCGCCGAGGCCTATCCGGTCATTCAGGTTGCAAGTGATTTTGAACACTTTTAATTTTGATCTTTTTCCATAGCTCGGACTTGAGCTCTTGATCACCTAAGATCAAATCCTACATTGTGAAATATAACCCTTAATGAGCCAATATTGTTGAATATTGTGATTTTTTTGACAAGGTAGTAAGCCTTTGTAGAATATAATTTACCCTATATTCCTTCCTAATAATGGAGAAAATTGGGTGCAGAATAGGGTTCCTTGGGAAGCATATTTCACACACACACACACAGATATATATGGGAAAGTGTGTTCATGGCAGGTTTCCTTAGGAAGCATATTTCATGTGGGTGTGTGTGTGTGTGTGTGTGTTGGGCAGGGCCCAACTTGGTCCAGTTTTGAGTCAAAGACTCCACATTTTGAGGAAGTGTTGTGGGCGATCCAACGAAAATAAGTCAATCACACGGAGTTTAAAATATCTGCGTGGAGTTTTAGGAGTTTTAGGGGCTTTTAGGTGGGTTAAAGCCCTTGTTTTTGTAAATGGATCATGTTGTTTTTGAATATTTTAAGATGCGCCCATGGTTTGTAGACCATGTTATTGTAAGATGTAAATGATATATAAAACGAAGGCATGCTGAGTCATATAGATAGATAATAATGGAATGGTGATTGCATGATAAAAAAGTGTGAATCTTCTGTTTTTAGTATGTTTTGGGTCTTCGGAGAAGTCTCCGCAGCTATGTGCATGGAGACATTGGTCTACAACTATGTGCACAGACCACCCATAGCTATGTGCGTGGGTCAAATAAGGATTGTACTGAAAAGACACATTATCAATAAAGAGAAGGAAGATTATGAAGTATTTTTGTGTATTTACACAATTTTTCTATGGTTTATCTTTGATGTTGTTTTATGTATTGCGAAGTCGTGTATGATTATTTATGCATAGCAAAGTCTTTTATGATGTTTATATGTATTGTATTGGGTTGATTGATGCTTAAAACGGATAAAGGCATAGTGTGTGATAGTAGTACTTGATGAATAAGGCATAAACTATAACAATAGGTAATTGCATATGTGTAGTTCAGGAAAGCATAAGGAAGAAGCATAACACTCAATCAATGTTCTGATATCCCTCTGGATGCAGAAACCTGGTCCTATCATCCCCCAATGTTGCCTCGGGTGAGATTGTGGTCTGCGCAGCAGATCGTTTTCAAAAGGGCCAGTAATAGAAGGTTTTGTTGGTAGGGAATCTACTCTGAACCTCAATCTAGACCCCCTCAAGCCAAAAAATGGTTCCATTGCCGGGACCGAGATCTGATTAAGGGATATGTGGATGTGGCATCCGAAAAGAAAATAAATCCAAGGTTGGGTAGATCTGAAAGAAGGAGAGTTCATAGTTCAAGAAAACAAAAATCTGCAACTATAGACTAAAGACTGGTTGTAGAGATATCTTTTTAAAGAGCAGCACAAGATATTCTTCTCAACGTTTGTAAATGAGCTACATGAATGGTTTTCAAGGTTGGCTAAGAATAAGACATGTTTTAAGAACGACGAGTCTACTATGTGTAACCCTGAATTGTTGCAACGACTCAAGAAGACCGATAACAAGATCTCCAGAGTTGTTGATTTCTTGATTGATAATATTTTTAGAGGATTTATAACTGAGTTCACCATAGATACATACATATCCTACAAAGAAGCTGAGAAAATGTTTTTCAAAGTTCCGTGAGGTAAGTACTTGAATTATTTAAAGTTGTGGATTAAGATGCATTTATGTGAAAAGGGTGTACTGCACATGAAATCCGATTGATGTTTGGAAGAAGTAATTCTAGGTCTATGCCAAGTGGTAAAATATTTAAGGTAGGTCACAAAAACTTCATTGAGACTGATTACAGTCCATTGTTGATTGGATTTGAAATAGAAGAAGGAGAAAGTAACTCCACAACCCTAGAGGTGTGTCACAATTAAAATTTGGAGATCATCAGGGCGCCTATGGGATTCCCAATCCTACTACCCCCTCACTCCACATCCCCATCCCCATACTTTTCCTCCACCTCCACCTCTTCATCCGCCTCTTCCTCCACCTCCACATCCATGTCTACGTCCAACTCCCCCAAGAGATATGGATTATGAGGCCAGAAAGCATATTTTCATACGTTAGGGATCAGAGGAGCCTGATCAATTTTGGTTTATTGCTGAAGCAGTATAGAAATTGTGACGGGTCACAAATGATGACATAAAAAAGGCACAAGCTCTCACAATGTTGCAGGAAAGGGCATTAACATGGTATATAAAGTACTCCGCGACGCATCCGGCCACCACATTGGATGAGACAAAGAAAACGCCGAATGTTGAATTTAAGAAGCCAAAATCGCAGTCACAGTGTATTACAGATATAAAACAGATCAAAAAAATGGTAACTAGATCTTTTTGGGAATTAGATCAAAGGTTCAAGAATTTACTAGGACAAGTGAACTTCCAAATTCCTGACGAGCAACATAAGGGTTGGTTTATAGTTGTGTTATTTCCACGTATCAGGCTACCTTTTACGCAACAAAAGAGAGAAACAAAGGTTGAAGCTCTAGAAATAGCTATGAAGTTCGAAGCTTCACCAGTCGCATATACCCAAGTAGGGGTACAACAAATTTAGAGCCAATTAGTAGCAATGCATTTGGAGTTGCAAGATCTGAAGAAGGGTAAGGAAATCTGATCAGAAATTCACTTAGAGGTATGGTGTATCAAATGTAAGGCATAATTCCATTATAAAGTTCAGTGCCCTGTGTTTAGAGATTACATCAACGATGGCGTGCCTAATCTGTTGCACCAAGGATCAAGTGAATGGTGCGGCATGTGTGAAATTTTAGGTCAAAATCACACAAAAGAATGTTATTTGATTGAGAAGTATGTGCAGACCCCGAAGAAGCTATTTTGTAACTTATGTAGCTCCGTAGGGCATGGTGAGAAGAATTGTTGCAGTTATGAATTAATGATATAGCATACCGCGGGTGCATACAGAATGTAGAATGAAGGCCGCGTGCACGAATATCATGGTCCACTAGCAGGGCATATAGGCTTCCAAGGCCGAGGAAAAGGATGATAAGGAGGCATTGGTTGACATATGCTACAACTATGGCCAAATAGGACACTTTGCGAGGGATTGTCAAAATTCCACAGCCCCCTCTTATAGGTATTGTAGATCTTTTGAGCATGTAATAGAAGATTGTCTTGTTCTAATAGTGAGGATGTAGGAGAAAAGAAATCAGAATCCTGTGCAGAACATATAGATGATGACCGCGAAACCATGTGAAGAAGAGCCTAGTGTTAACATAGTAACTCGAAGTGGTGCAGCTCTGGGGAAGATAGCACAGCAGAAAACAAGCCTATGGAAGTCACGTGGGTTAGAAAGGATGGAGATAAGAATATTGGGTTCAATATGAAAAGAGAAAAGGAGACATTTTTGGAGGCAAAGAAGAGTTTCATGGACCCTAGAGCTTCAACATCTAGGACGCAAACAAAAACTCAACAAAAGTTGATGCCTCAGAAGAACAACAACTAGGTGATTACTGCAACAAAGAAGTTTGATCTCGCTATATTGAAAACATTGTTTAGACCTCCATGAAGTTATTAAGAGACCAGAATGTTATCAAGAGTCTCCAGGTGCTGATAGACTCTTGCGTAGAAAGGGAAGAGTCTCACAACGAGTCGTGCACAGTAAATAAATTTCATAGGAATAAGAAGAGGACATGCAGAGAAATGAGATTAAATACACAGATTGGGGACTACGACATGGATCAAGTAATCCTGGATTTGGGATCTAATTCCAATGTATTGCCTAAGAAAACATGGGAGCACATTGATGCAGGGGCATTAGGCAAAAACAAATTCCATATATTTTTATTAGACTTAGGGGTTTTGAGTTTTCAAGAGAGTTAGACTTATGTAATGAATTGAGTGAATTTTAATTATTTCTAATTAAATGTAGAGAGAATTGTAACTACTCTCGAATGATTAGTTGGGCATATGAAGAGACTAGAGATTCGAAAAGACTGTAGAATAGGAATGAGTTGGAATCAGTTTCCACAAATCTAGGGACTTAGTCTAGAGTTAGGAATTTGAGAATTTGAAGAGCTATTAAGGGAAATGAATCGATTCACTTTTAAAACTGTATAAATGTAAGCCTACGGGCAGATAGAAATATAGCGGTCCAGAGGTAGAGTAGGATAGCAGTTCAGGAGGCATAGTAGTGAGAGTAGAAGGCCATCGAATTGAAGATCAGGCCAGAAGCAGAGATTTCTGTAAGTAATTTCATTTAAATGAAAGAACTTGGTTTAGAATTATATGTGCATCACTTGATTGAATTATGTTGGGGAAAATCATGTGTTAAGGGTTTGATATGTGGAATGTATGCGTAGTGAATGCTGGTTATTGAGCAATTGTAAGTTAATCTCTGTAATTGGGTTTTAAAGTGTAATTCTGCATATGATTGGGTAAAATGATGTTAGTTCAATGAATAAGAGTTTGTATATGTATTTTTGAGGGAGATTGAAGAAATTGCAGTCATCGACCACTGCAAGGGTCGATGACATAGAAGAACATTTGAATTCAAATTCAGAATTCAGCATATGGCAATGTTATTTTGAAAACCATATAATACCGAGGGAGTTCTTGTTGAGACCACGGAGGGGAATTGTGAAATCGAATGATGGTACAACAAAATTATTGATGTGGAGTAAAAATCGAGAGCAAAGAAAAGAATATAGTGGGAGGAACCACGATGAATCCAATTTGAAGAGTGGAGTGAAGAGATCCCATTGCGATGGACTGTGGAAGTTACAACAGTTTTGAACGGATTCGTATTTGTTGAATACTCAGAAGCAGAACAATGAAATCGTGGAAATGGCGTTGTGGATCAACGAACCTACAGGAAAAAGAAATGGCGTTGTTGAGTGCGAAGTCAAAGAACAAAGTGGAACTATGAGAGTGGAACTTGGACGTTGCATAGAAGAGGCAGATTCAGAAAACCATTTATGGTTTTCACATTGTTAAAAACTGGTAAGCTGTTTTGAAAAAAAAACGCGATAAGGGTCTCGGCTCAACACGTGGCATAAGGCGGTATTTTAAAAATTCCCATTTCGTGTTTTTTTTTAGCGTTAAAGCTCGGAGGTTAAAAAAATGCGAATTCCCTCAAATCCGTCCGACGGTTAGCCTTAAGATCTAACTATGGTCATATTGTGCGATGTTCAAAGATTAATGACAAGGTAAGTCGTTAAATGTTGTGGACCCACCGGTTAGTGTTATATTTGTGTTGTGGGTTTTAAACAAAGTCGAGAGTGAACCAAAGGAAATGTTGAAGCACGGCGCGATGGTTGAAAGGGATATTAAACCAAAGGTTTAATATAATTGATTCACATTTCATAAAGCGGGTTTTGGAATATTAAAGGTTTCTTAACAATTGGATTGGTGTCATAATATATGTTGAGGTATATATATATAATGTTTATGATAAAGCTGAACCTTACATATGAAATGAGTTTGTGTGCATAGGCACATTATAGTTAGATGTGGAAGGTAAGCTTTGAGCATATAATATATTGGGTTTTAAAAAGTTCAAATATTGGGTTGAGCTCCGTCGAGGTGAGAAACTTTGGTTTATTGAAATATTGAATATTGATTCAATATATGAGTTTAACCACAAGTGAAGAAGGGTAACTTCCATACACAGGGTTGATTTACATTGGTTTCATAACCATGGAGATAGAATAGCTTCCACATATTTGTAAACTGCCCATATTTAAAATTATTTGGGACTAATACTTGAATGCATTTTATATATGCATAGCTTAAGAGTGAAGATTATGGGTTTATTAAAAAGGCATGCCATCACGCATGTTGAAAACAAATATGGAATGGTCACCAATCAAGTTAACAATGGCTAATCCGCAGAATATTATTCCTATGGGAAGATTTCTTGGTATAGTAGTATACATTGAAGGAGTGTGTGCTATAGAATATTTTGAAGTAATTGAGATTGTAGATGAAAACAATCCATATCTAGCATTGCTTGGATTGGATTGGACTTTTGATACTGATGAAATAATCAATCTGAAGAAGAGAAAGATGGTTTTTGAACAAGGTGATATGAGGGTCATTGTTTCCCTAGACCCATAAGAAGGAGTGCAATATACAGATCCTATTTGCGATGAATACTACGATGCGGTTATTGATAATAGCTACAAGCTCATGGTTAACGAGAAATACTGGAACAATCCCACTGCAGATGCAAGGATAAGGTGGGAAATGGATAGCTCATGTATTTCAAATTCCGATGAAGAACTGGTCGAATAGGTTGCACGAAGTTTCTACTAAGCGATGTAACAAAATTACAAGATCACTTTGATGCATTATTATAGAGGTATGTAATTTTCCTTACTATGATGGGATAGGGGATGTCAATTTTTTTATTTATGAATTTGAACGAGAAGTACCCGAAGAATAAAGGTTTCAAGCTTTCGACGTAGCGCTGAGATTTACAACTGTTAGATGGTGGGGTACTCGTAAGGGAAATATTGGAAGTTGGAGAGAATATCGCATATTGATGACGATCAGATTTGGTCAAGTAAATACTAGACTTGAAGTAAAATATGATGGTCAATACAACCCTCGAGGGAATATTTTTTGCTGGACTACGATGTGGGGCAAAGATCCAACACCAAAATGGGTACATACATTCTTTCGCACATTAGATGTGGTACCTATGAATTGGTATCTTGAAACCGAACTATGACATGGAACATCAAATTTGGAAGATCTGGTTGAAGGATTTCTAATGACTTTTAGTTTTGAATATGAATTTCAGCTCATATATGAAGATCTTCAAGCAGTAAGAGCAAGGATTTTCAAGACTACAACTGTGATAACTTAGACCCAGCCTGATTGGGCTGCACAGTTGGATCATGCAGTACAATTCTATAATGTGACAACAGAAGAAGATGAGGAAGATCCATGCAAAATTAATATCCCAGAGTTAGAAGGACAACGCGAGGTTACTGGACCAAAACCTGAGATCCTTGACATAACGCAACCGGTGAAGATGCAGAAGGTGAATATAGGGACATAAGAGGAGCCAAACTTTGCGTTTATTGGGGATTATTGGGATGCAGATATAGTCATCAAGGTTGCAGAGTTTTTTCATTAATATCAAGAGATATTTCCCATGAATATTTATGAATTGAAAGGAATATTATAAGACCTTAGAGTTATGACGATCACTCTAAAACTGGATGTGAAGCCTGTAAAAGAGAATCACTATAGATTGAACCCAAAATAAAAGGAAAAGGTAAAGGAAGAATTGGAAAATATGCTTAAAGTTGGAATAATTGAACCTGTGGAGGAATCTAAATGGGTAAGTCCTATGGTTGTTTAGGAGAAGAAGCAAAAGGGTGAAATCAGAATTTGTGTTGATATGAGGAAGATAGGAGTAAGACAAAATTTTCAACTGAATGGGGATATTTTCAGTATACAATCATGCCTTTTGGATTGAAGAATGCTCTTGTAATATTCTCTAGAGTAGTAGTCGCAGCTTTTAAGGAGTACATGCACAAATTTTTGGAATTTTATTTTGATGATTGGACAGTCTTTGGATTACTAAAGAACAATGTTGTGAACTTAAGACTGATGTTGGATACCTACAGACAATATCAAATATCATTGAATTTGAATAAATGCATATTTTGTGTACATTTTGGTATAATATTAGGGCATGTGGTTTGCAGACAAGAATTGATGGTATGCCCTATGAATATTTTCTTTATTGTGAACCTAGAACTACCTAAGACAATGAAGCAATTGTGCACAACACTAGGACATACTGGCTACTACAGGTAGTTTATCAAGGCATATGCGCATATAACTGCACTGATGTAAAAGCTATTGAAGAAGGACGTTACTTATTGCTGGGATGAAGAAATTTAAAGAAGCCTTGAAATATTGAAGGAGAAGATGGTAATTGCATCGATTCTAGTCTTTCCAGACTGGAACAAGAAGTTTCACGTTCATGTGGATGCAGCTTGCATAGCATTTGGCTCAGTACTAACACAACTAGGTGATGGAGATATTGATCACCCCATATCTTTTGAAAGTAGGAAATTGTCCAAGGAAGAGAAGAATTGTTTTACAATAGAACGTGAAGGATTGGCTATGGTATATGTACTAAAAAAATTCTGACATTATTTATTAGGACCGCACTTCAGGATGTTCACAGATCACTCCAAGCTGAAGTATTTGGTGAACAAGCCTGTTATGGGAGGGAATATTTTTAGGTGGCTCTTCTTGTTTCAGGATTATGACTTTGAAGTTATATTTATGATGGGAAGATTAAATGTGGGACTTGATCATCTATCAAGGATAGAGACTCGAGAAGAGCCCACGAGCATTGAAGAGAACTTGCCATATGTGCAGTTATTTGAAATAAAGGTTGCATATGATCACTTCGTAGAGATTATCCAATTTTTAAATATAGGGATGACACCTGTGGAGTATACCGTGTAGCATAAAAAGGAGCTGGTAGTCAAGGCAACTGATTTTTATTTGATTGCCGGACATTTATATAAAATGGGGTTGGATGAAATACTGCACATATATGTCTATGAGCATGAAAGATAGGTCATTTTGGAATAATCTCATGGCGGAGTTGCAGGAGGAAATTATGCAGGAAAATCCACTGCACAAAATATTTTGAGAGCCAGATTGTGGTGGCCTACATTGCACAAGGATGTAAAAGAATATTGTAGATCCTGCGATGCTTGTTAAAGAATAGGAAGACCATCTAGGAGAGATGAAATGACTTTGAACCCACAAGTGACGTCACAAGAATTTGATAAGTGGGCAATATACTTTGTTGGACTGATTAATCCACCAGGAAAGAAGATTGGCGCAAGGTATATCATCACTACCATAAACTATTTGACTAGATGGGTCGAAGCTAAACCAATGAAGGATTGTAGTGAAGCTACTTCTGCGAAGTTCATATTTGAGTACATTATGTCTAGATTTGGGTGTCTAAAGATTTTTATGAGTGATAGAGGGTCACATTTCTTGCATAGAACCATTAAGGCATTGACTGAAGAATTCGAAGTGCATCATCAGAAGAGCACAACTTATCACCCTCAGGAAAATGGAATAGTTGAAGCTTTTAATAAAATTTTGTAGAATTCTCTAACCATTTAGTATGCAGTGTCAACATGAATGATTGGGATTTGAGAATTCTAGGAGTCTTATGGGAATATAGAACAACCTGCAATAAGATGACAGGACAAACCCCTTTTAGGTTGGTTTATGGACATGAAGAAGTTATGCCTAGTCTAAGAAATGCAATAGTAACAAACATGGAAGACAATGATATCATGGAAGAAAGGCTGGAACAATTGCTTACTCTTGAGGAAGACAAATTCATTGCAGGATATCACCAACAAGTACAGAAATCAACGGAAAAATCCTAACATGATAGGCATATCAAGTAGAAAAAAATTAATGAGATCAAAGTCACGGTGAGGACCCTAGCACCTGCACAGTGACTCACCCTCATACATAAAGGAAATAATTTGCAGATTCAGATCAAGGAGTTGCGAAGGAAAGAGCATATCATCATAGCACGAATGTAGCCATGTCAAGATGAGGCCATTCAATTGTCTCAAACAGTTGATGAGAAGCTTAAGCCAATGTGCCGAAAGTAGAAGGAAGTATTGCAAAGCGTCACAGGGACGACTACGGAGAAGATATTGGAAGAGGTGCACCAGGAGCAGACACAATTTATAGAAACAATTCAATCACTGAAGGATGCTTACATCAACATTGCAGCAAAGATTCAAGGCGCACCAGTTGAATGAATCTGGACGAGTCACATGTGAGTGTTAGTGGTCTGTTGGGGAGGGCCCAACTTGGTCTAGTTTTGAGTCAAAGACTCCACATTTTCAGGAAGTTCAGTGTGCAATCCAGTGGAAATAAGTCATTTGTGCGGAGTTTTATGGGCTTTGGGGTGGGTCAAATCCCCTCTTTTTTGTAAAGGGATCGAGTTGTTTTTGAATATTTTAAGTTGCACCCATGGTTTGTGTGCCATGGTATTGTAAGATGTAAAGTCTATATAAAGTGAACTCATGTTGAGCCATATAGATAGATCAAAATGGAATAGTGATTGTATGAGAACAAAGTGTGAATATTTTGTGTTTTGGTATGTTTTGGGTCTTCGGAGAAGGCTTCACAGCAGTGTGTGTGGAGGCCTTGGTCTGTAGTTGTGTGTGCAGACCACCCGCGGCTGTGTGCGTGGGTCGAAGAAGGATTGTACTTAAAATACACATTATTAATAAAGAAAAGGAAGATTATGAAGTATTTATTTGTGTTTGCGCAATTTATCTATGATTTATCTTTAATGTTGTTTTATGTATTGTGAAGTCATGTATGATTATTTACGCATAGCGAAGTATTTTATGATGTTTATACGTGTTGTATTGGGTTGATTAATGCTTAAAACAGATAAAGGTGCAATGCGCGATAGTAGTGGTTGATGAATAAGGCATAAACTATAAAAATAGGTAATTGCATCTACGAAGTTCAGGAAAGCATAAGAAAGAATCATAGCAGTAAATCCATGTCCTAATATCACTCTGGATGCAGAAACCTAGTTCTATCATCCCCCAATATTTTCTCAGGTGATACTGCGGTCTGCGTAGCAGATTGTTGCCAAAAGAGTCAGTAATAAAAGGTTTTGTTGGTAGCGCAGCGAATCCAAACCTGGGTCTAGACCGCCTCAAGCCAACAGTGTGTGTATTCCATGGTTTAGCAATTGGAATGACACTTATCCTTAAATATTTGTGTTCCATGATATGATTGTAACCTTGTTTCCATTTATTCCAGGGTTTAACAATTGGAGTGAAACTTATCCTTGAAGTTTCTTGTATCATCATATGATCGCAAACTTTTTTCATTGTGAGCTAGCTGCTAACATTTTATTATGTGGTTAATGTAGGAATATGAAGTACATAAATAAGAAAAACATGAATAAGCATCCGGTTTGTTATTCTCATGAAAAGTGGTCATGTCCACCTTTTATTCTTACATTCCCTCATATAAATTATAGTACAACTTTATATTACTTTGTTGCGATGAAACTGTTTTCCTATACCAATTCATTTGTGAGGATTGACACATGGCTTTTAAGATGTGTTTTAAGATTGATTGGCTGCATAATCTTGAGTTTTCATCAATAATAATTATGGAAAAGGAATTTCAGAATGGAAAGATTCCACTTTATTTTACTTATCAATGGAAAAGAGAAGGATTATTCCTTCTAGTATGGTTTGTGCAATGATTCTACCATTAATTAATGGTTTTTTTGAATGGACTCAAGGGACTCGTCTCCTAATCGCAAATACTTTTTATCATAATAGGTTTCCATTAATTTATTGTGATTAATATTACGTGCATTCTAGATCACCTATTGTATGACTATTGGAGCTTCAAGTTGACACTCTTGTGGCCTATAAATTACATGTTTAACTCTCGTGAGATAATGACATGTATTTATTTTGGATTGTTAATAATTTTAGAAACCGTAAATGGAAGTTTGGTTTTAAATATATATATGTTATTGATTAGAATAAGATGATGAATAATGCTTGAACATTGTTTACTACTCAAATTTATTTAACGAGTCCTAGGTATTGAATATGAATGACAATGAAAAGGAAATTATTAAGTTCTAGGAACCCGTGTCTTACTGAAGTTAAGTGTGTGAACGATATTCTATTGGAGGGCCCTTAGTTTTCCTAGGTAATCATAATATAAATTAGTCAAAATGGAATTTCACTTACCAACCATCCAATTATTAATATTTTTCAAATTTTATCTGCTATATTATATTCATATGTAATTACGTCGGAGGCGTTATCTTTGTTGGAATAGAGTGAGCAAGCACTATTCACCCCAACCAATCAAAGCTTTTTTTCATCGCTCTTCTATTGAATAAGAAATTGACAAATATAATCGCGTGTTTCGTCTGTCTTCGTCCTCCCGGACTGTCTGTCATTCATTCCGTATTGAAATACGTGCCACCCTTGGAAGTCTTCACTGCAACGATCATACTCGATCCCTCCACAACCAATCAAAACTTTTTTTCATCACCCTTCTATTGAATAAGAAATTGACAAATGTAATCGCGTGCTTCGTCTGTCTTCGTCCTCCCGAACTGTCTATCATTCATTTCGTATTGAAATACGCGCCACCCTGTGAAGTCTTCGCTGCAACGATCATACTCGATCCCTCCACATTATTCGTTTCATCCCCTGGTTCGATACCATGCCAACTACACCGCTACTCTTGACCAAAGCCTGTGTAAACGAACAAGCCGAATCCAGATTCGAACACTTTTGCCCTTCGATGCTGCAAGATTATCATATCCTATCATTTCCGGATTTCTCATTGAAGAAAACAAACGCATAGACAACCCGAGCCCTTGGGGATTCTGGAATCTCTTCAAAATACAACAGATTAAACCTACCTGCGGCCTCTCAAATCAAATCGGTGGCCTGTCTACTGATACAATCTCCACGTGAGGGGCTCCAGAGTTCCCTGAATTCGTTGTACCTTACAAACCCAAAAATCTTTCGGCGAGACTCATATACATATTTCTTTCTGCTGGAAGAATGCCTCTGCAAAAGGGTGCTCTTAGATGCCAAAAGAGTCCATACTCACATGAGTGAATCAGGATTTAACTTGGACATTTTCTTGGCGAACAAGCTCATTGTTTTGTATGCCAAGTGTGGGAGCCTGATGGACGCCCGCCGAGTTTTCGATGAGATGCCTGTGCAAAATGTGGCCTCATGAACCGCTCTGATTCAAGCTTACTCCAAGCATGGCGAGGACAAGGAGGCCTTGGAGATGTTTTGCTAAATGCAAAAGAATGATACCCAACCGGATCAATTCATGTTTGTCACCATTCTCCGTGCATGTGCCAACTTGGATGTTCTGGAAGACGGCAAGAAGGTACATGAAGATATTTTTAAAAGGGGTTTTCATTCTGATGTGTATATAGAGACTGCTCTAGTAGACATGTATGTGAAACGTGGATGTATAGAGGCTGCGCGCAAAGTATTTGACAAAATGCCTGAACGAAATGTGGTTTCTTGGACTACCATGGGTGAAGGATATGCGCAATTTGGGGATGTTGGGCGGGCTATGGAGCTTTTCGAGAAATTCCTGAACGAAATGTGTTCTTGTGGACTGCAATGGTTACTGGATACACCCAGGTTGGATGCCTTTGTGAAGCATTGAGGCTCTTTCAGAAAATGCTGAGGCGGAATGTGGTTTCATGGAATGCCATGATCGCAGGCTACGCACAGAACATAAATTTTGATGAGGCCTTGAGGATTTTTCGAGAAATGCAGCTGACAGGCCTGAAGCCGAACTCAGTAACCGTTGCAAGCATTCTCCCGCCTGTGCTAATTTAGCAGCTCTACGCAAGGGTATGGAGATCCAACGGCAATTTTGATGAGGCCTTGCGGATTTTTCGAGAAATGCAGCTAACAGGCCTGAAGCCGAACTCAGTAACTGTTGCAAGCATTCTCCCCGCCTGTGCTAATTTAGCAGCTCTGCGCAAGGGTATGGAGATCCATGATAGCATAATTAGGAGGGTATTCCTATTCGATATCTTTTTCTGGAATGCCCTTTTATACATGTATGCCAAATGTGTGAGCATAGAAGAAGCACGCCAAGTGTTTGAAAAAATGCCTAAACGTAATGTGGTTTCGCGGACTTCCATCATTGTGGGGTATGCTGCACATGGTATCGGGAAGGAAGCACTTCAACTCTTTGAACAGTTGTAGCTTTTTGGCATAAAACCAAACAATGTAACTTCTGTCGGTGTTCTCTGTGCATGTGGCCATGCAGGGCTAGTAGATGATGGCTAGCAATATTATAATTCCATGAAGCAAGATTATCAGCTTTCTCCTTCAATGGAGCACTATTGCTGCATGGTGGACCTTCTTGGTCGTGCCAGGCATCTTGAAGAAGTAGAAGAATTTATCAACAAAATGCCAATCCTCTGTAGGGTTTCCTTTTTCGGTTCGTCATCTACCCCTATTGCCATGATAGCCCTCCTCCTAGGAGCAGTTCTACCAACACTCATAAAGTTTACGTTGACATTTTGTGATCCTAGAATGCTTCCCACTTTTCCAATCATGCCAGGTTGATCAACTTGCCTGCAAAGAATGAGACTTCCCTCGAGACTAACATCCACACTATAGACCCCAACCTTAGTTAGATGTGGAATACCGTCCTTCACCTTCCCTCCAACTATGATATCCCCTCCTTCTGAGAGAGCACTAGCAAATTTTGACTCTACATGTGCCAGCTGTACCTGGATTGACTCCAATGGTTCTTGAGGCGAGCCATCATGTGGTACTTTTTCCTCGATTATTCTCAAGCCTCTTTGCTTTGCAATAAAATCAGCATTGACTAGGTTCACAATTCTATCAGATATAGGTTCACTAATTCCTTTACTAATCATAGCACGAAGCAACCTTGTATCCAAATCGTCGGCAGCTCTAGCGGAGGCATAGATCACCTTCACTGATTTCACACCACTAACTCCTGCCACTAACTACACAGCAAGCCTTCCCAGGCTTTTCGCCAAACTTACATAGGGGCCAAGTTCAGAGAGAACCTAACACAAAACCATCATATGATTTTATCAAACAGGCATTATTTATAAACATGACATATGCAATCCACACCAGAGAAACAAAAGTCCTCCCGGAGAGGACTGATTAGAGTGAAAACAAAATGTCAAGAGAGACACTGAAACAAGAACCGAAGTTTATAAAGTTGAAGACTGATAAGATGGTTTAAAACGTGAAATCTTTCCTTGGGCTAACCAAACAATTTTCAGCACTGAACACAACAATTCAAATGAATTAAGTACAATTTACTTCCAAAAATTGAAATTAGAGTTCACTGGAATTTGCCTCAACAGAGACCATGGGAGCATTGACAGTTGTTGCAGAGAGCTCACCCATCAAGGCTCCAGCAACAGCCTCGGCTATTTCTATTGCTACACCTTCCTACAGAAAATTTGATTTTGATGAGTACTATTTTGTGTGAAACGGACAGTAAGCCCTTATAATAGTAAGAGTCATGGAAATATGAATAAGAATCCTAAAATTTTCCTAAGAAATTTTATCAAAAAGGGAGGTGTACCTGTGCTTCTATTGTGCTTACCCCAAGATGAGGTGTCACAATGACCTTCTCGTGCTGCACTAATTTGTTGTCTACTGGAGGTTCTTTTGTAAATACATCAAGTGCTGCCTGTTTTTTATTAAAAACAATGCGAGGTTTGTAAGCACCCATAGGAACTTGGACACCCAGCATTTCAAGAACATGTGAAATAAGTCTAATAGTTTAATTTTTTCACATGTCTCATAGGCAAAAATAAGTTTCCCTTCTGAGCAACACTGGTGAAGTTAGCTTGTTAAATTTTAGAAATGTATTGTAATGAGCGATTAGTAATATTGTGTCATGCAAAAATTCATTTAGGTTACATTTAGTTAATGGCTCTAGGAATGTTTTCTTTCTCTTGTTGGACATCAGAAACAGATTTAATTTTATATAGCAGATCCAAATCTTGATCAGTAACACTCATACAACTTAACAGTCCCGGGATATTGAAGTATGGCCAAAACCAATTTAAAAGTTACCCTGTTTTCAATATTTATACGGTATCTTCCCTATGTAGATTCACTTCTAGTAGTGAATACAAGGTGAAGGATGAAGTGGGTAGTGTAGGCATTGGGTTTTGGGTCTTTGAATGGCTTGAGGAGGTCAATGGATGGGATTCTTCAAGAGTATTAGAATGAGTAGAGGAAGCCTTTGGAATGGAGGGATTTTACATACTGAGTTTCATATCTCCTTTCGGCATTCCCTTGCACCTCCCGGTGCAATTGCTAGTTTATATCTTCCACCTACTTAGCCTCTATAAACGAAATAGAAACTTGAATATATAGGAAATAAAAGAAAGTAAACTTGAGTTTTTCAACTAAAATTAAATCTCATGTAGTTATAATCTTTTAAATAGCTTGATAGAAGCTTATAACAACTTAATGGCTTACAACAAAGGTCAAGCATTAGGATGAAAATAATTACACCTTCATTGGAAATTATACTTTTTTATATGCATTTATGGTTATAAAATAATATGTAATTCTATAAGATTGGCCAAGTTATATTGTTTGATTGTTTCAAGAAAATATGAGTGTAGATTTTTGTAATAGTCTTTACCATCTTAAGCTTCTCTAAATTGATTTTTTTTTTAAGTAACACGCGGTTCTATAAACATCTTACTCATTGATAACCAAATTATATATTATTCTTGCCGATTGGGTTCTATTATTTTTCTATTCAATCAAACATTTTAGTAAAATCATCTTTCTCGGTCATATGTACAGGTCCCTTGTAATTTTATGTTTTGTATTTTTTTCCTCAATTTTGATTGAAATCTTTTAATTTGATGAATAGTTTACTTAAATGTAATTTGTATATATATTTTCCTTATATTTTTTATTTAAATTTTTTCATACATTTGGTATATGTTTCATATAGTTAAATTTTAAATGTAACTTAGTATTTTAATTAATAATAAACACTATTAATTTACATGTATAAATAATGCATTGGCAATCTAGGGAATATTGAAAATCTATGACACAAATATTTAGGGAGTTTTAGTACTTGTAGAGAAGAAGATCTAAACTCATTGTTATAACAAATTCTTGAATATTTTTTCTAATGATTAAAATAGCTTAGGTTTTCTCTTTTTCGTGTCCCTAAAAGAGTGTTTTCAATGTTGACTCATGAATGTCCATTTATGGTGTCAACAACTTTACTAATGGAACATAATGATGAAATTAGGAATGATGCTAATGGATGAGATTTTATTTGTCATAGAATGCCCCTATAATAATATGCCCATGCTAGTTGATGATGCAGGAGCATTAAGGGCAATTTTCATTTTTTTAATATGTAATAAAGGGGGTGTGACATTTTTATTATTTTATTAATTAATTTGTTATTTTAAATAAAATAGGAGATAAATTATAAAAGTGAGGATTTTGTAAATATTCTTTTATTAATTAAAAGGATATGAGAGAAATAGAATTAGGAGCGAAATTAGGGAGTAGGAATTCTATGTATGGGACTTTGTTGAGTCCACACCTAAAATAGATTTAGTTGAGGATTAGGTGGAGAGATTTTTGGAGTGAATTAAATTCATTATTTATGTATAAATATGAGTGGTTTTTGTGAGGAAAATGCACTTGAATGGTTGAAGAGAGAGTGAGAGTGTGAGTAGAGAGCAGGTTTCTACTTGCAAGCCTTCGGGTGATTGTAAAGGGCCATAGATCTCGAATATCTGGCCAAACAAGAGTTTGTAAGTAATTTTGTTTTGTTTCAGATTATATATATTGGTTGATTGGGAAATTTCTTATTAGATTCTGTAATTGAGAGTTGAATTATGCGCATATGAATTATTGGTGTAATTAGATTTAAAGTCAATTTGATGAATCTGAATGAGATCGATTATCCCATGAGAAAGATGGAAATTGAACCTTCAATTCTGATATAATAAATCTGCATACGGTAATATCATGCTTGAATTTGAAAGTCGATCTGTTTATGGAAATATGCGATTCCATATCCAAATTAGGGATCGATTCAAATTCCATTGTGATAATTGGTGTTGTGCGCTAATCTCTGTTAACCGGTGAAAGAAAGTGAAGGTTTGCATTACAGTGCATTTGAATCTGCTGTTTGTGTGGAACCATTGTACAAGATTCTATTCCTTTTGAATCCCATTTGTTACAAATCTTTGTCAAGAATTGCTGTGTGAGATTGGAGGAGATCCGATTTTATAAATCCATGTCGATTTTTATATTACAAAATCGATTCAGAATCATTGAGTTTAAATGTTGAACGTGCTATTATCATAGGCGTTAATGAAGTTGGGTTTTTTTCAATGAAGGATGGCATTGAATTGTTGAAATTACATTGACTATTTGATGAATCGATATCTACACAATCGATACACTGCCGACCAGGCGAAGAAGACAAGATTCTAATGGTTCGATTTATGTATATAAATTGTTCTACAGTAATTTGACATCTGAAATTGCTTGGCAAGGTCGTTGAATAGTAAGCGCTGGAGAATTGCAGAAATATAAGTCTGGCAAAGTCGTTGAAATGTAGCGTTGAGGAAGTTGCGTTAAGCATCAATGTAAAGACGTTGTGAAGAAAGAGCAATAACCATAAATGGTTTCATTCATGAATTGTCTTTGCAGAGTAAAAATCGTTACAGAATGGGAATGTAAATTTCAAATGGTAAGTTACAGCGTTGGAATGGTAAGGACGCAAACTCCAAATTGATATTGTGTGAATTGAATAAATCTGAAGTTAATTTGCAGTTGACTGTGGTTAATTATAGTTTCTTATCTAAATTGGTGGAGAACTCGGTTTAGAAATGCGTCAATTGCAATTCTTATTCCAATTTGGGATTCGCCCCTGGTTTGTGTTGGTTTAATATGTATCAAAATGAAATTCTAAATTCCACGATAAACACCATTTGAAGGCCGATCTATAAAATTGGAATCAGGACAAATGTCTTTGATAGAGGCAATTTGATTCTGGAAGTCAGCTCCAATATGTTCAAAGGTCGTGGTTTTGCCGAAGCATTACAGTTTGAGCGTTGGATAAGTATGCAATTTTGGCATTCGATTTTATGAGCTTGGTAAGTTGAATGGGAAAAGGCGCATTTATATATATATTTGATATTTGGTTCGACTAAAATGAAGGGTCGAAGATACATAATCTTGTGCAGGCCAAATGTTACTAAAGTGGTGATGTTTACCGTGTCAGGTTGGGTTGATTAAAATAATGTCAAATTGAATTTTAAAACATGGACGCATATGTTTCATTGACTTTTGATTATAGAAAATCCAATACTGAAAGTCATATATGAATGATGGGATTTAATTGGAAATTAAGGAATGAGAAGTATTAGGTTTGGTTTTGGATTGAATGATGTTTGAATCCTATGTTCTGATAAGTTTCCATTCATGATGAAACCTTTGTGTGAAGATTGTTGGGTTCTGGTTTTGAAGAGCTTCCGCATGATAATGGTAGTGTGTGAATTTGCCAGATATTGAGGCTATGATTTGGGCAAATGCTGAGATGCATGTTTATATGCATGGTATTTAAAGATTCTGGGTATTGCAGGGTCAGCCTGCATCATTTTGGTATCAGAGCAAGAAGGCTCTGTTGAAATTAAAAGATGTTTGTTTTTTCTGAATGAGTGCAAGAAGGTTCTGTTGAGAACTGAAGAGTGTTTTATTTGAATGTATTCTAAATCTGATATGCAAGCTACACAATTGCAGTGAACAGGATTGTAGAAATGAATGGAGAACAAGATCATGCAGGATCTTAAAGGTGAGATAATTTTAGGATTTGAAATTTGTGATTAAAGTTTATGGTTGCAGACAAGATGATGGCAGTGAACCTGACATTCAGCTAAAGGCTGGATAGGGAGGACAATTGCAGTGTCCTGAAGAGGAGGTGAGTTGAAGAGATAGCCTAGAGAGAGCAGAGAGAGTGCTCAAGAGGTTCCAGACGCAGTGAACCAGTACTTACCAAAAGACCAGATCCAGTGAAGTGAATTGGTGAGGTAAGGGGCAGCAGGAGAGCTTGCTGTTGCAGAGGCTAGTGCAACTCATGGTGAGTGAGAAACTCATGGAGAAAATGATCATGGAGGATCAGAGAAGAGGTTCAGAGGAATGCCATAGAGGTGAGATGACTGATAAAGTCAGAGAAAGAGAAATTGCAGTAATGAAGGTACAATTGCAGGTACTACAGGAATGGCTGCAAGAGCAGGAAAATCAGAAAGGAGGATGGATCTTTCCACTGAAGGGAAAGAGAGTGATTTGGCAACCATTGCAGATGAAGTTGAGGCAAAGTGTGATTGCCTTATTGAAGGAGGAACTTAGAGTTCTTGTGCCAGAGATGGAATTTGAAGATTCCACACGCAGATCTGTTCAAAGGGAAGTGTTGGAGGAAGCAGTCAAGACTGAAAAGTCTTGTGGATTTAAAACTAATAAGTTGTGTATGTTTGCAGGTACAACACAGGGAGATGAGCAAGCTTTAGAATTTGTTCAAGAAGAGTTGAATCTGAAGTATGTTCATATCAATGTTGAGATAGCCAGATCTTAGGAGGAAATGAAGACGAAGGAGTCTAATCAGAATATTGGTGCAGAGAGAGAAGGACCAGTTGATGATTGGTTAAAAGCTGGTGAAGGTATGGAAAATTGTGTGAAGTTTCCAAGTTCTACTCCTAATGAAATTGTTGAATTGTATAGGAAACTAGATCTTCAGAGAAGAGAATTGGAGAGGCAGAGGACTTACATACAGGATAATTTGTTGAAGAAGCAAGGTAAGGAAGTTTTCATGAATGACAGTCGTGAAGCAGAGAATGGAATGAAGGAGAGACTAGCTAACAGTCTCATGGTGAATGCAAATCAGCATACTGATGTGCTGACAAAGGAGTTGGAAGAAAACTCAGAGCAGCATACTGAAATGTTTCCAAAGGAAGCTGAGGAGGAAGCCAGTGGAGATTTTCTAAGTCCTGAAGAAGACTTGGAACTACAGAGAGAAAACTTGGTGACTGAATCAAATGGAACCATTGGATCTTGTGATTTTGAAGCTGACAATTTGATTGTGTTTACAGGTGATACAAAATACATTCCATCACTTGGAATTGTCTTGGAAGAAGAAGAACTGTTGCAGGAAGAAGATGAGACAATCATGTCTCATATGCAGAGGCTTGTTACCATGGGTGACAAGAAAGAGTTGGCTTGTCTGTATAGCCAAGAGAATACTGTGGAGAAAATTTTTGGAATTGCTACAGTATTTGAAGAACTTGATTTGATTGCCAAAATCAATCAAGATGATGATGGACAATTACTGAAGATTGTCAAAGGGGAAGACGAAGGTTATGCTGGAGTTAAATTGCAGCATGTGGATGAAATGTTTGAGAAAAAATGGCTGAAGTGTTTGCTGGAGACATTTGAACCAGAGAAAGAAATTGCAGATGAGCAAAAGAATGTTGCAGAAGGACAGGAAATTTGGGAGGCAGCAACATCTATGGTGGCAGCTGAAACAACATTAGCGGCAGCAACAGGAAGTGAAAGCAGCAGCAGTAGACAAAGAAATTTCCAAACAGAGGAAAGACTAGACATAGAGATTGAAAGCATCAGAAGACTGATGATGAAGGTGTCTCAGAAACAACAGACAATAGCAAGAAAGAAGAAGAATTTAAGCAAGAGAAAGACAACAAAATATTGCGAGAGCACAGCTAGTGGGGCAATGCAGCATAAAGTGTGGAGACCTGGAGAAGAACAATAGATAGAAGCAGCGACAAGTGGAAAGTTACAACACAAGATATGGGATCCAGGCATACACAGATCCGAACACATGATCAGGCGATCATGTTTAATTTCAACCTTGGGAGTCTGATGCAGGAGCATCAAGGGAAATTTTCATTTTTTTAATATGTAATAAAGGGGGGTGTGACATTTTTATTATTTTATTAATTAATTTGTTATTTTAAATAAAATAGGAGATAAATTATAAAAGTGAGGATTTTGTAAATATTCTTTTATTAATTAAAAGGATATGAGAGAAATAGAATTAGGAGAAAAATTAGGGAGTAGGAATTCTATGTATGGGACTTTGTTGAGTCCACACCTAAAATAAATTTAGTTGAGGATTAGGTGGAGAGATTTTTTGAGTGAATTAAATTCATTATTTATGTATAAATATGAGTGGTTTTTGTGAGGAAAATGCACTTGAATGGTTGAAGAGAGAGTGAGAATGTGAGTAGAGAGCAGGTTTCTACTTGCAAGTCTTCGGGCGATTGTAAAGGGCCATAGATCTCGAATATCTGGCCAAACAAGAGTTTGTAAGTAATTTTGTTTTGTTTCAGATTATATATATTGGTTGATTGGGAAATTGCTTGTTAGACTCTGTAATTGAGAGTTGAATTATGCGCATATGAATTATTGGTGTAATTAGACTTAAAGTCAATTTGATGAATCTGAATGAGATCGATTATCCTATGAGAAAGATGGAAATTGAACCTTCAATTTTGATATAATAAATCTGCATACGGTAATATTATGCTTGAATTTGAAATTCAATGTGTTTATGGAAATATGCGATTCCAGATCCAAATTAGGGATCGATTCAAATTCCATTGTGATAATTGGTGTTGTGCGCTAATATCTGTTAACCGGTGAAAGAAAGTGAAGGTTTGCATTACAGTGCATTTGAATCTGTTGTTTGTGTGGAACCATTGTACAAGATTCTGTTCCTTTTGAATCCCATTTGCTATTGTTACAAATCTCTGTCAAGAATTGCTGTGTGAGATTGGAGGAGATCCGATTTTATAAATCCATGTCGATTTTTATATTACAAAATCGATTCAGAATCATTGAGTTTAAATGTTGAACGTGCTATTATCATAGGCGTTAATGAAGTTGGGTTTTTTTCAATGAAGGATGGCATTGAATTGTTGAAATTACATTGACTATTTGATGAATCGATATCTACACAATCGATACACTGCCGACCAGATGAAGAAGACAAGATTCTAATGGTTCGATTTCTGTATATGAATTTTTCTACAGTAATTTGACATCTGAAATTGCTTGGAAAGGTCGTTGAATAGTAAGCGCTGGAGAATTGCAGAAATATAAGTCTGGCAAAGTCGTTGAAATGCAGCGTTGAGGAAGTTGCGTTAAGCGTCAATGTAAAGACGTTGTGAAGAAAGAGCAATAACCATAAATGGTTTCATTCATGAATTGTCTTTGCAGAGTAAAAATCGTTACAGAATGGGAATGTAAATTTCAAATGGTAAGTTACAGCGTTGGAATGGTAAGGATGCAAACTCCAAATTGATATTGTGTGAATTGAATAAATCTGAAGTTAATTTGCAGTTGACTGTGGTTAATTATAGTTTCTTATCTAAATTGGTGGAGAACTCGATTTAGAAATGCGTCAATTGCAATTCTTATTCCAATTTGGGATTCGCCCCTGGTTTGTGTTGGTTTAATATGTATCAAAATGAAATTCTAAATTCCACGCTAAACACCATTTGTAGGTCGATCTATAAAATTGGAATCAGGACATACGTCTTTGATAGAGACAATTTGATTCTGGAAGTCAGCTCCAATATGTTCAAAGGTCGTGGTTTTGCCGAAGCATTACAGTTTGAGCGTTGGATAAGTATGCAATTTTGGCATTCGATTTTATGAGCTTGGTAAGCTGAATGGGAAAAGGCGCATTTATATATATATTTGATATTTGGTTCGACTAAAATGAAGGGTCGAAGATACATAATATTGTGCAGGCCAAATGTTACTAAAGTGGTGATGTTTGCCGTGTCAGGTTGGTTTGATTAAAATAATGTCAAATTGAATTTTAAAACATGGACGCATATGTTTCATTGACTTTTGATTATAGAAAATCCAATACTAAAAGTCATATATGAATGATGGGATTTAATTGGAAATTAAGGAATGAGAAGTATTGGGTTTGGTTTTGGATTGAATGATGTTTGAATCCTATGTTCTGATAAGTTTCCATTCATGAGGAAACCTTTGTGTGAAGATTGTTGGGTTCTGGTTTTGAAGAGCTTCCGCATGATAATGGTAGTGTGTGAATTTTCCAGATATTGAGGTTGTGATTTGGGCAAATGCTGAGATGCATGTTTATATGCATGGTATTTAAAGATTCTGGGTATTGTAGGGTCAGCCTGCATCAGTTGATACTCTCTTTTTTCTACTTCTATTAAAATTTTTGAATATCACATGTTAACTTCTCTCTTGACTTCAGATGTATGTTTTCTGAAAATTTCTATAGTAATCTAGTTATAGTGTTTATAGATAAGGTAACCATGTTGGTAAGTAGACTGACTCATGGCCTTTTGTATATAGTGTATAATGTCATTTTCCAAGGGAAGATAATGTGGAGAATGATTGCAATGTGATGATAATCATAAAATAGGTCCTCTTGTAGTTGGTGGATAATAAATAGGTCCATCACGTAGTTCCAAGGAATAATATATTAATGAGGGGTAGTTGTCATAGACCTTGGGGAATGCACATGAGAAGGTATATATACACATGAATATCACTGCATTGGATATATTGGATTATGAGTACTATAGTGTAATAAATATGGCTTGTAGAGTAATACATTTCATAAGAAGTGTTTGATGGTATTACCCTAGATTAAGAATACTCTATATTATTGTGTTGTTTATTATATCAATACATTGTTTTATGTATATGTTAAGGGTTTTTCTTTTATCTTTTAACTATCATTATTCAATGCATTTTATGTGTTTTCATTGGCGATGATGAATGCCATTACAATTGTACTATCTATAAATATTAATGAAAATGTATAATTCTTCAATGCCATTGATAAACTTGTTTTAATATATATATATATATATATATATATATATAACCAAAATTCACTGAAATTGATATTAACCTCATTGAAATACGATATTTGATATAATTAAAATTTTATATTAATATTATTCAAAACTAAATTATAAAATATAAATTTATGTTTAATAAATTTAATGATGTTTTATTACATTGTTAAATATTTTAAATTATTATAATTCATTCTTTCTTTTATATATATATATATATATTATAATTCATTCTCATATATATAGCACTATTCTTTTTTATTTAATTTTTTTTTTCTTCCGTTTCAATTATTATAACTCATTCTTTTATATTAAAAAAATACACAAATATACATTTGAATTATATTTAAGTTGCACTATTTTTATTTATTTAAATTTGTTGTTTCTTTATTCTTTCACTGCTTTTAAGTTCTATTATGCATTACATTAACTTTTAAATTCCATTATACAATCATAATTTCGCAATCCCTTTGATATAATTAATATGGTTATTCAACATGAAAATTCTTCCCTAATTCTATTTGATTAGGCAAGGTAGAGTAGGTATTATTTAGAAAAGCACAGTGATAATTTTATTTGATTACACCAGGTCTAGTAGGTATTATTTAGAATTATTTGATTACGCAAGTAGAAAATCACACTGATACTTCTATTTGATTATGCAAGGTCTAATATGTATTATTTAGATAGTGATGTGGTATTAAAAGTTGTTTTTTTTTTAATAATAAATTTTTTATCATATATTAATCATAATATTAATTTTTTAGGTGATTTTTATATAAAAAAATTATAAATTATCAATGGTTATAATGAAATAATGATAATATAAATAGTAAATTGTATTGATATATTTGTTTCTTATATTTAGAGTAAGTGATAATTAGATAAATTTCATATCTAGTGAGTTATAAAGTTGATTTTTACTATTACCATAATAAATTTTCAGTATTTATATATATCATTTCCACACATGTTAATTGAAGTGATTTAAATTTTAGATTTTATAATTTATATAATACTTTATAACATAACCATTACCAATTAAAATGTACTAAAAGTCTTACAGTTATATAATTTAAATATATAACATAAGTTAATTTTTATTTAAATCTTAAAATATATAAAATAATTATACATCCTTTGTGTTGGTTGCAAATGAGATGAACTTTGATAGAAGTCTGATGCAAAAGCATCATACAAACCTTAGTCAAAACTAAAATTCAAATTTTTCGCGCGCGCGTCCTTGGTCGCCCTCCAGCTGCCCTAGCTGCTCCAAGCCGGCGCCTTCCTCCATCGAGCGGCCCTCTCTGCCATGGATTCTGGAGGCGGCCCCGCGGCCCCTCCTCCTCCGCCCCCCGAGCTTGAAGCTTTTAGATCCCTCATTGCAGTCGCGGGCAATCGTCCTTCATCTGGCTCTCAGCAGAAGTTCGTTAAAAAACTAGAAAACATCCCCACGGTGTCTCTGCCGGTGGAAGAAACTTGCAGATCTGCGTTGAATATGGCCGAAAGAGGCCTTATCGGCCAGTTCACAGGGCTATGGCCTTCCCCGAAAGCTGTCGAAGATTGGGTAAAAAGGAACTGGATACCTCTGTTCAAGGAAAGCATCAAGAGTCATTTCGTGGGCAAAGGATTCTTTGTCTTTGTCTTTGACAATGTGGAAGATAGAAGTTTGATCTTTAGAAACGGGCCATATTTTATGGGTCCTCAAGGCCTTTATCTGAATAAATGGTCGCCAGACTTCGACCCAGCTCAGGACGTGCCCACAGCTGTGCCTGTCTGGGTGCACCTCCCTCACCTTCCCCTTCATTGTTGGAATCAGAGATCGCTGCAGTCCATTGGCAATGCCCTAGGAAGATACATAGATCAAGCGCCGAGGAAGGATCAATTCTCCTGTGCCCGCATATGTGTTGAAGTTGACTTAGAAATTGGGTTGCCTGAAGCCATCAAAATCTTAGTAGCGGATTGGACTCATATCTAGGAGCTAGACTACGAGCAGCTCCCCTTCAAATGCCGACACTGCCATGAATACGGGCACTTCGCAAGATACTGCAAGAATAGAAATGAAGAGATAACAGAGAAATAAAAAGGAGAACAATGGAAACAAGTAAAGAAACCCGCAAACAACAGACAAAACAATAAAAACAAAGGCAAAGGGACGGAGAACAAATCAGGGCAAGAAAGTGTAAGCATCCAAATCACAGGAAGCAAGGAGACCATCAGCACTGATACGGATAAAAATCCCTTTGAATCTCTTAAATCACATCCAGATCCTCCAGAGGAAGAGCCGGACAGTCCTTCTCAGTTGAACAACATCATCACTCCAGATCCAGGTAATACTCCAATCCCGTCCCCAGGCAATACCTCTTCCCCTACTTATGAAGATATTATTAAATCAAAGAAGAAGAACACTAAAACCGTGGGCTCTTCAGATGATGAGACCTTCGAGAGGCCATCAAAGAGAGCTAGGAGGAAATCAAATAAGGAAACCAGGGAAGAAGAATCAGAAAGACAAAAAACCCTAGGTAGTCAAGCCACCATAGAGATGACCCTCGGAAGGAATACTAGACTAAGGACTCCCAAGGGAGGTGGACCTACCCCTTCTAGTCATAAATGATGCAGCTGGTCTCTTGGAACTGTAGGGGTTTGGGGAATCCCACTAAGGCAGAGGCTATTAAAGATCTTTTGAAAATGGAATCCACAGACATTCTCATGCTCCAAGAGACAAAAATAGAAGAGGAGTCTCTTCTAAACACAAGCAACACAAAATGGAAATTTGACTCAGGTAAGGTAATCAGTGCTAGAGGCACGACTGGGGGAATAGGCACATTCTGGTCTCAAAACCTCTTTTCATTAGAAAGATCCTACGAATCTCAACATTAGATTTTTACCGAACTGCGCCATAAAGCTAGCAATCTAGTCTTGGCTCTGTTCAATTTGTATGTCCCTGTTCATTATGACGAAAAGAAAGAGTGTTGGAAGTCACTCTCAGATTACTTAGAGCTGCTCAATCCTCAAAAATTTAGTCATAGGAGGAGATCTGAACATCATCTTGGACCCTAAAGAGAAGAGAGGTGGGAACTTTTCGAGGGATCCCCTCCTCTCCTCAGTGGAAGACCTCATTCTCCAGTGGGATCTAGTAGACTTTAAGCCTGTGAAAGGAGATTATACATGGACCAACAATAGAACAGGGGGAAATAATATCTCAGCTAGGTTGGACAGATTCCTCATCAACAGCTCCATTATGTTGGACAATAGAATTGTTTTCACCAAGATCCTCCCAAAACTCACTTCAGATCACAAACCAATCCTCCTATGTCTGAAGGAAGAAGAAGATTTAGGCCCACTGCCTTTTCGATTCAATCCTCTCTGCGCTGAAAGAGAAGGGTTCTTCGAAACAGTCCAAACTGCATGGAGAATAGAGGTTTCAAGTTCCCCAAGCTTTGTGTGGGAACAAAAAATGAAAAACACTAAAAAGGTCCTAAAAGAGTGGATTAAGAAGGCTCTAAAAACTCCCACCAGCCAGAGGAAAGACGTTGTCCATCAGCTGGAAGATCTCCAATTTGAATTGGAAAAGAAAGGCATCTCTTCTATGGACTTAATTGAGGAAAAATCTGCACAAAGGAGAACATATAACTCCTTCAGAAGTGAAGAAGAGCACTGGCGACTTAAGTCTCGCAGCTTGTGGCTCAAAGCTGGAGATAGAAATACATCATACTTTCACAGACAGTACAGGGCCCGACTATCAAGGAACCACATTGCAGAAATCTCTACTGCCAGCGGTCAGGTGTGCAAAGGTTTTGATCAAATCAAGGTTGTTGCCGAGGAACATTTTCATAACCTCCTCAATGCTGAAAGGGACGGGAGCGAGGAGGATATTACTGCCTTTCTAACAAACATTTTGAAGCTTGTTAGCTCTGAAGATAACGCTTCCCTCTTGAGTCTGGTCACGGAAGAAGAAGTCTTCAAAATTGTGTGGTCCATGGAGCCAGACAAAGCTCCTGGTCCAGATGGATTCTCAATCCATTTTTATAGAGTTTGTTGGGCGCTTATCAAACCTGATCTCCTCAAAATGATACATGGTTTCATGAGAAAGGCAAAGGTGGGTGGCAGCATAAATTCCACATTTCTAGCATTAATCCCCAAGGAAGCAAACCCTGTCTCTTTTGATAGATATAGGCCAATTTCACTTTGCAACGCTTCCTACAAGATAATGGCCAAACTCCTGGCGAACAGGCTTAAACCTCTCCTGCAAAAGCTAATTTCTCCAGCCCAAGGAGGATTCGTGAAAGGAAGACACATACTGGACAATGTCATCCAAGTCCAGGAAGCTCTGCACTCCAGCCATTCTCGCAAAGAACAAGGTATGCTTATTAAACTGGACATGTGCAATGCTTTTGATAGAGTTAACCGATCTTTCCTGTACAGGGTCCTCTCCTCCTTTGGGTTCAGCCAGGACTTCATTAATATTATTAAAGCCTGTTTAGAAAAGACATGGATAGCCCCTATGGTCAATGGAAGACCGGCGAATTTCTTTCTAGCCACTAGAGGATTGAGGCAGGGCTGCCCTCTCTCCCCTTTTCTCTACATTTTGATGGCTGACTCCTTGAGTAGAATGCTGACCAAGGAAAAGAAAAATGGCAGCATACCTGGTATTAGAATTGCGAAAGGCATTGATCTTGTGAACCATGCGCTCTTTGCTGATGACTCGCTTCTGCTCGGTGGAGCCTCATCAAGAATTGCAAATTCCTTTAGAAATATCCTTCAGAAGTTTTGCAGTATCTCGGGAGCACTCATAAGCGAGAGGAAAAGCGCAGTCTACGGTTGGAACACAGAACATCACACAATCGAGAAAATTTCCAATGATTTGGGTTTCACAGGTCTTGCAGATTGGGACAAAATGAAATACTCGGGTCTCCCAATCACGCTGGGATCCAACAGGAATCATCTTTGGGAGGATTTTATTTCAAAATTCAAGAAGAAGATCGCTGCGTGGGGAGGTTTTTGGCTCACCACTGGAGGCAAACTCATGCTCATCAAAGTAGTCCTCTCAGCTTTGCCCACTTATCAGGTTGCTTTGATGCTAGCCCCAAAAGTAATCACAGATCAGATCTCATGATTAATGCGCAACTTCTTGTGGAATGGCGGCCACGAAAATCATAGAAGACTTCATTTAATTAGCTGGGACACAGTGAAACACCCTCTTGCGGAAGGCGGTTTACAAATTCGTGACCCTCTGCACGCCAATTTGGCGCTGGGTTGCAAACTACTTTGGCAGCTCATCGCTGAGCCTAATCATCCTGTCAGTCAGATCTTTAAGACCAAATACCTCAAGAATCAGCCCTTAAATTCCTTTTCAGTAGAGAAAAGTCCCAAAGGTACGCAGGCCTGGAAGCTGTGCAACAGAGGCATCGATTTTTTTAGATCCTATCTGTATCGAATTCCCGGGAACGGTAAAAACATCAGGCTTTGGAGAGACAATATTATGGGTCATCCTCTCCTTGCTGAAGCTAACGAAATTTCTGAGTTAAGAGATTGGCTTTATGAGAGAGGAATTAGGAAAATTGAAGACATTTTGGAATGGGACACCAATGGTAACTAGTTGCGCTGGAATTTTCCCAGGATCCCAACGCATTTAAATTCTTAGTTAGATGCACTCAAAGACGCTATCTCTGACTTTGCTCCGGTGCACAAAGATGAAGAAGACTATTGGGGCTGGGGAAAAATAGGGGTTTACACTGCAAATCAAGGATACCTTTAGATGCAAAGCAAAAAAGATTCGCCCTATCCGGAGTCTGTCTGGAATCAGATTTGGGACAGCTTCAGCATCCCCAAAATTAACTTCTTATTTTGGACCTTGTTCCATAACAAAATCCTAACAGGAGAAAACTTGTGCAAAAGGAACATTGCTGGTCCTCATCGTTGTGTCCTCTGCAAAGGAGCTCTGGAAACTTTAGGCCATTTGTTTATTGAATGCGAGTTTGCGAAGGAGGTCTCGTCTCTTTTCCTGGCTGGATTGAATGCGCATCCTCCCTCCCAAAGCTCGATTGACTCCATTTTCCTCTTATGGAAATCTATCTATCCACACAACATTGTCAATAAATCTCTATGGCACAAGGTGTGGATAGCTGCCCCTACATATGTTTGCTGGAAGCTCTGGTTAGCCTAGAACGAAATCATCTTAAATAGTAAAGAATTGGCAGCAGCAAAAGTGGCAGAACAGGCCAAAACTCTCCTCTTAGAAACCTTGAATCACTCTCAAATCAAAGAGGATAACACTCTTCGAACTTAAGAAAGAACGTGGCTGGACGCTTACATTGGCAAGACCAGTCCCCCAGCAAACATACGTCCAATCTACAAGGAAAGATGGCAGATTCGTGATTCTGAGGACAGATTTCATCAGTGGTGGAAATCCCAGGGCAAGTGCATTATCTTCTTTGATGGTGCCTCTAAAGGCAATCCGGGGAGGTCTGGAGCTGGTGGGGTGATCTTCTATCCGAACGGGAATAAAGAAGATTTCAGTTGGGGACTTGGTCTGAAAACCAATAACCAAGCAGAAATTCTGAGTCTTTTGAAAGCCTGCCAAATTGCCAGAAAAGAAAACCCAAGCAAAATTGTAGTTTTTGGAGATTCAGAAGTGTTGATAAAAGCAATAGTTAGCAAGAATGGGCTTAAGGACCTGGTGCTTAACAAGTAGTTAGCAAGAGTAAACAGAATTTTGAAAAACTTTCCCACAATTCATGTCTTCCACATACTCAGAGGTCTAAACAAGGAAGCAGATAGATTGGCAAACATAGGCTGCATGTTACAAAACGGAATGATCAGCATAAATGCAGAAGCTTCGATCAAGGCTATTATCCCTTAAGTGGTTAATGGCGTCTTTGTGTGTAATGGCTGTTTAGGCTTTGCCCAACCAGCGTTTTATCAATAAAATAACCGTTTTATTTTATATATATATATATAATAATTAAAAAAATCTTAAATAAATATGCTTGAATTAAATTTTTTAAATAAATATATTTTTATATTATAATTTATTTATTTATTATAAATTTAAACCTTAATCTTATTAAATTAATTATATCACCATATGAACTATAACCCATTCAAACAATCCTCATATAGTATATGACCTCAAAAAAACTAAAATTGAAAGAGAAACATGGTTTTTAAGTATGATAAAAAAAACAGATTTAAACTTTCACATCACTTTGAATATACATTTATTAAACTTTCACATCACTTTGAATATACATTTTTTAAAAAGAAGAGGATGATATATCAATACTATTCAATTGGATCAAAATGAAGATTAAGGTTAGATAATCAAAATTTTGAATCATACATTTTCCTAATTAAAATGGTTAAATTGGTGTTTAATTTTTATTTTCAAAATTTAAGGATGTTATTAAATATTTGATAAAATAAATTATATATTATTAAAATGAATGTAAATATGATTTAAAAATAAATTTACAATTAAAATTGTCAATTTTTTTAAGAGAATGTTAGATTAAATAATAATTTGAAATACAAATAAAAAGACTTAGCACTTTACATACTAGTGTGTTGTGACAAGTGCAATTAATGTTAATTAGTTGTTAACTAGTTAATTGACATATTATTATTTGTTTAGGGAAAAAGACTGAGACAATTAATATTTTGTTGGAAAAGTTATTTTCCTTTTTAATTGTGAATGATAAAATTAGTTATGGAAAGTACAAGTAAAAAGGATGATGGTAAATGTTTTCCAATAACTGAAAGCTGGTTGGACAGTTTGAACTGTTACCTGCTCCTCTAGGGATAAGAGACTCATCTCAGTGAAGAATAGGGGTTCTGTTCATGGGCTAAGGTGAGAGTGGAGATTTTCCTAAGCTGGTAGAGACCAGTGGAAATCACTCAGAGATTCCTTAATTTTTCTAGCACTGATTGGACTTGGAGTCTTGAGGTCACAACATAAAATCTACTGTCAACCTGTATCTTTCAATGGAAGCATAGGGGAAGACCAGGATGTCATTGCCTCTCTTGAAGTTTGGGTGGACACCAACAGCCAAAAAAAAAATTCAGATAATTGAATATCTTATTTAATATTATATAGACAGAAAGATTATTTTAATATTTTTGTTCACGAACATTTGGTATTTAATCTCAGAATAAATGTTAATTTTATTCCTTGAAACTTTTCTTATGTTGGAGAAAGATGAACTAGGATAAATGAATAACTCAACAAATAATTACTGGGTTCTGTGTATTACTTCTATACGAGTTATAGATTAAACCTGTGAATATATAGGTATATATATTAGTTGTAGGACAGGTAGAAATATAACCGAATTCTGCTAGGAGTAACCCGGTTAACCATATGATAGTTAACTGTATACAGTAAAGTAACACATGAATTCTTTAAATATGTTGGGATGTATTTAAAAATGAACTGTGACAAAACAATTTTAAAAGAAGAAAATAAGTGAACACTGTAGCTACAAGGGTTACTATCTATTTAAGCTATTGCAGGGAGAGCCGTTGGTATAGGGAATGAAGGTGAAACCTCAACCCAATACACATCGCTTCCCTATATTCTTACTATACATGGATTAATTGTATGGTGGTCCGGTCATTGAGATACATAACTTAAAGTAAAATAAATAGACAAAGATATAGTTATTTTAAGCACAAAAGCTAAGACTGGAGAATAAAACTACAACAAATACAATGAGCAATTATTTACAAGAAAAAAATTAAGTTACAACTTGTCTGTCGATCATACCTACATATTAACCATTTGAATGAACCAAGAAATGAAAACACGCAGAAAAATAGAACTGTAATATGTTTCGAACTGTTGTAAAAATAAAACAGGCTTTTCATTCCATTAAAAGAAATAGCGAGTCACTGTATTTAAAAATAATACATGCAGTCCGAATGGCAAGTAAAATTGTTTCAAGAGTATTTACTCAGCAGTTTCCATTTCCAAAATTACAACTGTGCAAGGTTCGAATTCTAGTAATGAACCCTCAGTAGACCTTTCATAATAAATACATGATTAATTTTTACAAAATAGAAGTGCGGGAGAGACTATCCAAGTCCTCAAGAAATTTTTGCCAGACATTGTCTTTAACATTACATTATATATATAAAAAGAAAACAAGACCTAAACCAGGGCGACAGAAAAAGCTGAGATTTGGATTCATAGACCCATGAAGACCAGAAATCCGCTTGAGATAATTAAGACCTCAATGTCTGAGCACAAGTATTAGAAGTACCAGGAAGGAGAACTGGGCATATTAGTCGTGAGAGATGCTATTTCAAAATAAAGAAATTCTATGAAGAAGGACCTGGTAACCGGAGAAAATGTCGACTTGCAACAATAGCCATGGAAGGCAAACCTGTAAGGGAATTTTTAAGTTACAAAACATATTCCTACTCAAAATGAAGAACCATGTTTAAGTAAATCAGGAACTGTTAGGAGATTACCTGAGAAACAGATTCGTCTCGACATTCTGAGCATCGCACCAAAATTCTTTAGAAAAAACACCGAGAAACAAAAGGAAAAAAATTAAACACGGAAAACCAGAGATAAACTCTGAAAATCCGGAAATGTAATGAGAATATTTCTGTAAATTGCAAAGAGTGTAATTAATTGAACTATGAACAAGTGGAACCAGTACTGAAGAAGTTTCTTTGACTGTAGAAATTAGCTGAATAAATCACTTATTCAATGAAGATTAACCCGATCATACATCAATTTCGAATTGCATGCATAACACATAACCTTCTTCTACAATTAATTGTCACATGCGGAAATAATATAGAAGCAATCGCACATCAAATCAATCACACATTAACTCAGTATGTATGGGGAAAGCCTATATCTGAAAACCCCCCAGCTATTGTGTATATTATAATGGAGAAATCATGTAACAATCATAGTACAAAAACTCTTCACAAGCTCTCATGCACTACCTCCCATGCTACACACTATCAAGCTAGATCTAGCAAATCACTGGCTCCAATCCTTAGCCACTTGATAGCCAACCTTGATTGCGTGTTTTAATGCTAGGTGATGGCCTCCTTATATAGATAAACCACCAGCCTAAACTTTGCAATACTCATAACTTACTCCACCTATCTATGTGTTGCAAATAGCAACAGTATAGTTACAACTGATAGCTAACTCTACCCTTTCATCTATCTCTTTCACTGGTCTTCACTGAACTGATCATGCACTGTAGTGAACTGAAGTGTTCTTGAGTTGACTAATGAGTTAATATTTAATGAATTAAATAATATTTAATTCACTCCACTCATATCTAATTGATTAGTTAGTTTAACTAATCCCAACTAGTTCAACTAAAACAAACAGAACATAACTCCACTACTTGTCCCGTTAACTCCTCCAAAACTTCTGCCACTGAAGTCTAACTGAAACCAACCATGCAAGATGCCATCAAACCCTAGGAACCACGTGATTCCTTGTGTCGGTTGCATGAGCCACCTCCATGACTCAAACTGAAGTGCGCCAAGAGAGTAAACTGCTGTTTATAGTCAAAATATTATTAAGGGTAAATAATATTTGACTTCCATATTTTAGGAGATCAGTCTAAAAATAGCCTGGGTCCTAAAAATTAGGGTCTCATCTATTTTTACCGACATGTCGCATACTCCAAGAATCTCCAAGTAGAATTCCCAAATTATGCTCAGTATGTCTAAAAATAGACATAGTCTAAAAATAGACTTTGCGCCAGAATTTGCCTGCGGGCCCACTTAGTGAAGGCGACTTCATTTCACTAAGCTCCATCATCTTGCTGCATTCTCAACACTCCCTCTCGGCAAGATATGGATTATCTGCAACCCCTATCCTGCCTCTGTGGAATTCGAACTTGCTCCTGGTGAGCGCCTTCGTCAGGATGTCGGCATCCTGATCCTCCGTGGGAACATATGAAAGCATCATGATCCTCCACTGAACACAATCTCTGATGTGATGGTACCTGATGTCGATATGTTTGGACCTGTCATGAAATACTGGATTAGCCGAGAGCTTGATGCAGCTCTGGTTATCACAGTAGATCACTGTAGGCTCCAAATGCAACCTGAACAAACCTGCGAGGATCTTCCTCATCCAAATAGCCTCGCATGCGACAACAAACTTGCGCCATGTGCCTAGACCTCTGCTCGGGCGGGTGCCACGGATCTGCGCTACTGCTGTGCCGGGGAGCGCCTGTCGACCAGTCTTTGAAAACTCCTCCAGTGCTCTTCCGGTCGACGGGCTCCTGCCCAATCGCATCGGTGGCTGGAAAACTGCTCCATCCTCACATGTGTACCATGAACCATATCCCGTTGTGCCTCGATATGGCGCAATACGTAGCACTTCCAAAGAGCTTGGTAGGCTTAACCATAGCTTGCGAAAGGCGGTTAACTTGCATAGCATATATCGGGTCGTGTATTGACTAGATACATAAGCGACCCCACCAACTGTCGATAGACAGTGGCATCCACTACCTCCGCTGAAGTAGCATCCTCCTTCCTCCAACCACCAGGAAGAGGAGTGTCAACAGGCTTGCGGCCTTGCATGTTGAACCTCTCCAGAATCTCCCGGGCATACTTGCCCTGAGAAACAAACAGTCCTCCACTGCGCTGCCAAATCTCCAATCCCAGGAAATAATGAAGGATGCACAGGTCCTTCATCTCAAACTCTCGTGCAAGATCCTCCTTGCATGAAAGTATCAACTGCTCGTCGCCAGTCAAAATCAGATCATCTACATACAGTACGATGATCAACAGCTTCCCCTCCACCACAATCTGGTACAGGTTTGGATCAGCCTCACTCTTGGAGAATCCAAGCCCAGTGAAGTAGCTGTCTATCCGAGTGTACCAAGCACGAGGTGCTTGCTTCAGCCCGTACAGTGCTCTCTTGAGTCGGCACACATGCGACTCACTGCTGAAGATCTCAAAACCTTCAGGCTGCTCTATGTACACCTCCTCCTCAATAACTCCATTGAGGAACGCAGTCTTCACATCCATCCGATGAATGTGCCACCCCATCTGCGCTGAGAGAGCAAGGATCGTCCGTATGGAAGAGTACCTTGCGACAGGTGCAAAAGTCTCCTCATAGTCAATCCCCTCGATCTGTGAGAAGCCACGGGCGACAAATCTCGCCTTGTACTTCTCCACACTCCCGTCAGCCGCCTGCTTTACCTTGTAGATCCATCGCGAACCTACAACTGATTTCCCAACCGGTCTTGGGACAATCTCCCATGCACTGTTCCTGATGATCGAATCATATTCTTCGATCATGGCATCAACCCATGCGGGTTCCTCCACAGCTTCCTCAAAAGAGGATGGCTCTGTCACAACACAGTGACTCATAAGAGCCATGTATCCAGTGTACCGATCCGGTGACTGTCTCTGTCTGCGCTGTGCTGTAGGTGGTCCTACAACCTTCTCTGCATCCCGAGCCAGTCGCTCAGCTTCTGTAGTGCGCATGCGCCCTCTGATGGTTGGCGCTGCATGGGTGGTTTCTTCCACCTCCTGAACCTCCTCTTGTGGCTGATCCACATCCGAAAGCTCCTCCTTGGGAACTAACAGCTCCTCATCTGCATGCAAGTGTAGCTCCCTCTCAAGCGAACACTGCATGGCTTTCTCCTCCTGAAATTTTATATCCCGTCGCACAACAGTCTTGCGACTGTCTGGCACATACACCCGATAGTTATGAGGTGTATCAGTGTACCCCACAAATATTCCAACCTCGGCAGTTGGATCCAGCTTCCTTCTCGCATCCTTCGTCACATGCATGTAGACAGGAGAACCAAAAATCCGCAAATGGGAAATATCAGGCCTCTTGCCAGAATAAGCCTCCTCCGGTGTACTCATGCCAAGAACCTTGTGAGGACAACGGTTCTTCACATACACTACTGTATTGCATGCCTCAGCCCACAAGTGAAGGGGTAGGCCCTGATCATGCAACATCGCCCGTGCAGCACCCACGATCGTTCTGTTCTTCCGCTCAGCCACCCCGTTCTGTTGTGGGTTATGGGGTGCGATGGGCTCTCTCCGAATCCCTTCTGCGCTGCAGAACTCCTTGAATTCAGCCGAGATGAATTCACCACCGTTATCACTCCTTAGAGCAATCACCTTCTTCCCCGACTCCTTCTCGACCGGTGCTTTAAACTCACAGAACTTCGCGAATGTATCGCTCTTCTTCTGCATGAAGAAGATCCAGCACTTTCGAGAGAAATCATCAACAAAGATCACATAATACCTGTGCTTTGCTGTCGAAGCAACTGAGAAAGGACCACACACGTCTGTGTGAACTCTCTCAAGGATCGTCGTGGCGCGACTGTCCTTCTCGTGAAAGGTGGCTTTCACATACTTCCCTAAAGTACACCCCTTGCACTGATCTGACTGCGCAAGGGTGCCCTTAGGAAGTCCAGTAGAAATCTGCTGCAGAATCTTCAAAGCTCCATGGTGAAGATGGCCCAATCTTCTGTGCCATAGTTCGCCCTCATCATCCCGGCTCACCACTTCTCCCGCCTTGCATGCCATAGCTGCGCAGTCATCTACCTGCAACTGATAAAGGTTCTGAGTTCGAACCCCTATCTTCCGGGTCTCTCCAGTAGTCTTACTGCGTAGGAAGGCTTTCCCTTCGCTGAAGACCACATCATAACCCTTATCCTCCAACATCGCTACTGAAATCAGGTTCTTCTTCAATCCAGGTACATGCATGACATCCTTCAAGACAAAGGGTTTACCAGACTCCCTCTGAAAGGATACGGTACCGATACCAGTCGCACTGTATCTACCGTCATCGCCCATCTCGATGTGCATACCCAAATCCTTGTCCTCCAGATCTGAGAACAACTCCCGATCTCCCGTCATATGAAATGACGCACCGCTGTCCAAGAACCACACCGATCCCAGCACACTTGAAACCAAGCATGCAATCAGTGAAACTTTGACAACCACCCCCACACTTCCCAGCTCATCTCTGCACTGAGTGAACTTCGTGAGGTATTCGGCGATGCTGTCGCCCTTCTCCATCTTGATGTTCCTGAGCTTATCTTTGAGCGCCAGCTTCCTTTGGTCACTCTTACTCTGGAATAGATCCGTCGAAGCTTTCCACATTAAATATGGAGTAGCCTTTCCATGCAGGCTGGATACAATATGATCCTTGACGCCCTCCAACAGGATCCTTCGACATTTCGCGATCTTCTTTTGCCATGCATCGACCAAAGCTGCATCGGTGGGCTTTGGGACATCAACGTCCCACCAGAACTCCTTCGGTCATTATGACCTAACACACGCTGTGCGATCGAGTCCCACACATAGTTTCGAAGCTGCCTTCGAGCATATTCGAGTTGTGAGCCATTGAAAAGAAGACATCTTTCATACCGACTTTCGAAGAGCAACCTTAACGAAGTCAAATTCCAAACTCAAAAGCTCTATCGCTTCCAGTCTATACTTGAAAACAAATTATTTCCAAATCGAGAGATTGGTACAAAGGCATTCACCGGATCTTTCACCTTACAAAGAAGGATGAATAATCGGAGGCTACGCTGGCCGCATCTGAGACTGCATGCGGGGGAAATAAGTTTCAAATCACGTAATAAACTTGACAGTCTTCCCTACGATACCATGTGAAATTTATGGAATAAATCACTTATTCAATGAAGATTAACCGATCATACATCAATTTGAATTTATATGCAACACATAATCTCTTCCACTGAGATCATCAAACATGCGGAAATAAAATCAAGCGATAACACATCAAATCATCATACACATTAACACGGTATGTATGGGGAAAGCTTATAGCTGAAAACCCCGCAGCTATTGTGTATATTATAATGGAGAAATCATGTAACAAACTCAGTATAATACTCCTCACAAGTACTCAGTACTATCTCATGAAGTTACACACAAACTAGCTTGGTTTTGAACATGTTACTGGTTCAAAACTCACCACTAATTGCCTTGCCTCTATTGCGTGTTTCAATGCTATGGGATGGCCTCTTTATATAGATAAACCACTAGCCTGAACTGCGCAATCCTCATGGGCTTACTCCTCCTATCTGTGTGTTGCAAATAGCAACAGTATAGTCACAACTAATAGCTAACTCTTCATTTTGTAACTACTCATACAAATGTTCTTGTGTTGAAGTCATGCACTGTAGTGAACTGAAGTGTTCTTGAGTTGACTAATGAGTTAATATTTAGTAAATTAAATATTATTTAATTTACTCCACTCATATCTAATTGATTAGCTAGTTAACTAATCTCGACTAGTTCAACTGAAATAAATAGAACACAACTCCACTATTTGTCCCGTTAACTCCTCCAAAACTTCTGCCACTGAAGTCTAACTGAAGCCAACCATGCAAGATGCCATCAAACCCTAGGAACCACGTGATTCCTTGTGTCAATTGCATGAGCCACCTCCATGACTCAAACTGAAGTGCGCCAAGAGAGTAAACTGCTGTTTATAGTCAAAATATTATTAAGGGTAAATAATATTTGACTTCCATATTTTTAGGAGATCAGTCTAAAAATAGCCTGGGTCCTAAAAATTAGGATCTCATCTATTTTTACCGACATGTCGCATACTCCAAGAATCTCCAAGTAGAATTCCCAAATTATGCTCCGTATGTCTAAAAATAGACATAGTCTAAAAATAGACTTTGCGCCAGAATTTGCCTGCGGGCCCACTTAGTGAAGGCGACTTCATTTCACTAAGCTCCATCATCTTGCTGCATTCTCAACATTGACAACAGAGGACGATTCTGTCCAGAAACTCATTGCAGATGATAATTGTACCTTCTCTCCACTAAGTGTTGCAAAACCATGAGGGCTACACCCTTGAGAACCTTGTGAGCCTGGTGAAATCTCAGTGATGGCGGAGCCAAAGTTCGAGGACACCGCAGAACAAAACCCTCAAACAGAGAAAACCCTCAGAGCTAAAGGAACTTCTCGACACAGATGCAATAACAAAGAAGGTGCCAGCTAGGGTTGGCGAGAATATCTATGTCATTTCCTGTCGGAAGCATTCACCGTCGATCTCCAGAGATCCAACGGTGAAGATTTATGGTAAGGACCATGAAAACTCGCAACGAATGCTGGCAGATCACACACCTGTCAACATAATTTAATTTCAGGTACTCACTGCATTGAATATCCAAAATTGTGATAACTATACCCTCGGGAGAACCAAAGTCACGATTTAAACAATTATGTCGTGTGGTAAACGTAGTTAATACGAAACCATTATTAAAATCTATAATAATATTTTCGAGATTAAAGGTTAGAACTTCCATATAAATTATAGTTTGTTTCCGAATTTAAGGATTAAGTCTAGCTATGGATGTTTCTCAGCTTGGTTAAAATGTGAAACAATTTGGAAAGTATAGTTACTAATAGGGTAAGAACAATCTTTTTTTTTGGTTGGGTGTATGTTACATGTATTATTTTCTCTTTTAGTATTTTTCTTTTTCAAGTTTCTTAATTATTATTTTTAGTATTTTTTTTTCAGAACTTCTTAATTATTCTTTGTAAGTTGCTTAAAGTTTTTTAATGATAATATTCTAATTAAACATGCAAAATTTAGTTTTCAATTCAAATGCTATATTTAATTTTAAGCTTCATGTACAATTTAGTGTAAATGGAAAAAACCAACTTAAATATCTTATGGAAGTGTAATTTTATTTTTATTCATAATTTTAATTATTTAGAATTAATAACAATATAAATTTATTTTAAAATAAAATAAGGAATCCAACTATTTAAGATGTAATTCTTTTAATCATTTAAAATATTAAAATATATTTATGATGTTAAGATAGAGAGAAACATAACAATATTTTTGTATGTAAATATTAAATTTATAATATTTTTATATTATATATGTTTAGGTATTTTTAAATTTTTTATAAAATAACTATATATTTTAAATATATTTTAATGTGTTATTTTTTATTTATATTTGAATAATATATAATATTATTATTATTTATATAAATATGATAATTTATAAATTTGATAAATATTTATTATTATAATATTTTTATTATATTAATTTTTATTCACTTTGAATATACATTTTTTAAAAAGAAGATAATGATATAACAATATTATACAATGTTGCAACCAAATATCATAATTAACCCAACCAATTGGATCAAAATGAAGATTAAGGTTAGATAATCAGAATTTTGAATCATACATTTTCATAAATAAAGTGGTTAAATTTGTGTTTAATTTTTATTTTCAAAAGTTTAAGAATGTTATTAAATATTTGAAAAAATAAATTATATATTATTAAAATGAATTAAAATATAATTTAAAAATAAATTTACAATTAAAATTGTCAATTTTTTTTTTAGAAAATGCTAAATTAAATAATAATTTGAAATACAAATAAAAGGAGTATTTTCTCTTTTAGTATTTTTCTTTTTCAAGTTTTTTAGTAATTTTTTTTGTAACTAGCTTAAATTTTTTTAATGATAATTTTCTAATTAGAAATGCAAAATCCAGTGAATAAACTTAATAACTTTGTGGATTTTTTCAATTCAAATGTCATATTCAATTCTAAGCTTCATACAATTTAGTGTAAATGGAAAAATCCAACTTAAATATCTTTACAGAAGTGTAACTTTATTTTTATTCGTGATTTTAATTATTTAGAATTAATATCAACATAAATTTATTTTAAAATAGAATAAGGAATCTAACTATTTAAAATTAATTCTTTTAATCATTTGAAATATTAAAATATATTATGATGATGATGATGGTGGTGGTTAACGTCCATTGAAACCAATCTTTGGTCTATCGGACCTAAAGAAAAGAGTTATTTAGTTTAATTTAAGATTTTATTCCTATACTCGAAAAGCTTGGAGAAAAGTCTCCAGAGCTCACTATAATTTTGACATATTGCAACAAAGATTATGATATTAAGATAAAGAAAACATAACAATATTTTTTAATGTAAATATTAAATTTATAATAATTTTATTTTATATAAGTTTAGATATATATATATTTTTTTTTTTATAAAATAACTATATATTTTAAATAATTTTTTAATATAGATAATTATTTATATTTATATTTTAATAATATATAATATTATTATTTATATAAATATATATATATATATATATATATATATATATATATATATATATATATATATTTAATTTATCTAAC
Source organism: Pinus albicaulis (assembly GCA_034641835.2). NCBI lineage: Eukaryota > Viridiplantae > Streptophyta > Pinopsida > Pinales > Pinaceae > Pinus > Pinus albicaulis. The sequence goes on from CM076569.1 coordinate 305,401,039, forward strand.
CAACCTTATATAATTGAAAAAAATATTTTATTTAGATTTCATATCAATTTTTTATAATGAAAATGTCAAATCCATAAACATTCAATAAACCAAACTAATAACAACAACATGGTACACCAACCAATAATACCAATACTAATGGTACACCAACCATTAATCAACTCAAAAACAACATAGTAAATCCCATACTAAATACACACCCATAATGAGCACACTCCGTATCTACTTAGATTGCTCACATTGCGGCCTAGTGACACAATGCTCACATCAATATTATGGACATGGCGAGCTCGAAATCATATGAGACTTATGGTTCATTATAATTATATTTCAAACACATTGTAATGCACATGTTTCTTAACAACATTGCTTCCGCTTATATTACTCTGAGATGGTAGAAAGAGACTCGTCTTACGCTTTTTACATTGAATTATTATTTTCTATCGTATTACTTTGATGCAAATTCGATTTTACACTAACATTTAAACAAGGGGACGGTAAAAATATTGGCATGTAAGCCTTAATCTTGATCACACTACTTGAATCCATGGTTGACTTACCTTCGCCTGGTTCACGACTAGAGCTCAGGATGGATCTTTCTCAGCAAATTAATTGTGTACCACCTATTTCGAAAGCTACTTAATTCCTATAAAATCTAGACGTCTACAGTTAAAATGGTTGGCATTTGCATGCCAAAGGTTAAAATCAGGCATGCTTAGTGTCACGAGGAAGTTGCTAAGGTGAGGGGATGGGTTGGACTGCATGTTGCTCAGCGGTCGACTCCGCAACTTTTTTTGAGAAGGCCACTTCATCGCTGTGAATGGCGTCGTGTTGCTGTATCACCAGTATTGATGCGTTCATTGGAACGGTAGTTGAGGCAGCCAGCAAATCTCCAATTGGACCCAACTCTGGAGACTCTGCAGTCCGAGCCGCCAAATTTGGCGCCAGGTAAGGCGGGAAACGTCCCCTCCCTACCAAAAACATGTGATATTCGTTGCTCTGCCCGATTGCCACCACCGATTCCACCGTATGACTGTTCATCTCCCGTTCTTCATACACGATCGACCCGCCCATATTATTCCCACCACCCGTTCGCCCACTGGACTTCCTGGATTTCAAGGCTTCCTCGTCCAGCTTCTGCTCCTGCTCTCTCTTCATCTTGTACACTTTCGGGTCCGTCTCGGGTTCAGGGAGGTTTATGGTGGTGTGCTCGAATTCAGTGGCGGGCAGGAACCTTATTACGGTCAGCTTAATGCCCGGATGCTCCGCCATTCTTCTTCCGAAAACCAGAGCCTCCCGGTCATCCGGGCCTCCAAAGAAAAGGACAGCGATGTGATGGTCTATTTTGGAAGGCGCCAGCTGGGACTGACCCCCCAGTTGGCCCCTGTCCACTAGGATGCCCACTGAGCAGGGAGCGTGATCCAATACCCTCTGGTTCACTGTTTCGAATCCCGGATTCAGAGACTCTAGGACGCCGTCGACACGTGGGTGTTTGTGGAAGGGGAGTATGATCATGGCGATCCGCTTCTCGTCTGCAATTTTGCAGATATCTTCATGCATGTCGTGGAATGCGGAGATCGCGGTCATTGGTTTCACTGTTACTTTGCTGAGCTGTCCAGACGCCTCGAAAGCGACGACTATCTGATCTCGTTGAGAACAGCTGCGGTTACAGAAGGGGAGGCCGTTTTTCCTGGCCTTGTGAACCATCATGATCGCAGAAGACCTCTCTGATAGCTCCACCAGGTGCATGATGTAGAGACGCAGGGCAGGCTTTCGAATCCCCCTGGAGGCCTCTATCAGGTTTATTATCGCTGGTATGCACCTCTTACTGTGCAGACAGGCCAGGATTCTGAGCTCGTCCTCTGGCTTCTCTCTCTGTATCTTTCTGTGCTTGTATGGAACCACCTTCCTTGCTGGCATGTATATGGCTGTTACCAATGGAGTTGTGATGAATGTCGTGAATAGAGCCATCAACACTAGAATTGCAAACACTTGGTCATTCAGAACCTGAAAAAAAAATAGCCAAATCAAGAATTTAAATATGTTCAATTCATTTTAAAAAGAACTTAACATTTTTATGAAATCTGAGTTTTACCTTCTTATCTTTTCCAATGTTGAGGACAATCAACTCGACCAATCCTTTTGTATTCATCAAGAACCCCAGAGCCATCGCTTCGCGACAAGGAACTCTGTGCGCAATTGCAACAACAAACGTACCCAGAATCTTGCCAGCACAAGCTGTCACGATCACCAAAACGAGCAGGCCCCAAGTCGTGCTTCCATGGATCGTTGCCACATTTGTCTTCAAACCACTGGATGCAAAATACAGTGGCAGCAACAAACCAGATACAAAGTCTTCAATCTTTTCAATAAGCATTCCTGCAAAGGGGCCATCTTTGGGAATAGTCAATCCAAACACAAAAGCTCCAAAGATCGCGTGAATCCCAATTGCATCTGTTGCAAAGCCAGCTGCCAGAACTCCCGCCAGAGTAATGCAAACGTATGTCTCGCTCACCGGTTCGTTGTCAGGTGACCGGTGTCCAATCCTGGCCATTATGGGCTTTACCACCAAAAACATGAAAACCACAAATCCTATGCCGCATAGCAGAACATAAATTGAAATCAGCGGGCTCTTGTCTGTACCTGAAAGAGCTACGGCCAGGGCCAGCAGAACCCAAGCAACCACGTCGTTGACAGCAGCTGCGGCCATGGCCAACTGTCCCACATCGGTGGTGAGAAGCTTGAGCTCTGCAAGTATCCTAGCAAGCACCGGGAATGCAGTGATGGACAACGATACACCCATAAAAACAAGGAATTGTCCATAGACCACACCCTTAGAAATCGTTGCTCTGAGAACATAAGCAACCCCGATCCCAGCGACAAACGGTAAGCTAATTCCAGCTGCTGCAATTACTAAGGCCTTCCTTCCAGTTCGCTTAATGGCGTGGAAATCTAGTTCCAGCCCAACTAAAAAGAGAAAGAATAGAAGACCAATATCTGCAACAGTTTCAAGTACGGGCGTACTACTCTTGGGGAAAATTGTGTGCATGTAACGTTCATTACGCCCAAGAAGAGAAGGCCCAAGAAGAATTCCACCCTGGATTCACAAACCCAAAAACTAGATTACAATTGGAATTCGTAAGCTTTTGCAAATGAAAATTTTGAGACATAATTGGATTTCAATGGTGGTTTCATTTAGAACACATACATCAAAAGCTCACAACAAATGTTTGTTTCTAAGCTTTCAATTGCAGCAATCCCTTAAATTTTAGAAAATTTATAGACTAGATGTCACGTTGGAGATTTGCATACGATGATTTCAGCTATGACGCGAGGCTGTCGCAATGGCTTGAGGAGTAAAGCCAGCGTTCTGGTGACAAGCAGCACAATGCAGATCTGAACTACGAGCAACGGGAATGCATAATTCAAAGGATTGTCACCCTGCAATGCTCCATCGGACGTCGTCTTCATCAATTTTTCACAGCTCTGCGCTGTGGAATTCGCAGCTCCGATCACCACACTGCCCATTGCTTTCTTCTTACCCAAGACGATCCCAAGTCTGAGAAGGCCAATGTGTTTATGTTTTTGGGCGGCTTCATATATATATAAAAGCCAGAGTAGGTTATACATCCGCCTGATAAAAGCCGAATCGACTATTATCCAAACAACCACATTAATCGCATTTTTTAAACCCAATAATGATTACGTGTTGACTAAGTGATCACTCTGGGAAGACCATTATGACCAATGCATATCTTTGTTCAATGTTGTTACGTGGTCGAATCGATACAACAAAAACCCCCGTGGAGGGCCCCTAGGTTGTTAGGAAAGTAATGCAAACTTAAAAACCCACTCCAACATGCATGCAAATATTTGTCGTCTAATTATCTTTATATCGGTTTAAAGATTCAATGTAGTTTTCTTATGATTAGCCGATCAAGTTAAATTTCATAGTCAAATAATGTGTCACAACAAAAGGTTAAATTTCAAAATCAATCGGAGATACATAGGAAAACGATCTTTTTTTCCACATTCATTCCAACTTTATCAAATATGTGCCGAAAAAATCCGAAATAAAGTGAATTTCTTAAAAGATAATCTTGCTCATTTTTTTCATATTTATTATTAATTTAAATTAATTTAAATATATTTTATAAAGAAGGAAGATTATTTTTTTAAGGTTATTATACACTAATTTGTTTTGTGGGATAAAGGATCTACTTTCACTGATTAGATTTTTGCTAAGTTTATTAAAACATACATAATCTTTCTCTTTTAGTTTTGAACCTCTGATCTCTTAGGAGGAAACACATGCTCTTAAACATTAGACCCACTCAAGCAAATTTTTAACACAAATATTAATAACAAACAAATATTTCCATATTAATCATAAATTTAATTAATTATTTAGATATTAATTTTAGATAAGATAATTTATATTAATTAATTAATTAATTATTTATTTATAATATCTTTTTTATAACAAATTTTATATTTATTTATAATATATTTTTGCATGACACATTATATATATATATATATATATATATATACATATACACACACACACGAGGTTCAAAGTGATTAGTGACCATTATGTCCAAGAAAAATTGTACTAGGCAGATCTACCCAAAAGGACCATTTCTTGTAGAAATTATACAATAAGCATGTATCTTGGATTCAATCTGATCTAACAATGTACTAAAGTTAAATACTGAATTGCTTCTACAAATCATTACACACAATCGCCAATTACGTGAAGCAAAGAAAGAATCAAATCAAACCACAACACAGATAATTTCCCGGGGAAAGCTCGCTGCTCAAAACCCCACTATCTTATATTGTATATTCAGCATGGATACATGAAACAAATACAATGCCTTCTCTTCTCACAAGATTCTCCAACACTCAAACATCTGTCTCACACTGTCCTCCTAGAAAACTGACCAATACTTAGTCAATTTCAAGCCTCCTGACAGCCTGCCTTGCTCACGCAATTCCTGAGGAATGCATTCCCTAAAGAATAGCAGATCTTGCCTTCTCTAACTGCGCTGAGTATCATGGGCAATCCAATGAGTGTTTGGATGCATGGGTGCAACCCAATATCCTACAACTGATAGTCAACATCCCTTTCACCTAGATCTCAACTAGGTCTCCACTAGAACTGACATGCATGCAGCTAATAATAGTAAATTCTCAGTTGTATGTGAGATCACTAATTGTGAATTAATTAATATTTAATTCACTTGATCTCTCACTAGTGTATCTAATAGTTAAAACTAGCACAACTGAGTTTAACTCACTTAACTGAGTTAAACTGTTTACAACCTGCATTTACTAATGCACCACTGCACTTTCAACTCTGTTACAACTATAATTACTCTACATGCCTCACCAACTACCCTCAACTCGAAATTCATGAGTTAACTGAGTTTATCACACACAGTTAACTATTACAAGTTATTTTGAGATTAGATTACAGTTTATTGTCCATCTTAATTAAGGGATAACTAAAATAGACATGCACCAAATTTAGCCCCGTGGGCCCCACCCTAGTGTAGGTGCTTAATGCACTAGGCGTGGGTGCTGAAATTTTCTTGTTGAATCTCAACAGTTCTTGCTAGCTCAAGCATGGAGCCTAACCCCAAGATGTTAGGATCATTGAGCACCAAGAGAAGTGGTGGTGTCTAAAGACATCGTTGCTTCATCCCACTAGCCAGCAAGACTAATTAATATTAAATTTTTAACCTTTAAATAGCCTACATTGGAGCATAATACCATGGGAAAAACCATGTGTGCCCATAAACCTACAGCCATAAAAGATCAGTATATTCACTGAGTCAAGTTTACAAAATCAACCCTAACAATCCCCACCTTAAACATGAGTCCAAGAGATTGACCTACTCCCAATCATTAATCATCTCACACATGAGAACTCACATTCCTCCTGTCTTGCCAGGATACCAATACACCTGCCACCCTGGTACCTCTCCAAGTGGGTCATTCCACAACCGGATGACTCCATGCACCACTACACTGCATTTATGCATGAGCAAGCTCTTAAGGCCTTACAATAATGTGTTCACACACGCAACATGTCTTCCTAAACATCATGTCTTACAACTTCCTAGGGAAATGCCTTGGACCAAAACCCTCAGGGTGTTCACTCATTACACACCAACTGCTTCACTAAACATCAAGACAATATTCTTCATCTTCATTCTTTTATTTCTCGTCCATATGACCATTCTCTTAGCTTGTATATCTTGCCTGATCCATATGTGAATTGGATTTTCACCACTCTTGAAACTGCTACACATTTGCCTCTATACTCCATTTCACTTGATAATGATTCATTGTGCTCGTATTTCCATTGATACTACCCCATTTTATTTTCTTTTATCTACTGCTCCATACACTCCACTCCTCTACCACTACCTCATCCTCATGTTAAGTGGTAGTCTCTTCTCATTATACATTCTTTGCTTCTCATGCCTTGCAAGCACATGATGACAAAGGTTGTGCATCATCAACGTGGGCCCCTTGTTTTTGGACACCACCTTTGACACACTTATTTCTCTTCTAATATCTCCTCTGCCAATTCCATCGAGCCTTCTTTCTCTTCCAATGTCTCCTCTTCCAATTTCGTCATGCCTTTCACATGTCCTTCACTCACACCTCCACTCAGCTTTATCATTTCATGCAATCTTACATAGTTTTTGCAGATTGTGTCTAAACGCCTTATTAAATGCATGATCCATAATATCTGAGACTCTTGTACTCACAATATTCATGATTATATTTTTTAAATCCAGCGCCAACATTCAGTATTTCCTTGAGATATCTATTTATCCAATCATTCCCAGCTAGTTTTCTTGAGATTAAACCACTCCACACATGGTACAAGTAATAAAACTACCCCCTTGCCCCCAAAAGAAAAGCTCAACTACTAAAGTCGTCTATAAATTCGAACACTGTGTATCCATAGCTACAAAAGTTTTACAAACCCAAGTGTTTTCCACAACCACCATTTTCAATATTAGACACCAAATTTCCATAAAAATCCATAGTCTCATTATATGACTTGCAACTATTAGTTGTCATTCTACCTACTCCATTGGGTGGTGTCATCTCATTTGTAACAACCCTAGTTGAATTTCCATGTAAAAAATTATAAGACCATGGTCATGGGACACATATTCCAAGATAAATGTTGGGAAAAAACATAGTGATGGGGCTCACGTGTGATTAATTAATGGCTAAGGAAATTGGTAAAGGAAATGGAAAAGGATTTGGAAAGACAAAGTGACATTTATTTATGAAAATAATGGAAATTAGAATAAAAGGAAGGTGAGAGATCACAGGTTGCATGTGATAAGTAAAATGAAGGAAAATAATGGAAAATTGAAGAAAATAGAGGCCTCATTAATAAAAAGGCTTTTGAGTATCAGTTTATAGGCTTTTGATTAGTTCAGTTTTGGATCTCTCATTCTATTTTCCCTCTCTCTCACACTCTTATAAACTTAGATTTCTCTTGGAACACTCTTGGTGGAGTGTGGCATACTTGGGATTTGGAGAAAGAAGGAAAAGGAAGAGTAGGAAAGTGCAAGAGGAGATCGGGATCAAAAACTAAAACAGATTTTGTTTGCAGGTACTTAGTTGCATGTATGATTTCCTTGCTAGTTTTGGCATGGATGACACATGCATGTGGTTTCTTTCTTATGATCTGTCATTGGCATGGATGATTACCTAGATTGACAGTGGTTTTTCCTAGCCTTGCCATTTCCTGAATAGCCATGGTTTTTTGGGTTCCTTTCCTTTTTTTTTTTCTGGTTGGTTCTCACGTTCCTTTGGATATGGGTTGAATTAGTAGTTCCTAGAAGCCTTGGTTGGACAAACACTATGGAAGCCCTGTAATAACTTGGGTTGAGTTACTAGTCCTGTTAGCCTTGGTTGGACAAATGTTTTGGAAGCCCTTGGTGGGTTTGAGTTACTTGTCCTAGAAGCTCTGGTTGGAAAAACGCTCGGGAATATAGGCAACAAATGTGGGTTGAGTTAGAACTCCTGGAAGCCCTGGTTGGAAAAAATTCTCTGGAGCCCTTGACAACTTGGGTAGAGAACAATCTAGTGATAATTAGTTATGTCTGACCGTGAGGTGGAATCACTTGTTGAGAGTTGAGGTGGTTTGGCCTCTAGATGCCTTGGTTTGTTTTGATTGATTTTTTTCATGAGATCCCATCTTCATTCTTGGAATATGGCATGGGGGTGACTAGTTGAAAGAAATATTTTGTTCAACCTAGTCTATGGTCAGGTGGTACCTGGAAGTCCTAGACCTGGTTGCATTTTACATATGTTAATAATAACTCTTTCCCTCTTGTATTTGATGGGTAAATAAACTTTCTCATATGTGGTTTTTATGGTTGTTATATCCTTGTTATTTTTTAAAATGGAACCAAGAAAGATCCTAATTAAATTTCCCCTTGAATTAAATTAGGATAAAATTGTAATTCCACATCATAAGACAACTTGAAAAAGTTAACTGAGTTAGTTTCACTTAGTTGGTTTAGTTAATTCGAGTTGAGGGCCTAATTTATAGGATCCTAGGTTTTGTTTATTTTGAGTTGTAATTAATTAATTCAGTAAAATTGATTTAAAGTCATTTAAATTTGTTCCAACTATTGGAGGGACTAGTGGGAGGTCAAGTAGTGGGGTGTGTGCTCTATGATCAACCAGTTAAATGATAAATCAACCATAAATAACTCATGCATCTGTGATCTATGAGTTTCCAAGTTGATATTGGAGTTCAAGGGAAATGTACTATCAGTTGTATAATCACCCAAATTGTACAGATGGTGCATGCAGTCAGAGAAAAGGCTATTATGGATTGTGAAGTTATGGATGGGGAATTTCATAATTAATAGGAGCTAATTATCAACAAAATAGGGACTTCGGAAAGCATAAAATTGGTTAAGTATTGCCCAAGGATTGTCTAGGAAGTAGTGAGATAGATTTTGATAGTGTAGAGGTTGTTCGGGATTAAGCAAAGAATTGTAATCTTCTCATATTTTTCTGACAAATTCGGTATACATATAGGATGGGTTTTTAGTTGTGAATTTCCCCAGGAAATCATTGTTTAATGTGTTGATTTAATTCTTTCTCTTGTATGATTCAAGATTTCACGATTGTTTAATTGTTTCCACAATTAGTAGAGTAGATTCAAGTCTATTGTTTTAGTAAATTACAATTATAAGTTTGAATCTACAAGGAATTTCTACATGGTATCAGAGCTGAAATCACTATAGAAGAGAAGAATATGAAGTTGTTTTTTTAGAATTGAGTTTGCAGAATCCAATTTGTAGAATCAAATCTTTAGAGTTAGCAAGATGGCCTTCTACATATTGAGACTCGAATATGCCCTTAAGGGTAGTTTGAATTATATTTTCTTGGAAGGAAAGTGATCCAGATTGGATCATTATACTATTTTTCATCCATCTCGATGCATTTGGAGTGGAAAAAGTGCAGGAATCATCTCATGGGACCTTTTTTACAAGTGGGACCCAGTTTGGTAAAACGAGGTTTGAAACCTTCCAAGAGCGTTTTGAGGCATCAAACGACATTTTTTGGGGGTTAAATTTTTCTGCTTATGGAAACACCTTTTCATGCTATTATACACACAAATAAATTTCCAACGACACAAGAATCACATCAATCGGAGTATGTATGCAAAAGTTATGCCACTCAGAATTTGACCTTATTTTCACACCTATAGTTTGGGAGGATGCCGTGCCAACCCCGATTATTCATTGAAAAGGGGATAAACATGTGTTTTTGATGTAAAAGATTCTAGAATAGTATATTTTGTAACTCTATTTAATATTTGATTTAGTCAAAATTAACCACTAGTAGGTTATCGGGCTATGTTATAATCGAGCCACTAAGAGGAAGAGGCATTCCATCCTTTCGAGAGCATTTTGTTCCATAGCTAAGAAAAGATAACCATAAGAGATAGGAGGTAGAGAACACAGAGAGGATCTATGCACTGTAGCAGCCCATGAGCCACAGGCATTACCTCTTTGTACCTGCAACCATATTCCAAATAAAGAAAGAGAGTGAAGCGACCTCACCTTCCAGTTGGGTTTTCTCTTGAAAGGGTTTTCGAGAGAGCATATATTGTGTATTATGTGTGTGTGAGCTTATTTTTTTTCTCTAATTATATGCATAATTTTATATTCACATGCATGCACTGATTATAGTTAAATCTCATTTGAGAACTTTTGAGGTCTAAAATGGGCCTCCTAAGAAAAATGTACAACCAAAATAAACTTTATAAGAACCAATGGGATTCAAGATGATGATATTAACCATGGGGGATGATTCACCATTTTTTGGGTAAAAAAATAAAAATATTAAAAAATAATAAAATAATAAAACTACTTTTGAACTTGTATTTTCAACTTATCTCTCTAAGTTTTTACTCAAATTTCGAGCGGGAGTACTCGTTGGATGAAAAATTTAATTCCTCATACAAGGAGTACCCATGTTACATACTTTCGATGGACCCTTTTACACGAAAAACCATGATTGCAATCATGTTTTTCATGTATTTATCATTTTTTATGCAAAATGGTCCATCGAAAGTATGCAACATGGGCAGTCCTTAGATGAGGAATAAAATTATGCATCCAATGAGTGTTCCCGATATAAATTTGAGTAAACCCATAGGGATATAAGTTGAAAATACGAGTTGAAAAGGTAATTTTTTCCTTTTTCCCTTTAAAAATTGCTGATGTAATCTATCTTTGTTAGAAAATTATATATTACAGAGCAATGCAATGCATAAAATATGTAGAAATACAAAAAAAAACACAGAAAACATATAAAACAAGAGAGACACAAATATACATGGTTCACCCAATTTGGGCTATGTCCACCTCGAAAAACCAATCCTTCCTTTATATTATCCAGCAAAATGAAGAGACACAACCTACATCAGATCCACTGTAATATGATTTATTCTCTATCACAGTCTCTCTATATGTTTCTCACTATGAGAATACACATACAATACACAGCCGCAATACAATGGCCTCATACAAAACGAGGGGTTTCCTTCTAGGGAAAAAGACCCTAAATTAAACATAACTTCTACCATCAGATCATTTTCCTATTGAATGACCCAGATTGAATAGAAGTTACAATAATTTTACAAGGAAATTTTACTTATGTTTTTAGCTTCGGGGGCACTGCCCCCGAAACCCCACTCCAGGGGGGGGGGTCCATAAAGTCGCAGTCGCCCTCCCTGGACCCCCCAGGTAGCGTTCAATTACGGGTGACATTGTCGCCCCCCTGGAACCCCCAGGTAGTGTTCAATTACAAGAAGCGTTTCTGCCCTGTTAAGAACAAGGGTCCAACACTGTGACACATCTAAATAAAGAAGATAATCAGGATCCACACCCAACAATATTATTTTATTGTTTCCACTATTATTTTATAATTTCCTTAGGAGGCCCATTTTAGACCTCAAAATTCCCCTAATGACAGATCTGAAAGTTTAATAAAACTGTAATAGTGTAGAATCAAGGAGTTTTACTATAGTATTATCATATATGTTGTGACAAAATTCCTAGTGGAATATCCACAAAATTTTACGGATCAGAAAATATGGAGGCCATTTTGGAAGATAACAAGTTTAAGGAATTCATAGATACTAATATTCCTAAACCTCCAACATCTAATGCTTAGGATTCACAAGACTGGAAGAAGAGTGTTGCAAAAGCGAGGAGGATCATATTGGAAGGAGCTCGAAATCATATTTTCACAAACCTCCATAGGAAGGACACTCTATATCCATGTGTTAAGCATTGATAGACTTGTTTAAAAACATAAGTGACCACAAGAATCTGGCATTGACCACAGTACTTGAGCAATTTCACCCAATGTCGATATGAGCTTGGGAGTGTTGGTATTACAGTTGCTGAAGATGATTTGGTTAGCCTAGCACTTCTAGGCCTTCTCAAGAGCTGGCACAACTACCAAGATTTAGTAAATGGGAGGGAGAAGCTACTAAAGTGGGAGTGTTTGTGTTCTAACTTGATGTAAGAAGAGATAAGGCAGAACACCACAGATGAAACCTCATCCAAGAATGATGATGAGGAGAACTCTACATTGACTAGAAAGGAAAATAAAGGGAAAGGGAAGAATTCCCAATCCAAAGGATATTCTGGTTAGGCAGGAAAGAAGAAGCGCTTGCTGAAGATTAAATTTTTTCACTGTCATGAGCTAGGACACTATGCCATGAAGTGTCTGCATAAGAAGGTCGATAAGAAACTGCCAATAGGAGTGGAAGGTGAAGCTATAGCTTCATAATTCGAGTTGTATTTCACCCTCATTGTGTGCACACTGAAATTGGTGATGGGTAGTGTGTAGTATCTGGATAGTGGCACCTAATTCCATAAGATGGGAAACAAAGAGTTTTGTAGCGACTTGGAGGAGAAGGACCTGCAGATGCACATTGATATGGGAGATTATGGAAGACATAGCATGACTAACATCAATATTGTTACTTTTGAGAGGAATTTTGGTTCTCCGCTCACATTAAAAGATGTCATGTAGGTTCCAAGTTTGAAGAAGAACTTAGATTAAGTTGCTATGTTGGAATACCGCTATGATGTGATATTTAGCAAAGGAAATTCTATCCTTCATCGCATAGCCATGGGAAAAGTGAAGCAGATTGAGTTTGAGTGAAGAACCTCTAAAAATTAGATGCAGAATACTTTTTTGCCTTGAGCATGAAAGTAGAGAAGGTGTAGAGCTGAGACATCAGTGAATTACTGCATAGGCGACTTGGCCATTTGCACCATGGAGCTTTGAAGATCATACAACATATTTCTATAGGACTTCCCAAGGGTGCACTAGAGTAGTGTGATACATGCAAAGGGTGTACATTGGGTAAGTACACCAAAGACACCTTTCATGATAAGGACAGTCGAGCACAAGTGATCCTTGAAAGAGTTCACTGAGATGTGTGTGGACCCTTCTTGACAACCTCCATGGCCAAGCACATGTATTATGTTTTATTTGTAGATGATTTATCACATAAGTGTTGGATATTCTTCATGTAGATGAAAGGCCAGACATTCCAAAAATTTGGTGAATTTAAAGCACTTGTTGAGAAATACGCCGGCAAGAAAGTGAAGGCTCGCTGGAGAGATAACAGTGGATAATATGTGTCAAATGAGTTCAAGAAATTCTTTGCATTAGAAGGCATTCAATGGGATTTGAAAACACCCTAGAAACCACAAAATAATGGGGTTGATGAGAGGAAGAACATGAGTATTGTAGGAGCTGCACAAGCGATGTTGCATGATCGGTGCCTACCATTGCACTTATGGGTTGAAGTATGCAACAAAGCAGTATATGTGTAGAACATGAGTCCTCATCAGATTCTCAGGATGAGTACACCAGAAGAAGATTTTCCAGGTAAGAAACCAGATGTGGCACACTTTAGGATATTTGTTATATCAGTTTACAGTCATGTTTCCAAGGATGCAAGGAAAAAGATAGAACCAATGGTTGAGTTTGGCAAATTTGTGGGGCACACTGATACACCTCACAACTATCAAGCGTACCTGCCATATCACAAGATAGTAATTTTTCGTAGAGATGTGAATTTTGATGAAGATAATGCCAAGAGATGTTCCAATGAGAGGGAGCTTCAGTTTCATGTAGATGAGGATATTTTAGCTCCAAAGGAAGAACATCAGGATGTTTTGGAGAATCCACAAGCAGAGGAGCAGAGAGTGGAAGCACCCACTCATGCAGAGATATTGAGCGATGGAAGGAAGTGCAACAGAGAAGCTAACATATTGATGCATGATGATAGAGAGAATATGGGAGCACCGACATCATAGCACAGACATAAGAGGTCACCAGATCGGTATGTTAGATTCATGTATTTCATAATATCACAAGGTGATTGATTATTGATTAGATTTTTCATACTAAAAATAATATTCTATGGCTATCATTTATTTTTAGAGAAAGAAAGGGAGATCCTGACTGTCAAGAGCATCAAATGAATCTATCTACCTTTTAATTCAGTTGAAAGAGGAAAGTGTTGTTGATTAAGTGTGATACTGAGAAAAATCCATACTTCCCTCATTCATTCCATCTACCCTCTTCTTACCTTTGATTTTTCCAAATTTTGAACTCCAATGCTCTGAATCCCATTTAAACCCTAAGACCCACATACATAACCTTTGGGACTTATTACTTTATAAACCCATTTATATTAAAGTCCAAAATTCCATGGTTATAGCTCCGTCCACCCACTAGAAGCCATATAATTTTCTCACTTAAAATTTCCTTATTCATAGCTCCACACTGCGTTGAGTATCATGGGAAATCTAATGAGTGTTTGGATGCATGGGTGCAACCCAATATCCTACAACTGATAGTCAACATCCCTTTCACCTAGATCTCAACTAGGTCTCTACTGGAACTGGCATGCATGCAGCTAATAATAGTAAATCCTTAGTTGCATGTGAGATCACTGATTGTGAAATAATTAATATTTAATTCACTTGATCTCTCACTAGTGTATCTAATAGTTATAACTAGCACAACTGAGTTTAACTCACTTAGCTGAGTTAAACTGTTTACAACTTGCATTTACTAATGCACCACTGCACTTTCAACTCTGTTACAACTATAATTACTCTACATGCCTCACCAACTACCCCCAACCCGAAATTCATGAGTTAACTGAGTTTATCACACTCATTTAACTATTACAAGTTATTTTGAGATTAGATTACAGTTTATTGTCCATATTAATTAAGGGATAACTAAAATAGACATACACCAAATTTAGCCCTGTGGGCCCCACCCTAGCGTAGGTGCTTAATGCACTAGGCGTGGGTGCTGAATTTTTCTTGTTGAATCTCAACACTTCTTGCTAGCTCAAGCATGGAGCCTAACCCCAAGATGTTAGGATCATTGAGCACCAAGAGAAGTGATGGTGTCTAAAGACATCGTTGCTTGATCCCACTAGCCAACAAGACTAATTAATATTAAATTTTCAACCTTTAAATAGGCTATATTGGAGCATAATACCATGGGAAAAACCATGTGTGCCCATAAACCTAGAGCCATAAAAGATCAGTATATTCACTGAGTCAAGTTTAATAAATCCACCCTAACAATCCCCACCTTAAACTTGAGTTCAAGAGATTGACCTACTCCCAATCATTAATCATCTCACACATGAGAACTCATATTCCTCCCCTCTTCCCAGGATACCAATACACCTGCCACCCTGGTACCTCTCCAAGTGGGCCATTCCACAACTGGATGACTCCATGCACCACTACACTTCATTTATGTGTGAGCAAGCTCTTAAGGCCTTACAATAATGTGTTCACACACACAACATTTCTTCCTGAACATCAGGTCTTACAACTTCCTAGTGGAATGCCTTGGACCAAAACCCCTAGGGTGTTCACTCATTACACACCAACTGCTTCACTAAACACCAAGACAATTTTCTCCATCTTCATTCTTTTATTTCTCCTCCATATTACCATTCTCTTAGCTTCTATATCTTGCCCGATCCATACCTGAATTGGATTTTCACCACTCTTGAAACTGTTACAGATTTTCCTCTATACTCCATTTCACTTGACAATGATTCATTATGCTCATATTTCCATTGATACTACCCCATTTTATTTTCTTTTATCTACTGCTCCATACACTCCACTCCTCTACCACTACCTCATCCTCATGTTAAGTGGTAGTCTCTTCTCATTATACATTCTTTGCTTCTCATGCCTTGCAAACACATGATGATAAAGGTTGTGAATCATCAACATGGGCCCCTTGTCTCTGGGCACCACCTTTGACACATTTATTTCTCTTCTAATATCTCCTCTACCAATTTCATCGAGCCTTCTTTCTCTTCCAATGTCTCCTCTTCCAATTTCGTCGTGCCTTTCACATGTCCTTCACTCGCACCTCCACTCAGCTTTATCATTTCATGCAATCTTACATAGTTTTTGCAGATTGTGTCTAAACGCATTATTAAATGCATGATCCATAATATATGAGACTCTTGTACTCACAATATTCATGATTGGATTTTTTAAATCCAGCGCCAACATTCAGTATTTCCTTGAGATATCTATTTATCCAATAATTCCCAGCTAGTTTTCTTGAGATTAAACCACTCCACACATGGTACAAGTAATAAAAATACCCCCCTGCCCCCAAAAGAAAAGATCAACTACTAAAGTCATCTACAAATTCGAACACTGTGTATTCGTAGCTACAAAAGTTTTACAAACCCAAGTGCTTTCCACAACCACCATTTTCAATATTAAACACCAAATTTCCATACAAATCTATAGTCTCATTATATGACTTGCAACTATTAGTTTCCATTCTACCTACTCCATTGGGTGGTGTCATCTCATTTGTAACAACCCTAGTTGAATTTCCATGTAAAAAATTATAAGACCATGGTCATGGGACACATATTCCAAGATAAAAGTTGCGAAAAAACATAGTGATGGGGCTCACGTGTGATTAATTAATGGCTAAGGAAATTGGCAAAGGAAATGGAAAAGGATTTGGAAAGACAAAGTGACATTTATTTATGAAAATAATGGAAATTAGAATTAAAGGAAGGTGAGAGATCACAGGTTGCATGTGAGAAGGAAAATGAAGGAAAATAATGGAAAATTGAGAAAACAGAGGCCTCATTAATAAAAAGGCTTTTGAGTATCATTTTATAGGCTTTTGATCAGTTCAGTTTTGGATCTCTCATTCTATTCTCCCTCTCTCTCACACTCTTAGAAAATTAGAGTTCTCTTCGAACACTCTTGGTGGAGTGTGGCATACTTGGGATTTGGAGAACGAAGGAAAAGGAAGAGTAGGAAAGTGCAAGAGGAGATTGGGATAAAAAAATACAATAGGTTTTGCTTGCAGGTACTGAGTTGTATGTATGATTTCCTTGCTATTTTTGGCAGGGATGACACATGCATGTGGTTTCTTTGTTATGATCTGTCATTGGCATGGATGATTACCTAGATTGATAGTGGTTTTTCCTAGCCTTGCCATTTCCTGAATATCCATGGTTTTTTGGGTTCCTTTCCTTTTGTTTTTTTGTTGTTTCTCATGTTCCTTTGGATATGGATTGACTTAGTAGTTCCTAGAAGCCTTGGTTGGACAAACACTATGGAAGCCCTATAACAACTTGGGTTGAGTTACTAGTCCTGTAAGCCTTGGTTGAACAAATGTTTTGGAAGTCCTTGGTGGGTTTGAGTTACTAGTCCTAGAAGCCCTGGGTTGAAAAATGCTCTGGAATATAGGCAACAAATGTGGGTTGAGTTAGAAGTCCTGGAAGCCCTGGTTGGAAAAAATTCTCTGGAGCCCTCAACAACTTGGGTAGAGAACAATCTAGTGATGGTTAGTTATGTCTGACTATGAGGTGGAATCACTTGTTGAGAGTTGAGGTGGTTTGGCCTCTGGATTCCTTGGTTTGTTTTGATTGATTTGTTTCATGAGATCCCATCTTCATGCTTGGAATATGGCATGGGGGTGACTAGCTGAAAGAAATATTTTGTTCAACCCAGTCTATGGTCAGGTACATATGTTAATAATAACTCTTTCCCTCTTGTATTTGATGGGTAAATATACTTTCTCATATGTGGTTTTTATGGTTGTTATATCCTTGTTATTTTTTAAAATCGAACCAAGAAAGATCCTAATTAAATTTTCCCTTGAATTAAATTAGGATAAAATTGTAATTCCACATCATAAGACAACTTGAAAAATTTAACTGAGTTAGTTTCACTTAGTTGGTTCAGTTAATTAGATTTTAGGGCCTAACTTGAGTCATGTAGAGTGTCTCATAATTTATAGGATCCTAGGTTTTGTTTATTTTGAGTTGTAATTAATTAATTCAGTAAAACTAATTTAAAGTCATTTAAATTAGTTCCAACTGTTGGAGGGACTAGTGGGAGGTCAAGTAATGGGGTGTGTACTATGTGATTAAACTGTTAAATGATAAATCAACCATAAATAACTCATGCATGTTTGATCTATGAGTTTCCAAGTTGATATTGGAGTTCAAGGGCAATGTACTATCAGTTGTATAATCATCCAAATTGTACTGATGGTGCATGCAGTCAGAGCAAAGGCTATGATGGATTGTGAAGTTATGGATGAGGAATTTCCATAATTAATAGAAGCTAATTCTCAAGGAAATAGGGACTTGGGAAAGCATAAAATTGGTTAATTATTGCCCAAGGATTGTCTAGGAAGTGGTGAGATAGATTGTGATAGTGTAGAGGTTGTTCAGGATTAAGCAAAGAATTGTAATATTCTCATATTTTTCTGACAAATTCAATATACATATATGATGGGCTTTTAGTTGTGGATTTCCCTAGGAAATCATTATTTAATGTGTTTATTTAATTATTTCTCTTGTATGCTTCATGATTTCACGATTGTTTAATTGTTTCCACAATTGGTAGAGTAGATTCAAGTCTATTGTTTTAGTAAATTACAATTATAAGTTTGAATATACAAGGAATTTCTACATGGTGTCAGAGTTGAAATCACTATAGAAGAGAATAATATGAATTTGTCTTTTTAGAATTGAGTTTGCAGAATCCAATTTTTAGAATAAAATATTTAGAGTTAGCAGGATGGCCTTCTATAAATTGAGACTCTAATATACCCTTAAGTGTAGATCGAATTATATTGATTGGAAGGAAAGTGATCCAGATTGGATCATTATATTTTTTTTCCTCCATCTCGATGCATTTGGAGTGGAAAAAGTGCAGGAATCATCTCATGGGACTTTTTTACAAGCGGGACCCAGTTTGGTAAAACGAGGTTTGAAACCTTCCAGGAGCGTTTTGAGGCATCAAACGACATTTTTTGGGGGGTAAAAATTTTCTGCTTATGGAAACACCTTTTCATGCTATTATAAACACAAATCAATTTCAAACGACACAAGAATCACATCAATCGCAGTCTGTCTGAAAAAGTTATGCCACTAAGAAGTTGACCTTGTTTTCACACCTATAGTTCGGGAGGATGCCGTGTCAGCCCCGATTATTCATTGAAAAGGGGATAAACATGTGTTTTTGATGTAAGAGATTCTAGAATAGTATATTTTGTAACTCTATTTAATATTTGATTTAGTCAAAATTAACCACTAGTAGGTTATTGGGCTATGTTATAACCGAGCCACTAAGAGGAAGAGGTGTTCCATCCTTTCGAGAGCTTTTTGTTCCATAGATGAGAAAAGATAACCATAAGAGATAGGAGGTAGAGAACACAGAGAGGATCTATGCACTATAGCAGCCCATGAGCCATAGGCATTACCTCTTTGTACCTACAATCATATTCCAGACAAAGAAAGAGAGTGAAGCGACCTTACCTTCCAGCTGGGTTTTCACTTGAAAGGGTTTCCGAGTGAGCATATCTTGTGTATTTTGTGTGTGTGAGCTTATTTTTTTCTCTACTTCTATGCATAATTTTATATTCACATGCATGCACTGATTACAGTTAAATCTCATTAGAGAACTTTTGAGGTCTAAAATGGGCCTCCTAAGAAAAATGTACAACCAAAATAGACTTTATAAGAACCAATAAGATTCAAGATGATGATGTCAACCATGGGGGATGATTCACCATTTTTTGGGTAAAAAACTAAAAATATTAAAAAATAATAAAATAATAAAACTACTTTTGAACTTGTATTTTCAACTTATCTCTCTAAGTTTTTACTTAAATTTCGAGCGGGAGTACTCGTTGGATGAAAAATTTAATTTCTCATCGAAGGAGTACCCATGTTACATACTTTCGATGGACCTTGTTACATGAAAAACAGTGATTGCAATCATGTTTTTCATGTATTTATCATTTTTCGTGTAGAATGGTCCATCGAAAGTATGCAACATGGGTAGTCCTTGGATGAGGAATAAAATTATGCATCCAATGAGTGTTTCCAATCGAAATTTGAGTAAACCCATAGGGAGATAAGTTGAAAATACGAGTTAAAAAGGTAATTTTTTCCTTTTTCCCTCTAAAAATTGCTGATGTAATCTATCTTTGTTAGAAAATTAAATATTACAGAGCAATGCAATGCATAAAATGTGTAAAAATACAAACAAAATCATAGAAAACATATAAAACAAGAGAGACACAGATATATATGGTTCACCCAATTTGGGCTACGTCCACCCTGAACAACCAATCCTTCCTTTATATTATCCAACAAAATGAAGAGACACAACCTACATCAGATCCACTGTAATATCCTTTGTTCTCTATCACAGTCTCCCTATATGTTTCTCGCTCTGAGAATACACATACAATACACAACCGCAATACAATGGCCTCATACAAAACGAGGGGTTTCCTTCTAGGGAAAAAAACCCTAAATTAAACATAACTTCTACCATAAGATCATCTGCCTATTGAACGGCCCAGATTGACTAGCAATTACAATACTTTTACAAGGAAAATTTACATATGTTTTTAGCTTTGGGGGCGATGTCCCCGAAACCCTCCATCAAGGAAGGGGGCTCCATAAAGTCGTAGTCGCCCCCCCTAGACACCACAGGTAGCGATTAATTACTAGCGACAATGCCTGGACCCCCCAGGAAACGTTCAATTACGGGCAGCGTTGCCGCCCCGTTAAGAACAGGGGTCCAACACTGTGATACATCTAAATAAAGAAGATAATCAGGATCCACACCCAACAATATTATTTTATTGTTTCCACTATTATTTTATAATTTCCTTAGGAGGCCTATTTTAGACCTCAAAATTCCCCTAATGATAGATCTGAAAGTTTAATAAAACTGTAATAGTGTAGAATCAAGGATTTTTACTATAATATTATCATATATGTTGTGACAAAATTCCCATTGGAATATCCACAAAAGTTTACAGATCAGAAAATATGGAGCTCGTTTTGGAAGATAACAAGTTTAAGGAATTCATAAATACTAATATTCCTAAACCTCCAACATCTGATGCTTAGGATTCGCAAGAATGGAAGAAAAGTGTTGCAAAAGCGAGGAGGATCATATTGGAAGGAGCTTGAAATCATATTGTCAAAATAAACTCCATAGGAAGGACACTCCATATCCACGTGTCAAGCATTGATAGACTTTTTTCAAAACATAACTGACCACAAGAATCTAGAATTGACCACAGTACTTGAGCAATTTCACCCAATGTCGATATGAGATTGGGAGTGTTCGTATTATAGTTGTTGAAGATGATTTGGTTAGCCTAACACTTCTAGGCCTTCTCAAGAGCTGGCACAACTACCAATATTTAGTAAATGGGAGGGAGAAGCTACTAAACTGGGAGTGTTTGTGTTCCGACTTGATGCAAGAAGAGATAAGGTAGAACACCACAGATGGAACCTCATACACAAATGATGATGAGGAGAAATCTACATTGAATAGAAAGGAAAAGAAAGGGAAAGGGAATAATTCCCAATCCAAAGGATATTATGGTTAGGCAGGAAAGAAGAAGGGCTTGCTGAAGATTAAATGTTTTCACTGTTATGAGCTGGCACACTATGCCACAAAGTGTTTGCATAAGAAGGTCGACAAGAAACCCTCAATAGGAGTGGCAGGTGAAGCTCTAGCTTGATAATTCGAGTTATATTTCACCCTCATTGCATGCACACTAAAATTGGTGATGGGTAGTGTGTGGTATCTGGATAGTGGCACCTAATTCCATAATACGAGAAACAAAGAGTTTTGCAGCCACTTGGAGGAGGAGGACTTGCAGATGCACATCGATATGGAAGATTATGGAAGATATAGCATGACTAGCATCAATATTGTTACTTTTGAGAGGAATTTTGGTTCTCCACTCACATTAAAAGATGTCATGTAGGTTCCATTTCTGAAGAAGAACTTAGATTAAGTTGCTATGTTGGAATACTGCTATGATGTGATATTTAGCAAAGGAAATTCTATCCTTCATCACATAGCCATGGGAAAAGTGAAGCGGATTGTGGTTCGGGTGAAGAACGTCTATAAATTGGATGCAAAAGACTTTGCTGCCTTGAGCATGAAAGTAGAGAAGGTGCAGAGCTAAGACATCAGTGAATTATTACATAGGAGACTTGGCCATTTGCACCATGGAGCTTTGAAGATCATACAACATATTTCTACAGGACTTCTCAAGGGTGCACTAGAGCAGCGTGATACATGCAAAGGGTGTACATTGGGTAAGTACACCAAATCCACCTTTCATGATAAGGACATTTAAGCACAAGCGATCCTTGAAAGAGTTCACTGAGATGTGTGTGGACCCTTCTTGACAGCCTCCATGGCCAAGGACATGTATTATGTTTTATTTGTAGATGATTTATCACGTAAGTTTTGGATATTATTCATGTAGATGAAAGGCCAAACATTTTCAAAATTTTGTGAATTTAAAGCACTTGTTGAGAAATACGCGGGCAAGAAAGTGAAGGCTCGCTGGAGCGATAACAGTGGAGAATATGTGTCGAATGAGTTCAAGAAATTATTTGCATTAGAAGGAATTCAATGGGAGTTGAAAACACCCCAGAACCCACAAAATAATGGGGTTGATGAGAGGAAGAACATGAGTATTGTGGGAGCTGCACATGCGATGTTGCATGATTGGTGCCTACCATTGCACTTATGGGTTGAAGCATGCAACAAAGCAGTATATGTGTAGAACATGAGTCCTCATCGGATTCTTAGGATGAGTACACCAGAAGAAGATTTTCCAGGTAAGAAACTAGATGTGGCACACTTTAAGATATTTGGTCTATCAGTTTACTGTTATGTTTCCAAGGATGCAAGGAAAAAGCTAGAACCAACAGTTGAGTTGGGAATATTTGTGGGGCACACTGATACACCTCACAACTATTAGGTGTAACTGCCATATCACAAGATAACAATTTTTCATAGAGATGTGAAATTCGATGAAGAGAATTCCAAGAGATGTTCCATTGAGGGAGCTTCAGTTTCATGTAGATGAGGATATTTTAGCTCCAAAGGAAGAACATCAGGATGTTTTGGAACATCCACAAGTAGAGGTGCAGAGAGTGGAAGCACCCACTCATGCAGAGATATCGAGAGATGGAAGGAAGTGCACCAGAGAAGCTGACATATTGATGCATGATGATAGAGAGAATATGGGAGCACCAACATCATAGCACAAACATAGGAGGTCACCAAATCTGTATGATAGATTCATGTATTTCACAGTATCACAAGGTGACTGATTATTGACTAGATTTTTCATACTGAAAATAATATCTATGGCTATCATTTATTTTTAGAGAAATAAAGGGAGATCCTGATTATCAAGAGCATCAAATGAATCTATCTACTTTTTAATTCAATTGAAAGAGGAAAGTGTTGCTGATTAAGTGTGATGGTGAGAAAAATCCATACTTCCGTCATTCATTCCATCTACCCTCTTCTTCCCTTTCATTTTTCCAAATTTTGAACTCCAATGCTCTGAATCCCATTTAAACCCCAAGACCCACATACATAACCTTTGGGACTTATTACTTTATAAACCCATTTATATTAAAGTCTGAAATTCCATGGTTATAGCTCCATTAACCCACTAGAAGCCATATCATTTTCTCACTTAAAATTTCCTTATTCACAGTTCTGCACTCACTTTAGGCCACTTGATACATTCATATATGTTACATAAACCGCAATAAACACCTGAATTTCCTTTATATCCTAAATCACACATCGAAAAGTTTACAGGATAGGCGTGGGGTAGATATTATAATCGCCGAAGTGCGATATGCGATGTGGTGGGGCCCAATCGCAATCACACATCGCAAATTTTAAAGGTTAAGTGCAAAGGTAAAGCTAAGTCTTGTGCCATGTAAAGTGCGATGTTGGCGCGGATGCGATCTGATTCCAAGACTAAGGTCTAAAGGATTTAAAGTCTGGGTAGATGCAGTTTTTACGTTGTTTTATGAAGAAAAGGGCTAAAAACACAGTGTAAAGGACTTGTAATAGATTGAGCCCTGACAAAGGAGCAAAGGGAAAAGCAAGGCTAAATGCCTCAAAGAAATAGACAGAATAGGTCGAGGTAGTCTTAGGTGCAGAGATATAACAACAAAAACCAAAGGGGTAGCAGAAAACACATCAACACAGTCACTAATCAATGAGAATAGTCAGCGCTGCACCAGACTTAATTACCCAACGCTGATTTTCTGAGGAGCAGGGCCATATGTCAAGAATAATTTATTTTCTACCTCTTCAGCGTTACTTGAGCTAGTTTCTAACCACTCTATAATTAATTACAGACTTCCAAAAGCCACAATTGGAATCTAGGCTTGTCTCAGCACCGCTTACGTGTTTTCACTTGTCTATTTTTGCTTGAATGTAATTACTCCAGTAGACAGATTAGCCGACTCAAGTTTTCTATAAATACTACATGCATTAGGAGTATGAGGAGAGGCCCATAAGGGAAAAACCATTGTAATAGACTCATTCTATTGTAAGCACTCTCTTTTGGATGAATGAACGATTATGTTGTTTTCCAAATTCTTGTGTCATGCTCTATGGTGAAGTATTTTCCCATGTAATTTGTTATTCACCTTTTTTATCATACTTTTTTATTTTCTTAACTGTAGATAGAAAATTTTGTGTAGGATTTACCATAGGGTACCCTGCATAGTCTTGAAACAATTAATTATGTTTTCTTATGAGACTGAAATGTAGAATTTAGAGATGTTCTACTCTACATTCCTGTTGAACATTAATTTCCTCTTCTATTCCATTTCACAAGCTATTAAGATCCATTGACATGGCTAGCTTTCTTGGTTGCACCTGACCTCAGTTATTCAGAAATCTGAATTTTTTCACACTTGTGTGACTCCATAGCCCAATGGCCCTCTTCTGCTACCTCAACCAAACATCTTCAAACAAGCCTATGCACTAATAGCTAGCTTAAAATTCCCCTGTAAAATTTTTTATATCTAACAGATGAGTCCAGGAAGACTAGGTCATGGATTCCAAAGTTGGTTTGATGTTTCTCTATGTAGTTCTGTCTTTAGCCTTCAGAAATTACAGAGTGACAACATAATGGTGACTCCACTAGGGACCACTTATTGAAAAAACTTAGTGTTCCTTCAGAACTCAGAAAGCACATCAAATTTTAGATCTGATTACTGATGGTGGATAGTGACCAGACACAAGAAGGCTGCGTTATTCACCTGATGAATCCATGATTCAAAGAACCCAGATTTTGAGCATTCATGGCGACTCCACAACATGCTGACCAGAGATCCTGCTGAACAAGATGACAATGTTTGTGGTGGATCTTCTATCTAGTGAAGTTTTAAATGCATTCTGGAATCATTTATCAGAATTTCAGCTTGATGAATATTTCCTAGAGGTTGTATTTCTCATTTTGAAATCAATAAAATTTAGTCCTAAAGCTAGAACATGTTTTCCGAGATAGTTGTTGAACGATATGAAACTGGTATTGAAATTTTGAATTCTCAAATTCATTCATATAATTTCCGAGATCCTAAGGAATTCTTGGAAAATCTTCCTTTCCCTAAGCAAGAGGAAATTGTACTACCTCTTGAATTACATATTGAGGATGATTGTTCTTTCAAGTACCAAACTAAAGATGAGGTTTCAAGGTTTAATACTGAGGATATAACTGATCAACTATTCATTGAAGGCCTAGAAGCAAATATTTTACATCATGCTTTTATCGATCATATAACAGATTATATGGAGGTTCTTTTTAGCTCAAGTTTTCAAACATGTATTCTTTATAAGGATCCAATACATTAAAAATTGCCGTTAAATATTACAAATTTGGTTATGAGGACACATAATCAAGTTATATTGCTGTTTTTCTTGACAAGCAGTCAAGTTTCCCACCTGTTTCTGTTGCGGCTCGATTGGTTGCAATGGCATTATTGTATCATTTATAATAGCATAAATTTCAGTAGAGTACGGTATGTAGATGTGCAAATAAGCTTAGTAATCTGAGCATATTTTTAGTTTTAGTTTTAGATTTCTTTCCAGTTTTCAGTACAAGTGTATTCTAGCCTTTAGTTTGCAGAGAATGTTGATTTAATATTGTCAGCCACAAAGTTTTTGTAGCAGACTAAGTTGCATATTTGGGATCAAACCAATGGATCAGGCCACTAGTATATGGTATTCTTGACACCTCCTGAAGGATCTACCATCCCCAGCTGGATCCACTATTAGACTCATATATTTCGTAGTGTCACAAGGTGACTGATTATTGATTAGATTTTTCATACTGAAAATAATATTCTATGGCTATCATTTATTTTCAGAGAAAGAAAGGGAGATCCTAACTATCAAGAGCATCAACTGAATCTATCTTCCTTTTAATTCAGTTGAAAGAGAAAAGTGTTGTTGATTAAGTGTGATGGTGAGAAAAATCCATACTACGCTCATTCATTCCATCTACCCTCTTCTTACCTTTCATTTTTCCAAATTCTTAACTCCAAGTTTGGTAAGAAAAATCCATACTGACTCAAGTTTTCTTTAAATATGGCATGCATTAGTAGTATGAGGAGAGGCCCAAAAGGGAAAAACCATTGTATTAGACTCATTCTATTGTAAGCACTCTCTTTTGGATGAATGAAGGATTATGCTGTTTTCCAGATTCTTGTGTCATGCTCTATGGTGAAGTATTTTACCATGTAATTTGTTATTCTCCTTTTTTCTCATACTGTTTTCTTTTCTTAACCGCAGATAGAAACTTTTGTGTAGGATTTACCATAGGGTACCCTGCATAGTCTTGAAACAATTCATTATGTTTTCTTATGATACCGGAATGTATAATTCAGAGATGTTCTGCTCTGCATTCCTGTTGAACCTTAATTTCCTCCTATATTCCATTTCACAAGCTGTTAAGATACATTGACATGGCTAGCTTGCTTGGTTGCACTTGACCTCAGTTATTCATCCATCTGAATTTTTTCACACTTGTGTGACTCCATAGCCCAATGGCCCTCTTCTGCTACCTCAACCAAACATCTTCAAACAAACCTATGCACTAATAGCTAGCCTAAAATGCCCCTGTAAAATTTTTTATATCTAACAGAGAGAGCCCTCTCTGATTCCAGGAAGACTAGGTCATGGATTCCAAAGTTGGTTTGATGTTTCCCTCCGTAGTTATATCTTCAACCTTCATAAATTACAGAGTGACAAAATGGTACACTAGATACATGGCTCTAATGAGAGAGAGTGTAGAGACTGATCCATCCTCATTTGAGGAAGCAATGCAACAACTAGTATGGGTTGATGCCATGGTAGAGGAATATGATTCCATTATCATGAACAATGATAGGGAATTTTTCCCAAGGCAAGAGGACAAGTCAGTGGTAGGTTCTAGGTGGATATAAAAGGTTAAGCAAACAACATATGGGAATTTCAAGAAACAAAAGGCCATATTTGTGGCCAAGGGGTTCTCTCATATGGAGGCAATTTATTATGAGGAGACATTTGATCCAGTAGCAAGTGTTACATGTCATTTTTTCACCATGAAATTTAACGGTCAATATGGATCTATCACCATGCATACTCATGCTTCCTTAGAAGTCAAATATTTATATTCCTTAACCAAGTCTTGGAAATTGGGAAAATAATTCTTAAAAACTCTTGAGGATGGTTTGCGCACTTTTTTTGGTCACTTCTTGTGCATGCGTGAATATTACTAATCTTACCTACAGAATTCTGCGCTCTGTTTCCTATTAAAACCTGGACACCCAATTTAAAATAATGTAAAGGCGAAAAGTGACTTCTAGAAGCATAGTTGGGCGCATATTCTTCTAACTAAAAGCCTCTGAGTCGCGCCAATTTGAGCTAAATCCCTCCAATCATGGAAATTATCCCCTTGGTTCAAGGAACCCTAATACCCTCATTTGTGGATCACACACTTCTATTGGTGGATCTAAAACCTCCTCAATATCTCCTATAAATTGATTTGAAACTTCAGGGTTAAGGGGTTCACTTATGATAATCTTATGCTAGTTATTCTAGAGTGGAAAGATCGTTAAACCAAGGAGGAAGATTGGAAAGGCATACGGGAGGAATTTGTATGACATCAAGGCTTGGTTGTAATATCTCTCTTTATATTCCTGAATAATACATTTGGATACTTTTTCTCACTGTGTTGTTTTTCAGACTCATTAAAACAATTACAATTATTAATCTCCTTGATAATTAAGTTAAGCTAGTATTTGGATTATTACATACTACAAATGCTTTTTATTCTTTGCATGTTTGTGATTGCATGTTTCTTCTCAGCATTGAAGGCTTCTTTGAGACAAAAGGAAAATTATTCAACAAACATGTCGTTGAAATGTACGAGAATTATCCTCTCTTTTCTAGTATTGATAATCTAAATGCTAATAGGTTAGGGAAAGAGATATTCTTATTTCTTTTTGTTTCTAGTTATCTGTTGAGATACTAGGGATATCGCTCTTGTCCACAAGAGGGATTTATCTGGGTAACAAATTGTCAACTCCACTGGGGAACGACTTATTTTTTCTTGGTGCTTTTTGGCTTAGCTCTCCGATTTTTCTAAGTTTGACTATGTATGAGTGTTGTTGGGTTTATGAACTTTTAGATCCTATGAATTAGAATGCCTTGTTTTTATTTTCTTTGAAGTTTCTCTCCCCTGCGTGGTTTGTTTCATAAATAGAGTACATGTTTGCACAATTTCTCAGTTTAATACAGTTCGCATGAACACTAGTTTTCACTGACTACCTGCACACCCCCTGATAGTTTTTGAAAAAATGAATTTTCTCTCTCTCAGAGTCTGATGATAAATTTCTAGAGCTTCAAACTCACTTATACAGACCCTCAGAGTCTGTTTGTGAACTCATCTTAATTACCTTAGTGTCTTTTTGAGAAATCATTCTTTTTTCATTTTCGGGTAGGGTTTGCCCTAGTTTGATGAACTGCTCTATTTGGAAAGATAGATTCACTACCTATATCACTATTTTTCTGTCATTTCCCTCTAGAGCTACCAGGTTTCTTGTTAGTCATTCTTGTTTGAGTGATTGTTTTCACTCATTTGAAAATGAAAACTTCTAGATAAGTAAATTATGATTTGTCTCAGAAAAGTAGTCTTTTATGAAATTTCTTCTGTTAAAGTAAAAAAACGATTTACTTTTCTTTCAGCTAGAATAAATCATGAAAGTGCACTTATAGGTATCATTAGTTAGATTATTAGCTAAGAGCTTTCTTTTTTGCAAAGTTGTTATAGTTTTTAGGGTTTTTTTAGTTGTTTTTATTTTATTTTGAAGAATTGAAAGATTGTTTTCTCATGAAATTGTATATTTTGGCTTTGAATCAACAAATATTTTCATTACAAAGTGATATTGGTTATGCTTGAAAATGAAATTGATTTATTCATGAAAACGAATTGTTATGGGATTTTTTAGGGAATTTCACTTATATGAGTTCAAAAAATCCTTCTACTTTCCCTTAACTAAGAATTCATTGAAATGAAGAATTGCATATTCATTGTTGATGCATTTAGAGTAATTTTTTGACTCAGTCACAACATCATTGAGTTTCATTTCCATACCCCTCTGCGCAAACAACATCCAAATTAATACAACACTTAATAAAAATAATCTAGATATTTTTACATTTTCTAGGGCTCTTTCCACCAATCTAGTTCAGTTTTAATGCTTTGGAATAGGGAGTAATTAAATTTCCAAAGTAGATAAACAAACAAATAGCATCTTGCGGTAGGGAAACACCAAATTGTTGCAATTTTTATTTTGGAAGATGTTCTTAAAAGAGTCAAGCACAAGGTCATGTCGGACCAAGTGGAGTAATCATACCTACTTCATTGGTAAAGATAGAAGATGTGCACGTATTAAAAATGGTAAACCTTGGATTAACCATTGTCGAGGAGCCTAGGATCACTTTTTAGTAAACCTCGTATTTACCATGTCGAGGAACTTTCAAGGGGATCGAGCTTTGATGCTCTACCCTTGCATGTATAACATGCCACAAACTGTTCGCCCAGGTTGAATTGTCTCAGTTGGTAACCTTAGTGGCTATAATCTTGGGATTTTTCCCAAGGTGACAGTTATTAACATTGGAAAATTGTAAGAGAAAATAAATTAAAAATATCAAGTAGAAGGTATAAATAAATGGTTTCCAGAGAATAAATACTTTATGAGGAGTCAAAAATTTAATTTTTCCTAACGTCAAAGGACAAAATTTATGGATTGCGCACATGCAACTCTAGCTCTTCGCGTGCAGTGCAACTTTTTCTTCAATAGCCCTGCTCTGCGTGACTATCCCTTCGATAGCCACGCGGTTTGTGGATGACAGAATGTCACCATCCAGGACCACTTAGCAAACTTGGTTAAAAATATTCCCACTCAACCTAACCAAGTACATCTGCCTTTGAGCCACCTTGAGGCTTTAGTGTAGCACATAAAGGAATCATACCCGCACTCTTGTGTCACCATCCATCTTGGGCGAAGAGAAGGAGGGAAAATTTGAAAATGGTCTATAAAAGCCAGCCTTGGGAAGAGAAATGGGAGACACATTGTTATGTTGGCCAAATTTCTCCATAGCAAACCAACTTGTGTTGTCCAACAATAGGAGGATTGGAAGGACTCAGTTGTTGGCCACCCAACATCTTAGCTCAAGAGAGAGAAGTTCACCACATGTTTGTCAATCTACCATCCTTTGAGAGGGAAGAGAGGCTTGCTGAGAACTTGAGGGGAAGCGACCCCCTTGTCTTGGATATTGGAGCTCCGTAGCTTGAAGGATCCACTACAAGAGATTTAGCATTCTATCTTCTACTACTACTAGCACCTACTAAATGGATAAGCTCTCCATTGTTGAGTTATTAGTGTGTTTTATCTATTGAGAGTGTATCTTGTGCATTTTGTTTTGTTTTTGTTTGATTGTTTATGTAGCATGCCATGTTTCCTTTCTAACTTAGCTTATTACATGTTGAGCTTGTTCCACTAACATTTGACAAACCATTTTGACCTGTGACTCTTAAGTAGGTAAGCAGCCTCCCTACTAAGAAAAGTGTATTCCTTCTGCCCATGTGCCGAATACACTACCACAGGAATGGAAACTCCACTAGATTATTTGTATTGAGTTAATGGTTGTTGATGTAGGTCCTTCTTCCCGTTCAGATTGCTGCAAATCACCCCTACATCCTCTCAGCATATCCAGTCACACTTAGTGAGAATTTCTTCCTAGCAGAGGAGAATTTTTTTTTTCATTCTGCCCGACTACGTGCATTCTTCTCTAATAGATTCACGCTCCACGCTCGTGGGAAGATAAGCCACGCGGTAGGAAACAAACTCATTTTTTGTTATTTTTTTTCATTTATTCAGTTGTAAAGTGCTTGGCAACCCATAAAAAAAAATTCCATCACTATGTTTTGGTTCACAACTGATTAGGACTCTTATTTGCTAGAATTTAGCTTGCAACTAAGTATTTTTAATTTTGGTTTTTTATTTTTGCAAATCATACATAGTTTAAGTAGGAAAAATTAAGTGGCCTTCAATCCACATATGCTGTCTGAACAAACAATTTGCTGATAAAAGATATAAAACACATACTGTAATTATCATAAACGTAAGTGGCCGATATATCCACATATCTTTAGCTAATTCAAGTTTTCTCAGTTTTTGCATTAGACTAGTTCAATTTTGCATTAGGAATTAGGACTAGGACCAAACTTTCAAAAATAGAGAAATTAGTCTCAGCCACAATTGCACCTCACGGCGAGCCTAGGTATGCACATGAATGCTTTCCTAAGAAAAATTTTCATCTCTCTATAGTGCAAACTTAGTCTAACTAGACAAGGTGTAAGCGGCCCATAATCTGCACACCATTTATTTTTACAAGGAACAATCACACATAGGGTAATTAGAAAAGGATTGTAAAGGATCAGTGCATATCCACATCTCATAACACTTGTGATTGTACACTTCAAAGCACACAAGAAGCATTAGTAAGAATTGGACCAAAATGAACCCAGTGTGTTGGGACCTTTATCCTCTTCTTACAGATACTCCACCAAGGCACACCCTAAGAAAATTTAAACTCTCTAAAAATAATCATTAACTGAACTCACTAAATTCTCGCCACAAGGGCCACAAAAGAAATTATAGTTCAGGTTAGGAACATCATGTATAGGCATCCAATAAGCCATCGTGGTCATAATAAATTTTAAAACATAGATGTATACTTTTTAGGGAGCTTCAAATCCATCTATCTGCCCACAAAACAAATACCTAAGTATTACCAGAGACTTTTTTTAGAGGGGGTTAATATTAGGCCTAGTGCGTGTGGTACTTTTTGGGGCTACTTGCCCCATCTAGTGCTTGGTACTGGTAGTTGATTACCAAGATGCTCAAGACTCGAATACTCACGTGGGACTATGATAATTTAGTGGCCAAAACTAGGGCATCCTTACCTATAGGTGACGGTGCAGGCAACACTTGATCCTCGTACCATTAACTTGGTCGATTCTTCGGCTACTGGAAGGTGTCACCAGTTCTTTCGGGATGTTAGCCCCGATACCCATCATAAGACATCTCCGCAAGGCTCAGTTACATTGAGAGTGTAAGGATGAATAAGTCTATATAGGATTTTGAGTATGATATGAAAAAAAAACAAAGCTAAATTTTTATTCTTGATTAATCACATAGCGTTAAGTTAAAGGAAAACTTACCTCTTATTTTTTCGCTTTGTTTTATGCATGTGATCATATTTTCTTTGATAAGAAACTTCCTTCCTCTAGCAAACCAAAAGTATCACCAAGATTAAGCTAGTCAAAACCTTAACAGACCCAACAGGACTCTGTCAATGTAGGTGTTTCTTGGACCTCCCCCCATTAGAGGGAGGAGTTCTAGGTCTCCCGCAATTTAGGTGTCGAAGACGACACACTGCCACCATTATTAGTTCATCCTTTATCGAGGCATGTATGATTAGAAAATCAAAGGGTCACCCCACACCACACAAGTGGAAACCCCAGCAGGGTCACCACACTCAACCCCTCCCACAACCCCTAGAGGGCAGAGGAGCGCCACCCCTTCAGGGAGTCAACAAAATATTCATCAAGGCATGCCACAGGGTAATATTACCTATACACCTCCCCTAAACTATTACATTTAGACACCTATTTTTCCCCATTGTATAATGGAAGTCAATAATCAGTTACCCTTCTTAGCATCACTTAATATTCTAGATCTAACGAAGTTAACTAATGGCCCCATTTCTCATGGACTTAAATTGCCTCCCATGCCCACGAAACTCCCTTCAGATATACCAAAATTTGAAGTGAAGCAAGAGAAAGACATAGGAAATCATATTATGACTTTCCACATGTTTTGTTTGTCCAATAGTATCATTGATGATACCATTAGACTAAGACATTTTCAATGCACCCTAAGAGGGCCTGCGGTGAAATGGTATGTCGAGTAGGCTTCTGCTTCTCATGGAACCTTTAGCGACCTCGCTATCACATTCCTCACCTATTTGAAGCTACCCATTCATCATGATTCAGGAATGGAAGGGCTGACACATTTTAGGAAAATGCCATCCATCCATATATTGGATCATCTCCATGAATGGTGGCGACGTCAAAATTTGTGTAAAGCCAAACCCGAAGATAGAGTGTTGTTGGAATTATTTTTTAAAACACTCACATCTAAGATCTCAAAAGTCGTGGCGACGTAGAAACCTACCTCCGAGGAGGACGCCATTAGCAAGGCCTAACAACTTGAACTCATTTACACCCAGTTAGGATATATTTACAATGTCCTGCAAAATGCCCCGCATCTGCAAACTTATAGAGAGTTACAAGGCATGTTGAATACTACAGACGATTTTATCGGGTCCTTGACCCAAGGCCACCTAAGCAGCAATATCCAATACACAGGATACTCATACGATTCTACTAAGAACATGTTGCAACCTAGCTACCATCAAAGTCAGTTTGCACCTTTGCAGAATATGACGAATAGGGTAATACCATACCATAAACAATAAGGAAGCTCATACCATCCCTCACAGGGGAACTATTACTAAGTTAGGAATGATGATACATGAGAGCATCCCAAAAAATATTACACCAATCAGGGGAAGGGGAACCTATATCCCCTTTTTCCTACACAAAATCCACCACGAACGCAAAAAAATGCATCGGTGAACCTAGTGAAACAATACTGGGCTCAACAACGATAGTATTACGACAAAGAGAACAAAATAAACCCTCAAAAAACTGAAAAATATAAGCCTAGGAGAAACCTATTAGCACTCCACCAGATATTCGAAGGCTGGGAAGGAGACTAGCAAAGGTAGCCACAAACCAATCTTTTGCCAAGTAGCTATCCCTACGAGGCAGGAGAGGGCTCTCTCCACAAGATCACAGTCAAGATGACTGGATAAAAGATGTTTTAGGCTAGGTATAGTAGCAGAAGGGTTTTTATTGATTGATTTTGGGTGCTGGATGGTGAATAGGTCAGTGAAGAACTAGGTCAGGACAGAAAGGGATAAGAATTGCAAAGATCTGATGGGGCAAGGTAGGTAAGTACTTTAACACAATGAGGTATCTTAATGGAGTGGTTTAGACTACTAAAGTTTTAGAAAAGAGCATGGAAAACATGAATTATTTTCAATTAGAAGAAAGTGAACATGAAACTATAACTATTCCTCCAAAACAGAGCATCAAAAAATGAATTCAGTCTATCTGACTTAGGAATCAATTACATTCAGAGATGGCATGAATATGGAAATCACAATACATTCAAAAATTTTCAAACATCAGAGGAAACAATATTAAAACACATTACCATAGGAATCCCATCAAAATAGCTGCAACTCAGTCTGTTAGTTCCTGCGAAAAAGTCTGATTACACTAGTGTCCAATGATCAATTACACAACATGCAACCATTGCAATGAGAAAGGAAATGAAAGATATAGACCAAGAAAAACTTCTCCCAACCTTAGGGGTCGAATCCTTGACTTATGGAGCTAATCCCCAAAGTGCTCAACTAGAATCCTAGTGATTAGGGAGGTCAACAAACTCATCCCTATCATTCATGAAACTAATTCACTTTGACCAAAATTACATATTTACTTGATGTATCTACCCTCTAGTAACTATACATGACATAATTACATTTAAATTTTACAATTACATTAGTAAAAATTCATTGAATCCATCCAATATCAATGGAGAAATTTTGAAAATTCTGGAGAAAACAAAAAACTGCAAAAATCTCAGCATTCCTGGGAAAAAGCACAACGTGGGCCTTAAAACTGATTTTTGGCTGCCTTCTCGAAGTCCAAATTGGGTCCAAGACGGCTCATTAGAAATATATTCCAGTATATTTGTCAAAAATGTCCCCAAGAACTGAAAATTATTGGGTTAAATTCCTTAAAAATTAAATCTCCCAAGACTTCTCATAAAGCGCAGCGAAAGGCTGAAAAGGGAGGCAAAAAGGTGGTTTTTGAGTGGTTTTTTTGCCATTTCCACCTATCAAAAGCTCTATTTTCTGAGTGCCAATAGTTAAAAAAGGATGTATACATTACTCTAAATTCAAATATGAAAACCATTTCTCATTTGGAGGCCTCCACAAAAAGCGCAATGTGGCCCACGCTGCATTTTTTGCTCGCTGACTGTGCAAAAAGTCTGTCCAATTTTGCAGAAATGCCCAAAAACTTGAAAACTTTCCCAAAATTATTCAAAATTGGTAGATGAAGTGCTGATGAAGTGTCAATGAAGTGTCTTAAGCAATCAAGGATGCATCAACAAGAATCTCAAGTATTTCCTCCTCCTTATGCTTAATTAGGGTTTGCTGGAGTTTCTCCTTCAACTGCTTGATCTTGATGTTGCAAATCTTGTTTCTAGTGGTGTATCTATTAGCCATGTGTCTCAGCATATCATTGTCCTTTTTGGATTTAGGGAGGAGCTTCTCAAGGCTAATGTTAACTCTATCAAGCCACACATCTCTGTCATCATTGATTTCCTTTGCAATTCTTTCCTCAAAACTGAGTTGCTTTGCTTCATGTTTCTCTTGCTCTAAAGCTCTCTTAAGCCCTCTTGTTTTTGGTCTTGTCTTGATGGTTTGAGTCTCACCATGGTCAGACTCATCAGGTGTTATCAATGATTTAAATTTGGTGTCTTGCCTCTTTGCCTTTAGCAGCTCTAACTCCATGAGTACTTGTTTGTCTTTCAACTGCTTGTTTTCTTGTTCAAGAAAGGATATGACAAATTGCGCTCTTTCCATGTTGTCCTGCAGTTCTTTGATTGTGGCATACTTATCTTTGAAGATCATATTTGAGGCCTCATGATCATATTGGACATCTAAGTCCACAAATTCAAACTCTCTTTCTTCCTCATGAAGGTCTTCCTACTCTTGAAAAACTGCCTCTTTTTACTTTTGATTTCCCTGTTTTGTTGATGAAGAAGGCAAGGCCCTTCCACAATCTATGGAGAAAACACTTGCCTAGGTCCCCTCTAGTAGGTTTTGACCTCTTTGGCTCTTTTTCCTCTTTCACTGTAGCCCTGCTAGATTTCCTAGTCTTCTTGTGAGGAACTGATGTTGTTGGTGGAATAGGTCTAGCAAGTTGACTTGGTCCTGAAGTGAAGACACCTGCCTCTATGAAAGTCTCCCATGATATGCTCAACTGATTAAGGTGGTTAATGACAATGATTTTAATCAAAGAGTGGTGGAATATTTTTTTCATCTGAAGCTCAAAATCTTGCTTTTGTACAATGTAGGCCATTTTATCAATGCTTCTGTACAAGTAGTAGGGGAGGTTGAGCAATTTCACCCTAGTGAAATGCATGAGCAACCTAATGTGATAGTTGTATAATATAGAGAATATTCCCTCACAAGTGAAGTATTTCATGATGATTTTCATCATGGGGGAAAACCTGTTCAACAACTGACCAAAGGGAAATAACTTTTTGATGTTATATTTGTTAGGTGCCTTGAGGTAAGGTTCATACATCTGGGCATCCAAATCCTTAGTCTTAAACCATTTTTCACTCACATTAGGTATCCTTGTTGCTACTACAATAATGTCAGTGGAAATGTCGAAAGTCACCCCTGTTATGGTCACTTGGTTATTTTTGAGGTTGCTGATAAAAACCTTGGTCAAATTAGGATGACTTTGGACTCTCTGTATCATCTCACAAAATTCAAAGCAACCTACATGCTGGAAATATTTGAGAGCTAAGGGTGATTCCATTAATTTATTAGCTTATGTTGGCTCTAATCTCAAAATATTCCCTCCTTTTTTAAATGTTTTCTTGTATTCTTTTGTGGCATTTCTTTCCTCCTCCATTATGTTTCTTTCTTCCTCCATTATGGTCAGTTTTTCTTTGAAAACCCTAGGGAAGAAGGGGAAGGGAAAGGGAGTAGGATTGTGGGTTTAGGGGATTTTTATGGGTGAGGAAAAATTTGGGAGAATGTATAAAGGGATTAGGGAGCTTAGAGAAGTAATGGGAGGGTGAAATGTTTAGGGAAATAGTGTAGGAAATTTGTATTACAGGGAGGTATCTAGCTGCCTATGAAAGCACAACTAGGGTGGTAGGGTTTAGGAAATAAGGCTTGGGAATGGAAAATGAGTGAATGAAATGGTAGTGGGGAGTGACTTAGGGTGTAGGGAAGGTGAATGGGTATTGGAGAGAGTAATTAAGTTTGTAAATTATGAACTAGAGTTTCAATTGCTTAAAACATGGCATAAAATGTAAGGGAGGGTTTGCACCACAAAATTGACACCATGGGATAAAAGGAGGGGCTATGGAGGTGCCACTTACTTGCAAATAGGTGTAGAAACCATGAATTGATGATGAAAACCTCTGCAATAAAGATTAGGGAACATGGATCCCTTCTGCAAAAAGCACAATGTATAGAGAAAAAGTTCAGCGAGGAACTGTGAAAATCTCAACACCTTTGGAAAAAGAGTAGCGTGGCCTCCTACAAAAGCACAGTGCCTTTGGAAAAAGCACAGTGAATGACCTAGAATTCGATTTTCTAAGGCAAAACTTACTTTTTTTCTTGGGAGGCTGAGAGATCAATGATTTGAAGTTGCAAATGAATGACTTCTTGGTCTTTGGGAGCCTCTATACTTGGAGAAATGTCATTAAACAAACTTGGGACCCAATTTTCCTTTCTTGAAATTGACTTTACATTGCTTCTTTACCTTTAATTTATGAATCTGATCATCGAACTTCATCTTTTGATGGCTTAGGAACACTGATTGAATTTTTGGAACTTTGCTTATTTGTTGATGGAACTTTGAGTATGCAGCTACTTGGAACTATGAGAAATTATTACAAAATAAGAAAATACAATTACATTTTTCTCTGAAATCAAACTTACTGATGAAAATTATTTATTGGCACTCCATTTGCTGAAATTTATGCATGAAATGGTTATTTTATGACCCTGGAAACCCTAAGACCTAATGGAGACTCTGACTGAATGAAGCCATGATGGAAATGAATGCAATAATGGTGACAACTCATGACAAGTTTTACACTCAGCAAAGTGATGAAATGAGCCATCAAGTAATAAAACTTTTAAAGGAGTGAGATCAGACCTAAAAATGCACCAAGTAACCAAATTTTTGCATGATGACCTAATGGAATGACAAAAATTTCAGAATGGGACCCTAACATGACATGATACAAGTGTATTTGATCACTGGTGGAAGGATGTAAAACACGACACTAACATTTGCTCCAACTGGGGATGGTAGCTCCTTGGAGGTGCCAAGAACACCGTAGACCAAGTTCCTATCCATTGGGCATGGATTCAAAAGATGAAAACAAATTGAAGACTAAATCTTAATGTAATAAATTGGCTCAAAACAAGCTCAAAATTGATTCAAAATTGACTCAAATTTGACTCAAAACTGACTTGACTAACTTAATTTTGAAAACAATAGAAAACCAATGAAACTTTATGGCCTTCACCTCGGGCTCCAAGCTTCGATGATCTTTCGCTTCACACTTTGCAGAAAAGTTAAACTGGTATTTACAATGAAATTGAGAAAATCTAAAATTTGCATTAGAAAAGATAATGCTTAAGGAGCCAACCATTGATTGGTCCTCCGAAGAAATATTCACCATTCATCTCTTCCAACAAGAAAGCATGTTGTCCACGGGTGGCTGAAATCTTATACGGTCCTTTCCAAAAAAATTCAAATTTTTCGTGATTACCCTTTTCCTTGTTTCTTGCATCCCAACATAGGACTACATCTCCAATATTAAAATCGTCCGCCTTGGTTTTGCGGTCATAAAATTTCTTTATCTTTTCATGGAGCTTCAAGGTGTTTTGAAAAACCTCATCTCTTATTTGTTGAAGATGGATCATTTGGCTGATTCTGCAATGTACATCATTCTCTTCGCTTCTTGCTTCCTGTAACAATTTCATGACTGGTACTTCCAATGATGTAGGAAATACAATGGCTACACCATAAACTAACTCAAAAGGGGACATCCTTATTGATTTTTTACTACTCACCCTATCTGCCCACAAAGCATTAACCGAATTTTTGTGCCAATTCTTTTTATTTGCTTCTAGCATCTTCTTTATGATATTAGTCAAAGACTTATTAGATGATTCTGGTAGTTCGTTACCTTGTGGATAATACGCGGTTGAATGCCCTAATTTGATCTTGTACTTGTCACAGAACTCAACCATTTTCTTCGACTTAAATTTTTCCACATTATCTGTAATAATCTTATGAGGACAACCAAAACGAGACAAAATGTTAGTCTCCAAAAATTGAATGATAACTGAATTTGTTGCTTGCCTTTTTGGGATCGCTTCGATCCATTTGGTGAAGTATTCGGTGGCTGTTAGGATCCATTTATTTTGTTCATATGATGTAGGATGAATCTCTCTGATAAATTCGAGGCCCCACTGCTAAAAAGGTGCATGCACTACAATAGGCTGTAAAGGTAATGGAAGAAGTTTTCTTTTACCTTGGAAAAGTTGACATTCATAGCAAACAATCACTCTTTTGTACAAGTCTGCAAAAATAGTTTGCCAATAGTATCCAACCCTCAACACTTTGTTAATAGGCCCCCACAGTCTCCTCTATGGAAATCATCCATTACTTCTTTGGCTTCATTCTCAACTAAACAACTTAGCAAAATACCTCTTGGGTCTTTCCAATAAAGGGCACTGTCCAAAATGCATTATTTGGAAGCCTTCAACTTTAAGGACCTACCCTTACTCTTAGTCATTCCTGAAGTAGGGTTTAAATGCTGAATAACATATATAATATCATAATACCATGGATATGAAAGAAATATATCAGATACTTGGATGAGAGGGCTCTCCTCTTCTTCATCTGACAAGACTAAAATGAGGTTGATGTATAAAGCATGTAAGTTTGATTCAGGCATGAGCTTAGCTAAACCCTGACCTTTGATCAACTTTGTGGGCTTGATATCGAGGTCATATTCTAACATCACTGCTATCCATTTCCCTCTTCTACCTTCCAGATCTGTCTACATAAGAAGATTTTTTACTGTAGTGTTACGAACATATGCAAGAATATGCGAATGAAGGAAATAAACTATGAAAACTTTAAATGATTTTACTAGTGCTAAGGTTTGTTTCTTAATGGTGTTGTACCGAAGGGTTGCATTCCTGATGGTACGATTGAAAAATGCTATGGGTTGTTCAGTCTTGTCCTTTTTCTGCATTAAGACTATAGCCAGGGTATGCTCAGAGGCAAATGAGAATATGATAAAATCTATTGAGTAATTGGGACTGATTAAAACAGGGGCTATGGTCAAGGAAAATTTCGCTGAGTTAAAGGACTTTTTGGCATCCTCAGTCCACTTTACCTCATTCTCTTTCTTCAACATGTTGGTCATTTCTCAAAGGTGCTCAACCAGATTTGGAAGAAATATGCATAAGAAGTTCATATTACCATTGAAAGCGTGAATTTCTTTCTTACTACACGTGAAGTCAATTTGCTGAATTTCCTCAACCCGAGAATGATCTATATGGATACCATCATTGGAAATGATGTGATCGATAAGCTTTCCCTCCTCCATGGCTAAAAGGCTCTTTTTTGGATGAAGAGAAATTCTGAATTTCCTGCATTTCTGGAATACAATTCTTAAGTGGCATAAGTGT
The DNA here is from genome assembly GCA_034641835.2 of Pinus albicaulis. NCBI lineage: Eukaryota > Viridiplantae > Streptophyta > Pinopsida > Pinales > Pinaceae > Pinus > Pinus albicaulis. The sequence continues at coordinate 305,442,258 of CM076569.1, forward strand.
TCATCATCATAATGGGAGAAAATTGTTAAATCATCTAAATATACCACTAAGAAAACATCTTTCTCATCAGATAAGGCTATGTACATCGCCTGCTGAAAGGTAGCCCCTACATTCTTTAGCCCAAAAGGAATATTTTCATAATTAAACGTGCCCCAAGGTGTTGTAAAGGAATTTTTATCTTGATCCTTCTCATGCACTAAAATCTGGTTGTATCCTTAATATCCATCAAGCAAAGACATTCGAGAAGCCCCAACCACTCTCTGTAGAATGTGATCCATTTTGGGAAGGGGGTAATTATCCTTAAGAGACACCTTGTTTAAATTTCTAAAATCAATGCAAAGCCTTATTTCTCCAGTTTTCTTCCTTACTGGGACTAGATTTGATATCCAGTCGGAAAATATGATGGGAACAATGATGTATGCCTTATAAAGTCTATTCACTTCATTTTCTTTCCATGGCAGCAACCTCGGGTCGATTCTTCTTAGCATCTGTCTGAAGGGCTTCTGGTCGGTCTTAATGGGAGTAGTGTGTTGAATAATGTTCTTATCATACACCTTTAAGTCTGCATAATCCCAAGATAAAACATCAGAAAGTAAATCAATATATTTTCCTTTTACCTCAGGAGATAAAGACTTGGACAGTTTCATCATATTTGGCTTGTCCGTTGTTCTGATTTTTACATCTTCCAAACCTTTATCTATAGGAACTAAGGTTTCCTTCCTAGCAACATCATCCTGGTTAAACAATTCTTTCAAAGGTATGAGACCTCTTGGAATATTTTTATCCTTCAGCTGTAGTATGTTAACCTGGGTGGCTTCTATGACTTGATCATCCTTGTCATAAACTTCATCAATGAAAGAATTATCTAATTCTCCTTCATTCTGCAGAAATTGTTTTACCTGTTTATCGCCCCAAAACACTTTCCAATACCGCAAGTTTTCAGGAACTATTAGCCGATGCTTTACATGGATCTCAAATTTCTTATCTGAATATATTGGAATCTTGAAATTGCTTGCTATTGTAGTAAGTGAATCTTCCATGAGATTCTGACTTCTCTACACTACTGAAAAAGTATGCTCAGGAAACATCTTTAGGATATCTAGTAAAACATTGATGTACATTTGTGGATGCTTGGCCTAGTATTCCCCTTTCACTTTTTTTATCACAAGATTGGAGTCACCATAAATTGAAATTATTCTTGCGCCCAATTTCTTCAATATTTTAAGACCAGTAATCAATGCTTCATATTCATCCTCGTTGTTATAACAACCAAAAGCTAATTTATATGAAAATAGTCTTACATTTTTCGGAACTTTACCTAGCTGATGAAAAGGACCCCGGATCCGAATTCTAATGCCTGCCCCATATTTCCCCAGGGCACCATCAAAATCCATGGTCCAAAGACCATTTTCATCCTCCAAATGTTGGAATTATCATTTATGTTATGTCTCAACTTTCTGGGCCACTTCTTCATTCTTTTATGAAATTTTCTCTACCTTATCTGATCGCTGCTCTAAACAACTTGGAAGATTTTATTTTCCCTCATCTAAAAATGTTGTGAAACTACTTGAATTTTCTGGAATATTTGGAATATCTTCTACTTCTACAAGCTGACTATTTACATCATTCAAACTGCTATCATCAAATAAAATGAATGACTCAAGATCTGTATGTACAACATTAATTGGATGATTGTTAGGCTTCTCTTTTTTGGTAATCATGTGTTTCATCTTCGTTTCCCGGTACAAATTTCTCAATTGTTTGAAAACCGGGATGGTGGCATAGGAGAAGTCTAGTTGCAAATTTCATCTCAAATTTGATCCCCAAGATCTCAACAGTAATATACCAAACTGTGGTGGTATATCCACTACCACCACATCTATGAGAACATTATTGGTTGGAATTTATTCAAGGGAAACTAATAAATCCTTTATGAGGCCAAGACAATGAACTCTACCAGAGTTGAAGGAATATAAGTCATGGTAAGGATGAGTGATATCTAGGCCCAATTTCTACATAATGGCTTTCGGCATCAAATTATGGGAAGCTCCAGTGTTGAGAATAACATTATGAAGGATACATTGGTGAATTCTCAGGCTCAAATAGAATGGGGGAAATTCAATATCCTCTAACTGGACATCTATGGCTAGACCAAAGATAACTTCAGGTTGGTCATCTTTGACATTCAATATATCGAACAGAGGATCTAATTTTAACATTTTGGCTACATGAGACATATTGATTGTTTTTGACAAGTTCAGTTAAAGGGATTGACACTTTTAATTTGGAAATTTCAGTTTCTAAGCTGAAAGGAATGGATTTGTCTACCTATTTAATGATGGTATCTATTTTTTCAGGTTGATCCTTTGGTGTAGCTTTTTCTTCTGGCTGTCCTTTTCCTTGACCGGTGTGCTTGTAGATGGCTGATTAACCTTTCTCTGATTTGTAGTTACAGGTTATTTTCCTTTATTCTGATTACTTTGAGGATTTTGATTCGGTTGAATATATTTTTGTTGGGATGCTTGCTTCTGAATAGGATTTACTGGAACATCTCTACTCCTTAATGAGAGTTGCCTCTGTTGTGTGCTGAGTGCATTCAAATAACCTCATTGATAATCTTCATATTCTACCTCCAACTCACAATCATTGGCAAGTAGATAATCTTCATCCTTGTGAAAGTCTGTCTTCTCCACATATTCTTCATTTTCTGTCAGAAATATGGGCTGGTCATCAGCTATAAAAAAGTTATTTTCTTCCACAATATTATCATCTTCTTCTTCCTCAATTCCTTGAGCATAATTTTGCTGCAAGGGTGTCTGAATTTTCTACTTTTGTGCTGATTGCTCAAGAGTCCTTTGTTCTATTTGTTTGATCCTGAACTGAGGCTTCTACTGTCCTCTAAAGTTAGGATTTATAACCTGTGGTTTAGGTTGTCTTTTAGTAATGGAAATTCTGTCCACCATTATTTCTATTGTCCTTATCAAAGTATCCAATTTCACCTCAGAGGAAGAGGATGTTTCTTCTTTGATAATCACTTTTCTCTCACCCTTCATCTTTAATTTCTTAATGGCCAAGTTTTCTTCCACACTAATTACATTCTTTTGCATGTCTTCTAATGTTGAAAGATTCCTCTCTCGCAACTCATATGCCATGTATGGATCGAAGGCCTCTGGATAATGAAAGAGAACCAAACTTGGAGGAGGTTTGATCTCATTTGGAATTGAATTGCATACTCAGTTGAATCGAGCAGTGAAATCCTAGACTGTTTCATTTGGATCCCTTTTTAGCTTACCATACTTAGAAAGAATTTGCAAGGGGTTCTTATTCACCTCCCATTGGGCTATGAATGAATAAGTTAGTTGGTCTGAATTGGCTCTAGATTTTGTAGTCAAGGCTCTAAACCAAGTTTTAACCTCTCCATAAAAGCTTTGGGCTATTATTATCATCTTAGTATCCTCAACATCTACTTCTTACAGGTCAATGAAATAAATGCCTCTGATTAAGTGTTGTTTAGTAGTAATTTCATAATTCTCATCGAAGAGAGGGAGTCTCTGGCCATAGCCTTGTGGTAAGGCATTGAGTTGAGGTGGTAAAATCAGGGGTGCATATCTAGCTATGAATTCTGTTGAACAAGGTAATGGAGTAACAATGGAAGGGACCGAATGAATAGGTAATGAGGAAGATGGTGTAGATGAGGAAGCAAAAATTGACTGTGGTTGTGTCGGAACAGGTAATGACTCTTTATGATATTGAATTATAGCTTTTTCATATTAGTTTTGAAGTTGCTTTGCTAAAATTTCAATCCTATAGAATTGACTTGAGACTTTAGTGTCAAAGTCTGATTCAGATTTAGTTTCTTCTAAAGGTAAATTCTCTTCAATGTTTAAGGAAATAAGATATACCTCAGATAAATATTTTACTTCAGAAAGCCTTATTGGGTCAAAAACTATATCAGACAATGAGGTTTCAGATTTAGATCGAAATACAGATAGCTCAAATTTCAAATCAAAAGGTATGTCTTCGAGAGATAAAAATTTTGTTGGTAACAAAGAAGATCTTACCAATGGAATAGGATTTTACTAAAGTTATATGTGTTGATATCTCTACTTCTGAACAAGTCTCTCTGTATCTTTGACTGGATCAGCTGGATGAGGATCTAGATGTGATCTGGTGTATCTCCTCGAAGCTAGGATGTTCACTTTTCTGCAATTGGTTCTTTGTAACTTTTCATATCAGCCTTCTCAAAAACTTAGACCTATCACCCACAGGTCTAGAATTTGATGAAATTATGGTAAAACTAGGGAGGATCTTATCAGATCTTCCCTAGTATGGTCGCCAAGATGTTAGCACCCCACTGGATCTCCGAAGGCTAGGAAGGAGACCAAAAAAGGTAACCACAAACCAATCTTTTGCGAAGCAACTAGCCTTACTAAGCAGGAGAGGGATCTCTCCACAAGATAACAGTAAATATGATTGGATAAAAGATATTTTAGGATAGTTATATTAGCACAAAGGTTTTGATCGATTGATTTTGGGTGCTAGATGGTGAATAGGTCAGAGAAGAACTAGGTTAGGGAACAAAGGGATCTAATGGGGCAAGGTAGGTAAGTACTTTAACACAATGAGGTATCTTTATGGAGTGGTTTAGACTGCTAAGGTTTTATAAAAGAGCATGGAAAACATGAATTATTTTCAATTAGAAGAAAGTGAACATGAAACTGTAACAATTCCTCCAAAACAGAGCATTGGCAAATGAATTTTGTCTATCTGACTTAGGAATCAATTACATTCAGAGATGGCATGAGTATGAAAATAAAAATACATTCAAACATTTGAAAAAATAAGAGGAAACAATGTTAAAATACTTTACCATGGGAATCCCATCAAAATAGTTGCAACTCAGTCTATTAGTTCTTGCCAAAAAGTTTGATTACACTAGTGTCCAATGATCAATTACACAACACCCAACCCTTGCAATGAGAAAGGAAATGAAATATATAGAACAAGAACAACTTCTCTCCACCTCAAGGGTTGAATCCTTGACTTGTGGAGTTGATCCCAAATGTTCTCAACTGGAATCCTAGTGATTAGGGAGGTCAAAAAACTCATCCCTATCATTCATGAAACTGATTCACTTTGACCAAACTTACATATTGACTTGATGTATCTACCCTCTAGTAACTACACATGACATAATTACATTTACATTTAATAATTAAATCAATAAAAATTTATTGAATCTATCCATCAACTGAGAAATTTTGAAAATTATGGAGAAAATAGAAAACTGTAAAAAGCACAGTGTGCTTGGGAAAAAGCGCAATGTGGGCCTTAAAACTGATTTTTGACTACCTTCCTGAAGTCCAAATCGGGCCCAAGATGGCTCATTGGAAATCTCTTCTAGTATAGTTGTAAAATATACCCTCAAGTACTGAAAATGATTGGGTGAATATCATTAAAAATTGAATCTCCCAAGACTTCTCAAAAAGTGCAGCGGACGGCTGAAAAAGGAGGCAGAAAGGTGGTTTTTGAGTGGTTTTTTGCCATTTCCACCTATCAAAAGATTTTTATTTTTATTTTTATTTTTATTTTTTATTTTTTATTTTTTATTTTTTATTTTTTTTATTTTATTTTTTAATTTTTTAATTTTTAATTTTTATTTTTTTTTTAATTTTAATTTTAATTTTAATTTTTTAATTTTTAATTTTTAATTTTTAATTTTTAATTTTTATTTTTATTTTTTATTTATTATTTATTTATTATTATTATTATTATTATTATTATTATTATTATTATTATTATTATTTTTTTTTTTTTTTTTTCTGAGTTCCAATAGTAAAAAATAGATGTAGACATCACTCTAAATCCAAACATGTAAACCATTTCTCATTTGGAGGCCTCCAAAAAAAGCGTAGTGTGGCCCACACTGCATTTTTTGTAGGCTGACTGTGCAAAAAGTCTGTCAAAATTTTCAGAAATGCCCAAAAACTTGAAAACTTACCCAAAATTCCTCAAAAATGGAAGGTGAAGTGCTGATGACGTGTCTCAAGTAATCAAGGAGGCATCAACAAGAATCTCAATTTTTTCTTCCTCCTTATGCTTGATTAGGGTTTGCTTGAGTTTCTCCTTCAACTGCTTTATCCTGACGTTGTAAATCTTTTTTCTAGTGGTGTATCTATTAGCCATGTGCCCGAGAATCTCATTGTCCTTATTAGCCTTATGTAGGAGCTTATCAAGGTGGATGTTAACTTTGTCTAGCCACACTTCTCTATCATCATTGATTTCCTTTGCAATTCTTTCCTCAAAATTGAGTTGCTCTACCTCATGTTTCTCCTACTATAAATATCTCTTAATACCTCTTCTTTTTGGTCTTGTCTTGATGGTTTGAGTCTCACCATGGTCAAACTAATCAATAGGGAAAATTTTAAGAACCCCCCTAAATTTATATGTATATTAAATCTGCGAATCCCATGATACATAGGAAAAATGGAAGGCAATTTTTTTAATAATATAATATGTATATATAAATTTTTTGGCGAATCTCTCACAAGATTATATTATCTTGTAAATTCAGGGTGAATCACCAGTAAAAATGGCGAATCACTAGTACAAAATGGTGAATCGTTGTCTAGTGGAGTTCTGGGTGTTGATTCCAATGAAGATACGGTAGTTGAACTAGGAGTTGAAGGAGGCAAACCACCAAGACCAAGCATGGCACATGGTGACTCGTGAGGGAAGTAGTTCTCGTGCAATTTGGAAAACACATTGTAGTTATGCTAAGCATAGTGTTGTTTCTCATGCTGCTACTAGCACTGATATTGAGGTTGGAGAGGAGTTTGAGGAAGCATGGAAGGTAGTAGTGGTGGATAATTACAAAGAGAACCCTATGATGGGCTCCATTTTTCCCTTTGGTATTTGGGCCTGCAATATCTTCTGTAAATTGAACCAACAATTAACCGTTCAACCACCAATCAACTTGACTGATTTGATTAGGTACGATTCAAGTCAGAATAATCTTCAAAACTATGCTTTGCACTATCTGACATTTATCACATTAACGCTATACAACATTGTGCATTTGCACCCAACTCTCATGCATGCACACAAAATTTTCATCAACATCTATAACCCTAACCAAGTGAGAATTGATCAACAATTTGCACCAAAGTTTGTTATAGTGTTGAAAGTTCATAAGAAATTTAGATCCACGGTACCTTCAATAAATTTTGAGATAACCTCCACAAATTCGACCACAATAGAGCAAACTTGTGATAAATTTTAAACCTACAAAAATTAGGATTCATGTTCCTAGGAACGATCATAAGTAGTTGACATATAAGTCGAGTTTTTAGCCTTGACGCATTGATAATGTAATGGCTTAGGTCAAAACTCACACATTGAAAATTCATCAATGAAGAGAAGACAAGATCATTATGAATTACACATACTCCAAACTTCCTACCAAATTCTACTTAGTTTTCCTCAACTTAGCTATGCATAATCTTATAGTAAATACAAATTCTACATAGCCTTCTTCACATAGCTAATAAATGGCCATTGGAAGAGCACCCCTTATACAATAGTAATAGTAGCAATGAATAGATTATTTCATATTGAACTTCATAGCCATATCACTCCTATGTATTGTGTGATGTATTCAGCTTGCATTATCAAATATAGATAAAATCATATTTTTGATTGATAAATGTAAATCATATTTATGTACAATGTTGAATCCAATGCCAGTCAAGGAGTAAAGTCGGTTTGATGTGTAATGATCTATAAAATAATGAAGAAACTTAGTAATGCATCACAACTTTCACGTTTGAAAAAATTATAAAGCTTTCGAGCAAATCCATTGTTGTTATAGTTCCTTCTCTCGACCATGTTCCACATAAGCATGGAAAATCAAGTAATATTAAAATGAATTTATAATGCTTTGAAGCAATTAATGCTTATAGTGTCTTTTAAAACTGAGTTATTACTCTGTCGTAGTTTTAATTTATTCAATTAGATTATATTCAATCCTTACAAAGAAACTGAAGAGAGGATAGTTAGAAACTAGGGCTCAATATATTATAAGAATTCATGCCTTGAACGATGATATAGAATACAAATAAAACAAACGAGATCTAGGTAAAGCACAAATGTGGCAATCCCATTGTACACATTAAATGGCATTTAGTTTGACATAAGATATTGTCTTTTGCCAGTGTTTTATGATAGATTTGTGCAACTTAAAAGATATAAGATATTATAAATTTAATGTATCTAAATTTTACCGGAAGAGATAGTTAGAAATACATAGATTTTAGAAACAATAATTCTGTAAAGAAATCTTAATGCTGAATTAACACACAAGCATGCCTCAAATAAAAGCATATATAAAACCTTTTTCCTAAAATAAATTCATCAGTTTGAAATTTTGAATATTTATCCATGATATTTAGATTGTAGGAGTATATATAGTTCATATACCAGATTGTTTAAATTAAATATTAGCTTACCGTATTAATTACAGTGCTTAGATAGAAACAAAGATGGTTTCCAACAAAAAGGTAGCAAAATTTAGAGGAGATGCTTATTTCGCTTCTTCGGTGTTGGTATTTGATGACCACTATCATCATCACTTCCACATTCATCCTCCTGCACCTCAAGAGCTGCAGGTACCACTTCGCCCCTGCAAATAGATCAATGAAGTGAAAAACAATTAAAAAATTCTATATTTTTACAAAGAGTTAAAATGAAAATTCACAAGAACGACACCAAGCCTTATCCATTAAGAATTTCCATGCTCCAAATAACAAGGGAGGAAGCATGCAAAATGAAAGAAATGGTGATCTTGATCTCCTCTCCTTTGAGAAAGAAATGGTGATCAAGGAGGATCTTCATCAGTTGATAGTCAACCTAGGTAAAAACCAAAGTCATCATCTTCAACGTGTTGAAGAAAATCCTCCTTGATCACCATTTATTTCTCAAAGGAGAGGAGATCAAGATCACCAACTCATATAATTATCTAGGGGTACTATTCACAAGACCTTGCTTTAGTTTGCAACATGCACTTCAGCCCTGGCATTCTCCAACATTCTCCAAAATCTCGTAAAGGAAAAATTTTTGTTGGCTTCTTCTCACAAAAATTGAAATAACATTTCTTCATATTTGTTGTCCTCAATATACCTTTTATTCTCAAAATAATGAAAACTAATATGTACACCTAAAAAGACACAAAGATTATGATTTTTTTAATTTGTCTTCAACAACTCCCTAAGATGAGGTCAAAACAATAAATTTTGGACCCAAATTACAAGCAAGTAATAGCCCAAAATCATTGAAGCCTAAGGTAAAGCTAAAATTATGATAATGTGTATTTACCACAGGCGAGCTCTTCTGATTCTTGGTAGTTGAGAAGCCCACATGCAGTCAGCATAGAGCATATCGAGACAAAATGTTTCTTCATATTCACTACATCAATACACCTTCAACTTAACTTGTGACTTTTAAGGGTGACTTGGTCTAAATTGATTACTCATCTAAAAATGTATTTTATAGTCATATACCTTATAAACTTGATCAAATATGATTGCGTTCCACTAATTTCATACTACTATGTATCTAAATACAATATTGAGTGGGAAGCATGTGTACAATTCAACAATCTCCTCTTATGTTTTTCATGCTTCCTCCTGTTACACTAAAATTGTCACCATGATGTTTTACTGTTTGTATGGGTTCATCATTACTCATACAATACTCCCTTAGAAGTCTACAAACATCAAGTTCCTAAAACCAAGCCTTGAAATTGAGAGAAAAGCTTATAAAAGTCATAAAAATACTTGTACCACACTTTCTCTTAGTATTACCTGCAGTGGCGCATCTGTTTCTTTTAGAACATGTGGAACCGGCCACACTTTTTCTTCATTTAAGGTGTGGCTCCCTGTAAAAGGTAAAATGAAGGTGGAAGTAAAATTTGGAAGCCCAGCTAGTTGAATCTGGAAGCTTCTGGAAGCAATTATTCGGTGGAAAGTTTGCTTCTTTCATGTACATTCATCCCTCCATTAAAGGAGCCTACCCCTTGGTATGTGGAACTTAATCCCTTTGAAAGAGGATTCTATCCCCTCTTATTTGGAGCTGCAACCTCTTCTCTTTTGCTATAAATTGAGGCCATAGTTCAGCCTCAAAGGGAGTTAGGCTTTGAGATTTTTTGAGGAGAATTGATGGAGAAACTCAAACTTTATTAACTAATTATAATATGGGAATGATTACACACTCATGTGTATGTTAGTCAAGAGAGTGCAAAGGCTTGTCAAAGTAGAGGAAACACTTGTTCTGGACCCCAGAAGGACTTGTACGACATCAAGGCAAACACAGTTGTAAGGCTCCTTATTTCATCAAAGATAATACGAATGGATCCTGTTTTCTCAATCAGTTGTTTATTTAAATGGTTTATTTATTGAATTCCTTGATCATCAAGATAGGTTTATGGTTTGTGAATTAATCTATATTATGTAGGTGCTTCTGATTATTTCATGTTTTTTATTGCAGATCCCAAAAGGAGACGTATTCAAAACGACAGGAAAGAAGAATACGATCAGCGTTGGACTACAGGTAAGTCCTAAATCCTTCATTATAGATAATTCTAGATCAAGTATAATCTATAGAAAGTAGTTTACATATGTCTGTTTGTTGCTAGTTATCGTAAGATACTAGGGAGATCTGTCTTGTCCGCAAGAACGATTTATCCATCCAAAAAATTGGTGACTCCACTGGGGATCGAACCCAGAATCTTTGGTTTCACAGACCAGACTCCTCTTTTCTTTTGCTATAAATTGAGGCCATAGTTCAGCCTCAAAGGGAGTTAGGCTTTGAGATTTTTTGAGGAGAATTGCTGGAGAAACTCAGACTCTCTTAACTGATTATCATATGGGAATGATTACACACTCATGTGTATGTTAGTAGAGAGAGTGCAAATGCTTGTCAAAGTAGAGGAAACACTTGTTCTGGACCCCGGAAAGACCTATACGACATCAAGGCGAACACGGTTGTAAGGCTCCTTCTTTCATCAAAGATAATACAAATGGATCATGTTTTCTCAATGAGTTGTTTATTTAATTGGCATATTTCTTGAATTCCTTGATCATTAAGATAGGTTTATGGTTTGTGAATTAATCTATATTATGCAGGTGCTTCTGATTCTTTCATGTTTTTGATTGCAGATCCCAAAGGGAGATGTATTCAAAGCGACAGGAAAGAAGACTACGATCAACGTTGGACTACAGGTAAGTCCTAAATCCTTTATTATAGATAATTATAGATCAAGTATAATCTAGAGAAAGTAGTTTACATCTGTCTGTTTGTTGCTAGTTATTGTAAGATACTAGGGAGATCTGTCTTGTCCGCAAGAACGATTTATCCGTCCAACAAATTGGCGACTCCACTAGGGAATGGATCTTGAACTTAGTTTTCTTTTATTTTTGACTTGTGAAATTATTTTTCTGATTTTGATTGATTGATACTGGCTTGGGTAATTTATTCCTGCAAAATCCCTAAAAAGTGCTTTAGAATTTTTAATTTTTCTTTAAGTTTTCTAGACTCCACACTTTGTCTTTAGGCACAATGCGGTCATCTCCATTGTTTTTCTATATCCATAGTGCGGCACCGCACCTGTTTACACTAAAACCTACGGAATCTAAGCAAATTTTTGAAAAACTTAAAATTCTCTTTTCTAGGATTGGTTTGTAGGATTCTCAGTATATACACAGGCTTGTATGTTCTGTCCTAAAGCTTTATCTGAGAGTTTTTTTCAGTATTTTTTAGTTTTGAATGATTTTCTACAAGATCTGCATGTTATAAGTGATTTTTGCTTTGTCTTCATGTCACTCAAAGATCAGACACCTCTGTATACCTTAGATCACTGGTATTTCATTGTTTTCTTGCTGAGTCTTTGAATTCATAGAAAAAATTGCTTTATGAGAATTAGATCCCATTTTCTCATTTGCAAATCTTTAATAACTTTTTCATTAAGTTTTGAATTTCACTTAAAAAACCATAATTGGATGTTTTTGAGTTTTTGCTCATTTAGCAAAGAATTTCTTAGTTCGATTACAAACTTAGCAAAATGTCCTCAAAATATTTAAAGTTTTGATTTCAGATTTAATTCTTAGCATTTTTAGATCTAGAAGTTAGTGATTTTAGTTTTGAGTGTTATTTCTAGAAATTGTAGTTTTCTTTTGGAGAATGTTTGATTGTAGTTTTGATCTTGAAGAATAAAGGGATTTCTTTTTGAGCAATTCATCATTCTGAGTTCTCATGAGATAAGATTTCTTTTCATATGTTCTTGTTTTGAAGGAAAGAATTGTTTTAAAAGATTGCATTTCTCAACTCTTTCTTTTAGATAGAATTCATTGAAAGGAAATGAATTGTTTCTCATAATAGATGCATTTTTAGTGTATTTTGAGTCGGGTCACTACATATCATCAAAGTTTCAATTTAGTACATATTTTCCTAAGATACAGCCTATTAAAAACAACGGTTAAATTAAAATCAATCTAGTAATTTTTATATTTCTAGGACTCTTTTCACCAACATAGCTTAGGAAAGTGTCTTGGAGTAGGGAGTAATTAACTCTCCAAGACAATTAAAACAAACAAGTAGTTGATATTGCGGTAGGAAAAATCCAATAGTAGCTTGTATGCTCTAGGAAGCTCCTCCTAAAGGATTCAAGCACAAGATCATATCCGAACCAGTGAGGTGATCAATTCCATCTCATTAGGAATGATAGAAGATGTGCACATATTAACAATGGTAAACCTCAGATTGACCATTTTTGAGGAGCCTGGGGTCACTTGTTGTTATACCTTGGATTATGTCAAGGAGCCTTCAAGGGGATTGAGCTTTGTTACTCTGCCCTTGCATGTATATCAGATCGTAAACTCTTCCCCTAGGTATATTTGTTCCTGTTGGTGACCTTAGTGGCCATAAAATTTAAGATTTTTTCCTAAGGTGATGGTGGAGGAAAGACCTCACTGTACCTGGAGCAGATGTCGACTAGACTCACTTGGACTCTCCGGAGGGTTATCTTCAATCGATTTGGTTTAAGTGGAGAAACTTGCACCAGTCTGTTTCATTAAGCAAGTTGTTGGGGTAACTGTTCCAACCGCCATTTCTACATTAAATACTACGATGTTGGATTTCATCACCAACTAGTGTTTTTAGTGTGGAAATCTATTGTTTGTGTGTGGTTTGATCTCCTAGATTTTATAAGCGTTTGATCATTTGTTTGTCTCCTTAGTGAATTTAGGACTTTTGATTGAAATTTTCTTTGATTGCGTGTGATTAATAGTTTTTAATCGTGGCTGAATTACCAAGACAATCGCGTAGACTTCAGGGGAAAATCCATGAGTATACACCAAGCCAACTTGAAGGACTGAGAGCTCTGGTACCACATACTACTAGCAGAATTAGACCAATGGAAACAGGAGAATCATCCATAATTACTCATCCTGATTATCATGAAATAAATCAATCAGAAATAGTAGAATATATTCAAGAGCCAATTTAAATTTCTGAAGTTACTGACGTTGCTTCTGCAACCAGTGAATTAGCTGAAGAACCTGAAATTTCTAAGCCAGAAACTGAACTTGCTGTGTTGGAATCATCTTCAGGATTTGTTACTTCGACTTCTAGTGATCCTGATTCACCTAGAGTAAGACATCGCATTACCGAAAATCTTCCTTCTCATCTCATATGTATTGAAGAACTTGTCGGTCCAAACGAAGACGTAGTTCTTCTCGAAACCCAAGAAAATTTGAATCTTAGAGAGTGTGAATCAATATTCTAGAGTCCTCTTAGAACTAAGGCTTGGTATTTATCATTGACAAAAATTTTACAAAACGCAGGTCTTACTTATTCACCACCTCGAATTCCTTTTTACCCTACACCGAGAGGTTATCAACCTTCAGTAGCCATGTCGGGTGAGTCATCTATGTTTTCTGAATCTCCAGAAACATTTTTATATGGTGGTTTGTCTGTTCCTCTGGGATACTAGTCGCTCTCTGGTACCTTCTCAGGTGCAGCTCCTCAACCAATTGAACAAATGTTATCATCTGGTACAAATGAAAAAAACACTGGCATGTTGAAAAAAGAACATATTTTTATGATGTCTAGCAATATTCCAAATCCTCAACCTCAAGGAAGTCAGTTACCACCTGGGGGGCAACCTCAAGGAAGTCAGTTACCGCTTGGGGGCAACCTCAAGGTAGTCAATTATCGCTCGGAGGGCAACCTCAGGGTAAATTTTTTACCACCTAGAGATCAAACTGTAGGATAATATTTCCTACCTGGGGAGCAACCTCAAGGACAGTGCATACCTCAAGGTCAATATCAACCCCAAGGACAGTACATACCTCAAGGTCAAAATCAACCCCAAGGAGAGTACATACCTCAAGGTCAATATCAACCCAAAGGACAGTAGATACCTCAGGGTCAATATCAACCCTAGATTCCGTACATGCCTCAGAGTCAATATCAACCTCAGGGTCAGTACCTAGCTCAAGGTTTTCAACCTCCTTCAGGTCAACCATTATTACAAGGAGCTAGAAATTTTCCAGTTAATTATAAAACATACGTTAAACCTGGTTATGGTCCTTCATATGCACAACCTTCTATGGGTCAATACCTTGGAATTAATATGGTGTGGGATCCATCTCAAATTCAACAGACTTTACAACCTAATGTGCAGTTACCTAATCAACCTGGACAACCCATAGATTCTGGTCCAACCCAGAAACATGTCCAGCCTACCATTCAAGTCTTTGCACCTGGTTCTGTTCAGCAGCTTGGGCCTAGTACACCTAGAACTCCACCTCAAACTTCTACTATTGCTGCAACTTCTGTTCAACCAACCACACCTATTTATGGAGTATCTGTAGCTCCTGTTTCTACTACCCCTGTATCAGGGAAAATTCCTCAAGTATCTGTGCCATAGTCAGGACCTACAATTCAGACTACGACCCAGATGCCTACAGGAAAATCCAGTACGAGTACAGTTCTCACTAGTCAACCACAATATACTTATCAATCGTACCAGGGGCAATATCAATTTGCACATACTACACAAAATCCAACATATCCATTAGGGTAATTTTGAGGTCTAAAATGGGCCTCCTAAGGAAATTATAAAATAATAGTGGACATAATAAAATAAGATTTGATGACATCATTAAATTTTGGAGGGAAAAAAGAAAAAACTACTTTTTCAACTCATATTTTCAACTTATCTCCCAAAGGTTTTACTCAAATTTCAAGTGGGATACTCGTTGGATGCATAATTTAATTCCGCATCCAAGGAGTACCCATGTTAAATAGTTTCGATGGGTTCTACTACATGAAAAATGAGAAATACATGAAAAACGTGATTATAATCACGTTTTTTTATGTATTTCTCATTTTTGTGTAGCAGGTTCCATCGAAAGTATGCAACATGGGTACTTGAAACGTTGACAAATGTTTTGTGATACTGTGGATAATATGGAAATTTCTTCAGTAAAAATGGGTACTTCTTTGATGAGGAATTAAATTTTGCATCCAATGAGTACTCCCGCTCGAAATTCGAGTAAAAACTTTGGAAGATAAGTTGGAAATACGAGTTGAAAAAGTAGTTTTATTATTTTATTATTTTTTAATCTTTTTATCTTTTTATTTAAAAAATGGTGAATCATCCCCCATGGTTCACATCATCATCTTGAATCCTATTGGTTCTTATAAAGTTAATTTTTGTTGTACATTTTTCTTAGGAGGCCCATTTTAGACCTCAAAATTACCCTAATGAGTATCATCCGTATCCTAGGTATACTTATCAAGTACCTCAACAACCCCAGTATGGTCCGGTTAATCCTAGTTATCCAAGAGGTTTCACAATTTCCAATGCAAATCCAATTCCAGGATATCCTGGATATCCTCCTCCTGGAACTGGTTTGATCACACAAGGTTATCAAGACCCTAACCGTCGGTTACCATTCATAGCAACTTTAGATTTACCTGATTTATTGTGCCTTACAAATGATCTGATCTTTTATCTTCCGTATTGGCCACTGATGCTTAATAAGTTGCCCGGTGATATTCCAAAGTTTGAAGGTAAGTCAGGAGAATATCCATCTAATCACGTTATGAATTATCACCTCTGGTGTGCATCCAATTCATTAATCGATGATTCGATTTAGTTACGTCTTTTTCAGAGAAATCTCATTGGTCTAGCTACCAAATGGTACATTCAGTTACCACGAGGCTCATTTAATAATTTTAATGCACTAGCTACTGCTTTATTAACCCATTTTCAGTTACCTGTCAGATACGACAATGGTACAGAATTTTTGACCTCATTAAAAAAATCTACGTCTACATACATATCTAATAACATTCATGAATGGCGAAGTAGGAGACGTTTAGTGAAATTTTTTATTCCAGATCAAATTTTGGATGAATGGTTCATCAAATCATTATTCCCCAAAATTACTAAAGATGTGGCCAAAGGAGGCGTTGTTACAGAAGAGCAAGTCATTACTCAGGCTCAGTACCTTGACCTTGTATATACATATTCAGGTACTCTGTGTGACAAAATCCCCGATTTACCAAAACCTGGTCAATTAACTACAACTCCTTCAGGCTCTCATGCCACTGATGGTGTAATTGGTTACATTAACACTGGCAAGAGTAAGAATAAATCTTCCAAGATGACTTCTCCTATTATAAATTTACCTGATTCACCTAAAGGAGATTCTTCCGTTGAAACTTCCACTGATATTCATGTTGTAGAATCATCTACATCCAAACCTAAAACTGGTGGTAAGAATAAAGGTAAGAATAAAAACAAAAAGTCATCTTCAAAAGATAAAAACAATAAAACTGAACCAACTGATGATAAACGAAAACCTCGTTATCCTTGTCTGATCTGTGATGAGGATCATTTTACTAAAGAGTGCCTGCATAGAGCCGAGGTATCGAAATTTGTTAAGGGTTCGTCCACACCTGTTGTCTTGAAGGATCCTTTTCCTGCTCAAGATAGTAACATGATTGGATCTTCCTCGAATACGCTAGAAGATATCTTGATGGTTGCAACGCGATCGCAAGATTGTGGTAGTAAAAATCTTGTTGGTGGTAAAGAAGTAGAAAATTATAATTCCGCATCAACTACATATCCCTCAGTTTCTGATCCACTACAGATCGAGAAACCGAATCCTGACTTAGTAATCAAATCGCCTGCTAAAGGTGTACTTCGTAAATAAGCTTTCAATCCACATGCAAGAGCTTCTTAGAACTACAATATTATTGAAGACTTGGCAATTTCCGCTTCGGCAATGTCAGCTTTGGAAGTGTTGCAATCATGTCCAGCCCAAAGAAAATTACTATTGTCAGCTATAGGAGCCATAGACCTTTAGAATTCAAACCTAATGATCTTCTATTTAGAGAATTTTACACCCCACCTACCCCATCAAATGGCTTTTCAGATTCCAGTAATAGTAAAAAACAAACGTTGCTTTCGTACAGTTGTTGATGAAGGGGCTTCTATGTGTATCATGTCATTAAAATGTTGGAAATCACTTGGTTCTCCGACAATTAACCAATCACCGAATATCCTCAAAGCTTTTGATGGAAGAGGTTTCCATCTATATGGTATTTTACAGGATCTACCTATAGAGGTCAAAGGAAAAACCGTTAATCTAGATGTGGAAGTTGTTGATGCCCCTCTGGATTACAACCTTCTCCTGGGTCGCAGTTGGTCTTACTCCATGGCTGCTGTTGTATCATCGGTCTTTCATCTCATCACGTTTCCTCATAAAGGAAATATTGTTAAAATAGATCAGCTCTCATATTATTCATCCAACCCAACTGCTACTGATAGCATCCAACATGTCGGAAAATCGACTATCCCTTATAAAGATGTTGGAGTGGGTTTAATTAAAGATTCTACTTTACTGGGAACTTTTTCCTTGCCTGCTCCTGACGTACCACCTCCTATTGCTAATATCAATATGATTACATCAAGTACTATTTCCTTTGATGATACTTGGATAGTACCTTCAGGCTCAGAATTGGATTCTTTCGATGGCGTGATGCCTTTGAGTCCTTTTGAATTAGCATATCAGGAAGTACAGTCATTTTCTGATACTCCTTCAACTAAACCTGATCTAGTGAATGTGATCAATAAGGAATCACTTTCAATATCCATCTTAGCTTCGCCATCAAATCCGGATCCTATTCAACAAGTATTCAATACTGATGAGCATATTCGTGAATTTTTGTCTATAGAAGAATTACCATGGGAAGATCTACATCATCGATCTTTGTTTTTACCTGATCTCAATCATTTTGACACTTATTTTTCCTCTATTTTTACCACTGATTATGTCAATGAACCTCAGAATCCTCTCAAAAATTCTGATTCTAAATTGAACTTAGCAAACATTTCTACGACAGTTCCTATTGACATCTCAGTAAAACCAGGAATTGTTGAAAAAATTCATATAGGTGCTTCTTGTACGCCAGATGAACTCCAAGCATATAAAACCCTAATTCAGGAACTCCGTGACATTTTTTCCTGGTCATATGAAGAAATGCTAGGAATCAATACTTCAATTGTTGTTCATGAAATTAAAACATAACAGGATGCTAAACCTGTCCGACAAAGATTACGTCAGATACATCCGCGAAAAGATGCCACTATCAATGTAGAAGTTGAGAAATTACTTTGTGCAGGTTTTATTTATCCAATTCCTTTAACGGATTGGGTATCTAATATTTTTCCTATTAATAAAAAACAAGGGACAATACGAGTATGTATCGATTATAGGGATATAAATCGCGCTTGTCCCAAAGACAATTATCCAACCCCTTATATCGATCAAATTATTGACGATTGTGCCGGAAGTGAAATGTTTTCATTTACGGATGGATTTTCGGGCTACAATAAAATCAACATACTCCCTGTTGATCAACCCAAAACAACTTTCATTTGTCTGTGAGGGACTTTTGCTTACTGCAAATTACCTTTTGGACTTAAGAATGCTGGTGCAACTTTTTAGAGGGCAATTTCTTATGCATTTCATGACATTAAACACATTGTGCAACCCTATCTCGATGATTTACCTGCTCATTCATCGTGCATAGCAGACCATCTTACTCATCTACGTGCTATCTTTATGAGATGTAGGTATTATTAGATTCGCCTGAATCCTCACAAATGTGTCTTTTTTGTTGAATTTGGATGATTGTTGGGATTTGTTGTCTCAAAGGAAGGCATTCATGTCGACCCATCAAAGGTTGAGGCTATCATCAAATTACCTCCTCCTTCTACTCTTTGCCAACTCCAAAGTTTGCAAGGGAAAGCGAACTTTTTATGTCGATTCATTCCTAACTATGCTGAGATAACCAAAGGTTTTACCAGGTTGTTAAAGAAGACTCTCTACAAAAGGAAACTTTTAGATTTTAAAAGTGGAAATAGATGATCAAGTAGCTATATTCCTTTCTTTTGGGACAAGATCACTGATCGATCTTTTGATGCTCTTAAACATGCGTTGACCCATGCACCATTATTGCATCCTCCCAATTACAACCAGGATTACTTCTTATACCTAGCAGCCTGAAATTCTACGATTGACATGGTCTTAGTTCAGGAAGATGAATTCCACAACGAACATTTGATTTATTATCTCAGTCACAATTTGCATCCGACCGAAATCAAATACTCACATGTGGAGAAATTGGCCTTGGCAGCCGTTCAAGCTGTCCAACGATTCCATCATTACATACTGTTACGCAAAACAATAGTGATTTCTAATTGTAACCCTAGGATGTATATTTTAACCAAACAACTGCTAGGGGAAAATACTCCAAATGGATTGTTATCCTACAAGAGATTGATTTGGAATTTGAAAAATCCAAATAAAAAAAATCATTGGTCTTTGCTAAACTTATGTGTGACTTCCCAAGTACTGACACGAAAACTGTGGCAGAACATTCGATCGCGGATGAATCTTTATTTCTTATCAATACCATTGATCCTTGGTATGGAGATATCATCATTTATCTCCAAACCCCAACTTTTTGGCCTGAACTTTCACTGTCACAACGATGAAAAATTCGTTTCCAGTCTTAGCAATATCATATTGTTGGTGACACACTATATCATCATGGTGCGAACTCTGTTTTTCGACGTTGTCTAACTCTTGACGAAGCTGAAAAGGTTTTAAATGACTGTCACTCTGGAGCATGTGGCGGTCATATGTCTGGGTATGCCATTGCCCAAAAGATATTAAGTGCTGGCTATTTTGGCCGTCCTTATTTAAATATTGTATTTCTACTATCCGAAAATGCCACAACTGTCAAATCTTTGATCGAAATATGCATGCACCACCCGCTCCTCTTCACCCTATAATTGTTGTCGGTCCTTTTACAAAATGGGGCATTGACTTCATTACATTTAACCCTCACTCAGCCGGGGGGCATGGGTATATTATTCTCGTAGTAGATTATTTTACCAAATGGGCCGAGGCAATGCCTACATTTGAGGCAGATGGAAAAACTGTAGCTAATTTCATGTTCAATCATGTGATTGCTCGTTTAGGTGTACCCCAAGCGATAATTACTGACCATGGGAGTCATTTTCGAAACATCATGATGACTAAACTGACTGATCAACTTGGTCTGCGCCATGACAGTTCTACACCATATTATCCGCAGGCTAATGGTCTAGTTGAAGCTATCAATAAAGTTTTAGTCACCATGATTAAACGAATCATCGGAATTCATAAATCGAATTGGCACACCATGCTTTTTTCAGCACTTTGGGCATATCAAACCTCAGCAAAAACATCGACAGGTTTTACCCCTTTTCAACTGGTTTACGGTTTAGAAGAGGTATTACCAATTGAATGCGAGATATCGTCACTCCAACTAGCCATAGAGTTACTACCGGCCACTTTTGAAGAAGAGAAACACTTTTTTTACTTAGCTCAATTAGATTAGAATCGGTGCATCGCTGCATTAGCTACCGAAACTCATGCGAAACGAATGAAAGCTCAGTATGATAGAAGTGTTACACCTCGTATTTTCTCAGAAGGTGACATAGTCTTGGTTTATGATCAAGCTAACGACAAGCTAGGGGCTGGGAAATTTGAACCCATGTGGCATGGTCCTTATATTGTCAAGTGACAGCTTGCAAAAGGGGCCTATGAGTTGATTGAATTTGATGGGGTCTCTTTAGGCAAACCCAGAAATGGGCTTTATTTGAAGAGATATTACGCTTGATTTTTGTGTGGAGAATTCCCTGTATATTAGTTATTTTCATAAACTGGTGTGTTGTAGATTAGAAAGCATGCCTAGTTTAAGTGTGCTTTTACCACTATCCCTGCTTATCTGGATCACTATTGATTTTGTAGATGTCGACGTCCCTTCAAAAATACATTGGTTTTTCTGATAGTTCTTTTCGTAGTACACAGAACATTTCTTCCGCAGCTTGGGTTATTTATTCACCGACTGATGAGTTGGTATCTATGCATGGGGTAAGCCTCGGTCAAACGACGAACAATATTGCAGAGTATAGTGTAGTTATTGAGTTATTGTCTGAATCCATTTCATTTGGAATTTGAAGTTTGATCGTTAGGTTAGATTCTGAACTCATTGTATTAAAATTAAATAGATTATATGCAATTAAAAACCTAGTGTTGTTAAGATTATTTCTGAAAGTTCGTCTCTTGGAACGAGAATTTGATTATATTGAGTATCAACATATTCCGAGAAATTTAAACACATTAGCTGATGTAGTAGCTTCTATTGTTATAAACATAAATTTGCAATAATTAAAGCAGTAGATCAAAATAACATTTGATAACATGTTAAGACAGATAACTGGAAATAGTAGCAATATCATAGCATAAGAGTAGTGTTTTCAAAAATGTTACATCGTCATCGATCATAGGTTAAAAATGCCTTATGATCGGAAAAAAGAGATAAAAAAATGATACAAGTATACAAAATCAATCATCCACTATCCGTGGTGATGATCATGATAAAACACTACAGCTCGTGCCACCTTGCTCAGAAATCTCCTGAACGGTCCCAGAACCCCGATAACATATCTCTGTAAGCGGAGTGGAATGTCATCTATGGTAGTCTCTGGAATATCTAAATTCAACCACTCCAGATGGCTTTCCAAGTCGGTAAGGACCTCTGTTGTCTGATCCTGTGGTGGTGGTGGTGCTGCAGCTGGCTTCCTTTCAAAAGGATGGAGAGTGGCTGGTAAACATGGACCCACATCTGCATTTGAAATTTTTGTCATCAGTTTTGGATGTTTCAGAAAAAAAAATAAAAATTAGAATTTAGAACATGTCAACAAGATTTTTACCTGACTTATCCCACTGTGTCCCTGGAGGAAGAGACATCTCTCGGTCGCCACAGAAATCTATCCCAACATAAGGAAAATCTTCTATCATGAATACTTGATTCTCCAACCAATTGAAATATGCTGAGGTAAAACGAACAACCTCACCGCCTTCACTGTGACGGGCCATCAATGAAACCCATCGAACAATTCAAGGCTCTTTGACTCTACCATGATCAACTGCAATAAGTTGTGGGGCCAGTAAAGGAATCCTCTCTAGAGCAAATGTAACCACGATCACTCCATATCCGAATTTTTTCAACTTCACGTTTTTTTCTCTAGTCAGTTGGCCTTCGACATTGGCCAACACTGCCTCACACCAATTGAAAATAGTGCTTTTAAAGTAGTCAACGACAATTTTCATTTGGGATCTTGTAGCGACATGTGGAGCTGCGCTCCCACACAACTTGGTTATTGTAAATGCAACCTCTTTCAGCTTAGGATGAATAATAGTTTTTATGTCAATATGTTTATCATTGGGGTCTGCTTCTTCATTGTAAAATTCTTCCTGAAGGCTAGCGACAGACTGGCAACCTACCCTAGCCCCAAACAAAGAGAGTGGCTCGCCCCGCTTTGATAAACCAATGAGGAAGTATATAGCTTCTGGCTCAATTTCGAGCCGGTGTCCTCCAATGATAAAGAATTGTTCTTGTGTGTCCCATTTGTTGACTAGCCAGGTAAACAAATCCACTTGAACCCTCATACCTTGAATGGCCTAAAATTTGTACAAGCCACATTCTCTCAAAATGCATAATGTATGCGAATGTAACATGGCCGCATCATCAACTTCTTCATGCTCACGTTCTCGCCACACGAGCATTGTCACTTTCCTGCAATGGAAAAATTGAAAGGTTAAAAACAATTTGAATGGGAAATTTTGGTTTAAATTGGAAGATTTTTTCATTTTATTTTTTCTTATAGTGCCTCCGCACTTTATGCATAAAAATAGTGCGTGGATCCGCACGTGTCTTATGCGTAAGGTGCGGGACCACAACAATTTTACCTTTGTAAAATTTTCGAGGTCCGCAGGTTTCATGTGTCTTACCTGCGGACCCCCGTGAGCAAATTTTTGAACCTATTTTCCTCCTTAAAAATAAATCTAAGCCCTAAATTGAGAACTGACAGTTTTCGATTCTGACAGGCGAATCTTCCACAATCTTCTCTGGAACATTTTTTACCAAAGGCTCTCAATTTTCACTCTGAAATAAAATGGTAAAAATGATTTACAAAAACTCCTTTTTATAAGATTTTTTGAATAAATAAAATGTTATTTTGTTTATTTTTCACTTTGAAAAGTGGTTTTCTAAATTATTTTTATTAATCATAAACAGGTATGTTTAATTTTTGAGTTTTTGTGTAGAATATAGGATTTTTTGGGTGAAATGGTCATTTTGACAAAGGAGTATATTTTTTATCACTTTTTTGAACTCGGTAAAAATTATGAAAAAGCGAATGAGTACATTTTTATCACATTTTTGAAGTAGTTAAAACTTACAGAAAAAGTGAAACTACTGAGTACACTTTTATCACTTTTTTGGACTCTTAAAAATTTACGAAAAAGTGAAACCCTGAAGTTGTCTTTTAAGCCCTTTTTAGACTCTCTAAAGATGAAAAGATTGCTGAGTACTTAATCACCATTCAAACTCGTTAAAGGAAATGAACAGTCATCCCTTTAGTATAAGTTTACCCCTTTTCCAGACTGAAATGGACTATTTACGAAAAAGGTATACGTTGACTAATCATGGTCAATAGAGTTCTCTCATGTATTGTTTTATCCTTTTTCGGGCCTGAGAGACTAAATTTACGAAAAATTACATCCACAGAGTTTTCTTAAGTTTTTTCTTCTGACTCCCTAAAATTGAAAAACACCAAGTTTCTCCTATACTGGACTCGTTAAAATTTAACAGTAAAGGACCTGTCGATTACAAACAGGAACGAACCACTCCTTATTAGGGTTCGATTTTAAACTAAGTCGGACTCATCCAAAGGATGAGCTTATATAACAAGCAAATGTTATCCTCCTCAATCTTGTCAAAAATAAAGAGGTACTTTCCAGAAATGGTGGGGGAAAAGAGAGAAAACGAATCCGTTTGTCACACTTTGTTTAAAAAGCAGTTTACCACTCTTGAACACGACAACTTTTTGATCAGGAGCTCAAGTCCAAGCCATGGAAAAAAAAACTCAAAATTGAAAATGTTTAAATTGGTTGAAACCAAGATGGTTTCATAGGTCTCGTATTCCTGATTCCGGTGCCGTAAACGGTTCAAAAAATGGACACCATATGAAGAAGTTATTGCACTTTTAGTGGAGTGGGTCCGGCGGAGCACGGAGGGGCCAACCCTCCTCCCATGGAACCTCATCATATGACCAGTGTGGGAGCTTAATGATTAAGAGCGCTTAAGGAGCCTAATATCAAGTTTAATATTTAATTAAGCTTTAGTTAAGTGGAGTTTAATATGGCGGAGATTCTGGAGGCGCTCCCAAATTTAGGCGGACTTCCACTTTTAGTGGAGTTAACTGGCAGTTGCCCCACATTTAGTGGAGGAAATTGGGGCAAAGTTGTTTTGGTCATAACTTTCTCATTACGCAACCATTTGGAACGAATTTTTTTTTGATTTCATATTTTCTCAACATTTTGGACTTAATGGCGTAGTTTTTAAAGCCATTGGAGCTCATTTTCAGCCTGTTTAGCTTCGGAGAAGATTTTTGGGCCACTAGGGCCATTTTAGGTTTTGAGTTTGGTTGAGCTATGGTTAACCTTTTTTGGTGAAAAAAAGTCATTTTTGACTATTTCCTGCATTCCAGAGCCATTGGAATAGGTATTAGCTTTGTTTGAATACTTTGAGAGGCCAAAAACCTTTAAGAGAGTTTTAAGGGCCACCATGGCCATTTTGGGGCTTGAGCTGTTTTGAGTTGTGGTTATCATTTTGAGGTGAACCAAAGCTCTATTTCAGATAATTTCGACCTTATGAAGCCATTGGAAGTTGTTTCAAAGGAATTTGAGGACTTCTACAGCCCGAAAAGTTGCAGAGAAGTTCAAAGCACCAACAGGAAATTGATGAAGAAATCACTGTTTATGGTAATCTTTCACTGTTTAGTGAATTTGAAAAGGCATTATTAGCTTTTTCCTGCCTTCTGAATCAGTTTATATATTCATATTTGTCTATTGAGACACTTATAATCTTGTATTGCATTTGAGAGCTTTTAATACAAGAGGACAAGCCCATTTTGGGAGGCTTGATCCAGGAGATGTAGCCCAAGAGTTGGGGTGAACTCCTATATTATATTGCTGTTGTGTTTTGATATTATATTGCTGAATATTGTTTCTTATACCCATGTTAAGTTTCATAAAAAACAATTACACTTAAGATACATAAACAGTGAAAAGACATACACCATTTGCAAGCTAAATTTCCGCATAACGTCAAGTTTAAAGCAAGATCATTTTAATTAAATCTAAGTGTTTACTTCTATTATTTCTTTAGGCAGAGTCTGTAAGAGGGCCAGGTAGCCTCTGGATTCATCTTTTCTTTGAAAGGTGAAATATCCGGTAAATGCCCCTACAGTCTATCTCTGTATTAGAAATATGAAGTTCTCACATTTTCAGATTTAAACTTAGAGTATTTTTGCACTCATTTACATAATTGAAAATGGATACCTTGCACCCTTTTCAAGTACCTTCCATTTTTAGATCAGATGGTATCAGAGCTCGGGTTGAGCATTTGTTATTGTGCAAAAGGTTTTAAAACAGTGTAAGAGATTTATTGTTTTATTGGTTGCAAAATGGTTGCATGTATGAGTTTTCTTAAGTTGGAAGGATAGCTATTGTTAGCTGAGTCTTGGAAAGGATTGAAGACTATTTTCCTTACCCAATTTACCTCAAGATTATATTTGGAAAACAAACTCCAATAGTTTGTGTTTTATGGCTGCTTGAATGAGAAGGGGTCTTTACTGACATTTGGCTAAAAGCTTGTCGTTTGATTGAAAGCTTTGAGGACTTTTCTTTGGAAGTTCCTTTTGGTTGTTTTGACCATTTACATAATGTCAACTTCTTCTACAAGTGAATTTTCCTTCACGATATTCTTCAATGATGACATGAAGAATGAGTTCTTTAAGGTGAAGGACATGGTGCAGATTCTCCTTGAGGATCAAAGGGAAAGTGTTCAACTTCGTGCACAATTGCTAGCTATGCAGGAAGAGAAAGAAACCATTCTTCAAAGACTGCATGATATGGAGTTGCAGCTTCTTCAAGCTCAAGAATCTTTGTCCAAGAAAATACCTCATCTTCAGGATGTAAATCATGAGGTAAATCATTCTGATTTGTCTTCAGTTTCCTCTATTGAAAAGTGTGTTGGTTCTTTTGAAAGGCATACAAGAGGTATTGGGTCCAAATTGATGTTGAAAATGGGCTATCAAGAAGGAAAAGGTTTGGGCAAGCATGCACAAGGCATTGTTGAGCCTATTTGTGTTGTGGAGCATCCCAAGAATATTGGTCTTGGCTATGAGCAACTTAATGGCGAAGCTTTGAGCACATGCATTCAAGAATGTGATGCAAATTTAAAGAGAACCTTTGTTCCAAGTTCTCAAATGCATTTATGTCAAAATTGTTCTAAGGATGATTGCCATTGTTTGAAGCCATCATTGCAGAAAGTAGAAGGTAAACATGTCGCTTATGGCGAGCATGAAAATGTAAGCAGTTTTCAAGACAAGAACAGTGATGAAAGTCTGAAAAGGAAAGTTGTCTCCTCTACTAGTTCATCGTCTTTCGAACACAAAAAGGATGGACATTCCATGCAGAAAAAGAGGTATAATTATTCACATGATCAATTTGATTATGTTTCAGCAAAGAATAATAATTATGCTTGTTCGAATGAAAGAAAATTTTGTTGCACATTTTGTGGTGGAGTTAACCATGTTGCTTCAAGATGCTGGTTGAAAAAGAAAGCACACAGGAAGCAGAAGAGGCAAAGAGAACTTTCTAAGAAAGTGCTTAAGAGTTGCACATTTTGTCAAAGGAAGGGACATGATGTCTCTCATTGTTGGACTTTGCATCCAACAAATCGTCCAAAGCGCATGCAGCTAAGGGACAAACAGTTTGGTGCAAGTGGATCTATGGAGTCCATTATCGATGTGGAAATGGAAGATTCACATGAAGAATTGCAGTTGCAGCAAAAGACGCCATGGAGTTGGCTTGGTAAGAAGTGGATTAACTTCTTATTGCAGTAATTCATCTTCATTTTGTACATGCAAATTTCAGTTTGGTATGCATGTATTTCAGTTGAAAAGTTGATGCAAGATTGCATGTATAAGAAGTTTCAGTTGAAGGAATTTCTTTGTTGTTGCAAAATTTCGCCATGGAGGTGTAAAAGATGAGTATGATACTCACTTATGTTGTAACAATGTCTTTTGGTTCAGCTCTTGATCACCCACATGTTTTTGGGATGATGTATCTTGTTGTTTATCGACTTGTGTCGGTTGTGTGCACACTTGTTACAGAGTTTGTGTGTCATTTGTATAGTGCATTTCATTGTGAACTGGTTATTGATGTCATATGTTGCACAAGATGCTTTTTGGTGTCGTTTGGTGCAAAGAACGAAGTGTCAGTGCAAAGCAGTGCAAGATTCCATGAGTTGGAAAGGCATGCAAGCAAAGAGGGCACAAAGTTCAGCAATTGTCATTGTTGATTTCAGTATGGCAGATTGGTATGGCGAGAAAACTTGGTCGGGATTCGGCACAAGTACATGGCTCATTCAGCAAAATTCGCCATGTGAACAGTTGGCAATTCAGGAAAATTTTTGAAGGCTGAAGAGAAGAGGATGTTTTTATTCTCTCATTTGCTGTACTACAGTTCAGCTCAGCATTTCAGTAAGCTTTTGGGGACCAAAAGCCTCTCATTTGGGAGGTGTGATCAGGAGCTCAAATCTGAGCTTGGGAAAAAGCTCAAAAATGAAAGTTCTCAAAATTGATTTAAACCAAGATGGTTGCATAGGTCTCGTCTTCCTGATTTCGGCACTGCAAACAGTTTGAAAAACGGACACCGTATGAAGAATTTATTGCACTTTTAGTGGAGTGGGTCCGTCGGAGCACGGAGGGGCCAACCCTCCTCCCATGGAACCTCATCATATGACCAATGTGGGAGCTTAATGATTAAGAGCGCTTAAGGAGCCTAATCTCAAGTTTAATATTTAATTAAGCTTCAGTTAAGTGGAGTTTAATATGGCGGAGATTCTAGAGGCGCTCCCAAATTTAGGTGGACTTCCACTTTTAGTGGAGTTAACTAGCAGTTGCCCCACATTTAGTGGAGGAAATTGGGGCAAAGTTGTTTTGGTCATAAATTTCTCATTACTCAACCTTTTGGAACAATTTTTTTTTTGATTTCATATTTTATCAGCATTTTGGACTTAATGGCGTAGGTTTCAAAGACATGGGAGCTCAT
This sequence comes from Pinus albicaulis, assembly GCA_034641835.2. Lineage (NCBI taxonomy): Eukaryota > Viridiplantae > Streptophyta > Pinopsida > Pinales > Pinaceae > Pinus > Pinus albicaulis. The sequence goes on from CM076569.1 coordinate 305,471,126, forward strand.
TTTCAGCTTTTTTAGCTTCGGAGAAGCTTTTTGAGCCACTAGGGCCCTTTTGGGGTTTTGAGTTTGGTTGAGCTGTGGTTAACCTTTTTTGGTGAAAAAAAAGTCATTTTTGACTATTTCCTACATTCCAGAGCCATTGGAATAGGTCTTAGCTCCATTTGAAGACTTTCAGAGGCCGAAAAACTTTAGGATAGTTTTCAGGGCCACCATGGCCATTTTGGGGTTTGAGCTGTTTTGAGTTGTGGTTATCAGTTTGAGGTGAAAAAAAGCTCTATTTCAGATAATTTAGACCTTATGAAGCCATTGGAAATGGGTTCAAAGAAATTTGAGGACTTATACAACTCGAAAATTTGCAAAGAAGTTCAAAGCACCAGCAGGACATTGATGAAGAAATAACTGTTTATGGTAATCTTTCACTATTTAGTGAATTTGAAAAGGAATATTTAGCTTTTTTCTACCTTCTGAATTAGTTTATATATTCATATTTGTCTATTGAGACACTTATAATCTTGTATTTCATTTGAGAGCTTTTAATACAAGAGGACAAGCCCATTTTGGGAGGCTTGATCCAGGAGATGTAGCCCAAGAGTTGGGGTGAACTCCTATATTATATTGTTGTTGTGTTTTGATATTATATTGCTGAATATTGTTGTTGATACCCATGTTAATTTTCAGCAAAAAAAATTACACTTAAGATACATAAACAGTGAAAAGACATACACCATTTGCAAGCTAAATTTCCGCATAACGTCAAGTTTAAAGCAAGATCATTTTAATTAAATCTAAGTGTTTACTTCTATTATTTATTTAGGCAGAGTCTGTAAGAGGGCCAGGTAGCCTCTGGATTCATCCTTTCTTTGAAAGGTGAAATATCCGATAAATGCCCCTACAGTCTATCTCTGTATTAGAAATATGAAGTTCTTACATTTTCATATTTAAACTTAGAGTATTTTTGCACTCATTTACATAATTGAAAATGGATACCTTGCACCCTTTTCAAGTACCTTCCATTTTCATATCACTTTTTGTCACACTTCTACCTAGGTTTGGAAAATCCTTTGCCTATTATTTAATCAAACCATATTGAAAGTATTCAGCCAGTTTCTAGCTATTAGCTTAGGTCAATTGTAACCAAAACATCTGTAGTGTTGTTATGTGTTCAAGAGGACAGTTAAAATAAACCATTCATTTGAAAACATTTGTCTCCATTCGCGTTGACCATCCCTAAGTCAGTCCTTGCAAAATATTTCTACAAAACTTGATCTAATGGTTTCATGTCATGGGATTTCCTATGATGGATCAATTTCTATCGACGATAGCTCATCATCTAGGAATTTGATCTAGAATCATTCAGTACCTTGGAATCTGCATGCCTTAATGGCAGGTTTCTCGCCTTCGACGACAGGTTGCATCATTGACCTTCGATCGAACGATTCTTTGCAATGTTCGACTTCAGATCATTTATTCACATTTCATGGATTGTACTGAGTACTTTGAGGGCCATTTTCATTAATGGTGGTTTCTCTCACACTTGTTAACAGTTCACATCATTGACTGGTAATCAAGTGGTTTCTACCATGTTCGACTTCGACACAATCAATCGCATGGATAGAATCATACTAGTTTGGGTAGCGGGAATCAAGACCCTGGATCTAGATTCCACCATCCAAGCTATGAGGAGTTTTATTATTCATTATAAAGTAGACTATTCATAAACAAATGGCTGCGTCCATACTATGTCTACATTATTGATGTAATATTAGAATCATTTCTATACCAGAACATTTTAGTTAAAATTTGATTTAGTTAGTTTTTTCTCTGAGTATGGGAATGCCTACCTCAGCGATGATATTTATATATATATATGTTTTGCATTGAATGTTTTTACATGATTCCAACTGGGGTGTCCACAAGCTAATCCTCAAAATGATAAAGCACATCACTCTTCAAATGGTCTCAGATTTCGCACTTTAGGGGGCAATCTGTTACACTAAAATTATCACCATGATGTTTTACTATCTGTATGGGTTCATCATTACTCATACAATACTCCCTTAGAAGTATACAAACATCAAGTTCCTAAAACCAAGCCTTGAAATTGAGAGAAAAGCTTATAAAAGTCATAAAAATACTTGTACCACACTTTCTCTTAGTATTATCTGCGATGCCGCATCTGTTTCTTTTAGAACATGTTGAACCGGCCGCACTTTCTATTCATTTAAGGTGCGATTCCCTTTAAAAGGTAAAGTGAAGGCGAAAGTAAAATTTGGAAGCGCATATGGTTGAATCTGGAAGCTTTTGGAAGAAATTATTTGGTGGAAAGTTCGCTCCTTTCATGTACATTCATCCCTCCATTAAAGGAGCCTACCCCTTGGTATGTGGAACTTAATCCCTTTGAAAGAGGATTCTATCCTCTCTTATTTGGAGCTGCAACCTCTTCTCTTTTGCTATAAATTGAGGCCATAGTTCAGCCTCAAGGGGAGTTAGGCTTTGAGATTTTTTGAGGAGAATTGCTGGAAAAACTCAGACTCTCTTAACTGATTATCATATGGGAATGATTACACACTCATGTGTATGTTAGTCGAGAGAGTGCAAAGGCTTGTCAAAGTAGAGGAAATTCTTGTTCTAGACCCCGGAAGGACCTATACGACATCAAGGCGAACACGGTTGTAAGGCTCCTTCTTTCATCAAAGATAATACAAATGGATCCTGTTTTCTCAATGAGTTGTTTATTTAAATGGCTTATTTCTTGAATTCCTTGATCATCAAGATAGATTTATGGTTTGTGAATTAATCTATATTATGCTGGTGCTTCTGATTCTTTCATGTTTTTGATTATAGATCCCTAAAGGAAACATATTCAAAGCGATAGGAAAGAAGACTACAATTAGCACTGGACTACAGCTAAGTCCTAAATCCTTCATTATAGATAATTCTAGATCAAATATAATCTAGAGAAAGTAGTTTACATCTGTCTGTTTGTTGCTAGTTATTGTAAGATATTAGGGAGATTTGTCTTGTTCGCAAGAACGATTTATTCGTCCAACGGTATGTTGCTTTTGTGTAGGTGTTGGATCCAAGTTTTCGATCAGTTTTGGATCAGTTTTATTTTCATCCTGTGGGAGCCAATTTGGAGGCTTGATTTAGTGATCAAAAGTCTTCATAGGATCAGATCTTGCAGTGATTGGATTGGGTGCCTATGATCTAGTGGAGGGCAGCCTGTTGGCTACCCAAAGTAGCCCTGAACAAGCTATCTTGAAGTGACAAAGAGGAGCTAAAGGTTGGGTGAAGTTTGGTGCCTTATGAGTAGCTCTTTGATGGAAGTAAGAGGCTACTAGAAGGAATATTGGAGTTGAGGTATTTGTCAACCTAAAGAGAAAATTGGATCAACCCGTGTAAATACAGCAGAAGTGACTTGTGGCATTGTTAGGTGGCAACCCTCTTGGAGTATCTATGTGTTGTCCTTTGAAGGACTAAGGGGCAGCTAGAGAGCAGTACAAAAGTGAAGGACCGATAGGACAAGATACAACATCAAGTCTGCCCAACGTGATTCTCATTGTATCTTGTATTCCATAGACTGTTGTATTATTAAGATTAGTTTAATATAATGAAGATTGGGTTGTGCATTATTGTACAATATTTTTTAAAATTGTCTACACTTGTGCATGTGTTATTTACTGCTTTATATTTTACATTTTGCAAAGTAGTTCTCGTTGATATTCTTGGTTTGGTAGTGTCAGTGATTCTAAGATTCTAACTTAGACCCAAGATCGTGGAAATTCAACACAGAGAGAATGTGCTTGCTTTATCAAGAATTTATTGCAAGTGTTAAGTTTTTGTAAGTTTATTGTCAAACTGGTTGTTTTGGAAATCAATTTGTATCATATGAAGTTCTAAAATATAATGGTTATGTATATGAATGATGACTTTATAAGAGAATATATAATTTCATAGCTATTCATATTGTTATAATTTTTTTGGGAAGAAAACTATGTATGATATGTTTTATTCCCAAAGATTCTAACAAATAAATTACTTTAATTTATATGTTAAATTAGATTATTATTTACATTTTATATATATTTCACATTTTAATATATAGAAATATTTCTATTTGTGACAATATGTTTATTAGTTAAATTGATTAAAGTTTATAATTTTTTTGGTTCTTTTGTTAGGTAATGTGAGTCATAAGATGACTGGCACGCCTAACCTGTGTTTTGAGTAGCCACTATTGAGGGGCATCTAAGCCACAACTAGATTTTGTCCCCCATGGTTTTGAACCAATGACCTTCCCACAAATTTTTGAACCCTATCCCCGTCTAATCTAAGATAGTGAACTAAAATTTTATTTTTAATTTTAATTGAGTCAATAATATATATATATATATATATATATATATATATATATATATATAATTTTAAATTTAACAATTAATGAGAACATCCTTTCATACTAAGCTTTTTTTTAATTGGAAATTTCAATGACTTTCTATTATGAAAATAAAGTTGTACATAAATTGTATGTAGAAGCAATGCTTCTGGACTATTTTTCATATATAGTAAACTAGTCAGAGATCTGACATACTACTTAGATTACAACAACCATCATGTTACTGAAGTGATAACAAAACACCATTTTTAACACTGATAAAGTTCAGAAAACATAATTTGTGTATTTATGAATATAACAACAAAAAAATATCAAACAAAGGATAAACCTCCCAGTATCATAATGTTGGGAAAAATATCCTAATGGGAATCACTTGTTGTGTTTATGAACAAGGGGAAATTGGAAAAAGCAATGGAAAAGACTTTGAAAATGAAAAAATGTATTTTTGGCATTTTATTTATGAAAATAAAGGAAATTAGGAGAAAAGGGAGGTGAAAAGTCACATGTTGCATGTGAGGAGGAAATAGAAGGAAAAATTAAGGAAAATGATGAAATTAAAGGCATCAAGAATAAAAATACCTCATAGCATTAGTTTGTAGTTTTTTTTTCATTTCAATTTTCGAATTAGTCTCAGAGAGGAGAAGAGCACAAGGAGGAGAAGGAAAGCAAGCAAGGAAGGAAAGGAAGGACCATTTGGCACATTGGGGGAAGGGGGCAGGTTGCTTGGCCCCAACCACTGATTTCGGTAACCACCACATGACCACAGTGCATGGCAGAAAGGGCAGGGATATGGCCCCATCCCATGGTTCTATAGACATCAATGTGACTGAAGAGAAGAGTTAGCGAGAAGGGCGGGGCGGTTAGGACCTGACCCTAAGCCACGTTGCTACCCACACAAACACATGAGGAGGGCACCGACAGATAATCCCTAACCCTTGGTCTCATTATTGATCGTTATGTGACCACAGTTGGGAGTAGAGTCAGTAGGGGTAGGAAGCTAGCCCAACCCCCAACCATATACCACGACGTGACCACATGCCGACGGAACAGGAGTTAAACCAGTGGGGGTGGGAATTTGGCCCCGACCCCTGGCTCTATGGAGCCATGTGACCCATTTTTTGTGCATAGTGGTTATTGGCAACATTAAAGAGGTAACAAATTGCACTTTTGCAGCAGGAATCTTGTCGGTCCTAGGTGAAATTGTCGCTCGATGAACTGAGAAAAGAGTGAAATTTTTGCACAGTTAGCAGGTTTTGCCAAATTGTAGGACATATAATAAATCTTGGCTTGGAGAAGCATTTATTGCTCAATTTTTAACCTTTTTAAGCTCAAGAAGAGACTAGATGGGGGTTTTTTCACGTCCCGGACTCAATGGAAACCTCAGTTTTCTGATTGAACATTTTACGATGGAATTTTTGCATAATCAAGTATTTTAGTGCTAGAGGCAGAGAGTTTTGAAGCGGTATGAAGGAATTTTTTAGCATGGAGAGAGCCTAGTCAGAGGTTTTACAACCTTATAGTTTCATATGCAGCAACTGTTACTTCAGTAGAGCAACTTTTTCCAATCTTTTCTCAATATGTTCTCATGAGAGAAGCTCTTTTCAACACTTCATTATGGAATTTTTGTATGTTTTTGTGCTTGTATTTCAGGTGGAGTATAAGGACCTATTGTGTGAGATTCCTTTTTATGTTGACATTTTCATGACTTGTTATAGGGAGTCATATTTTTGAGTGAGAATTCTTTGTAGGATAATGTTTCTTTGTAGGAGAAACAAGCCACCCTTGTGTCAACAATTTGTATGTACTCATTTGTTGTTAAAATCAATAAATCAGTCTAGCTATTGGAGAAGGCCCAAAGATGTAGCCCAAGAGGGGTGAACTTCATCATCAAATGTTGGTTTCTTCTCTTCATTTTTATCATCTTGAGTTGGGTGTGAATTTGTTTCTCTTTTAAGTACATGTGAAAACTTAACTCACCATCTTGAAGAGGTTGTGAAATCACCATTAAAGACCCATTTTGTTAAATTGCAAAGTGTCAAAGGACAATCAGTTTTTGATAGCAAGAGTGTTCCTCCATTTTCAGATCAGGTGGTACAAGAGTAGGTTCTAACCAAGTTGCAAGTATGGGCAAGAAAGTGAAGTGTGAAAGACTCCAAGAGCTAGAGGAGATTAATCTATCTCTTCGAATGGAGGATGTTGAGCTGAGGATATTGCTTGAAGTTGCAGAGGAGGATAAAAAACAAATGTGCCTACAGTTGCATCATGTAGTGGAGGAACAAATTGGTGAGAGTTCCTTCCCAGAAGTAGCAAATAATGCCTCCAAGTTGAAACCAATTTGTGGGCATGGTTCATACACAGGATATGGACCCAATGTTGAGAATGATGGATTAGGGGAATTTTGAGGTCTACAATGGGCCTCCTAAGGAAATTATAAAATAATAGTGGAAATGATAAAATAAGATTTGATGACATCATAAAATTTTAGAGGGAAAAAAGAAAAAACTATTTTTTCAACTCGTATTTTCAACTTATCACCCAAAGTGTTTACTCAAATTTCAAGCAGGAGTACTCGTTGGATGAAAAATTTAATTCCTCATCCAAGGAGTACCCATGTTTCATACTTTTGATGGAACTTGCTACACGAAAAAGGAGAAATACATTGAAAACGTGATTGCAATCATATTTTTTAATGTATTTCTCAATTTTCGTGTAGCACGGTCCATCGAAAGTATGCAGCATGGGTACTCCTTCGATGAGGAATTAAATTTTGCATCCAACGAGTATTCCCACTCGAAATTTTCGTAAAAAATTTGGGAGATAAGTTGAAAATACGAGTTGAAAAAGTAGTTTTATTATTTTATTATTTTTTAATATTTTTACCCTTTTACTTAAAAAATGATGAATCATCCCCCATGGTTGACATCATCATCTTGAATCCTATTGGTCCTTATAAATTTTATTTTGGTTGTAAATTTTTCGTAGGAGGTCCATTTTAGACCTCAAAATTCCCATATGTGCCCATTGGTAAAATTGATTGGCTTGAGTCATCATCTACTTCTTCATCAAAATCTGAAACAAAAAAATATGGGTGATAGGCCAAAGGAGGTAATAAACATTTCTAGTTCTACTCCTTCAGCTAATGTTGATAGCACATCTTTTACAGCCTTTTAAAAGCATATCAAAGGTATTTGTGTGAATATTTTAACTCAAATGGGTTATGATGGAAGATTCCTTAGAATAAATGGAAAAGGTATCACTAATCATATCCTGATGAAAGAACAACCACTATATGAAGGATTTGTTTGTAGTCATGGAGAAATTGGAGAGTGCTCTAAAATTGTTGAGACAAATAACTCATCAAGTGATGATATGTCACAACATGATGGTATTTATGCTCTAATATTGTCTCCAAAGAGAGATGAATGTTCCAAGGAACATACAAAGTATAGTTCTTATCGTCAATGTCACAACCCAATTGAAAAGTATAAGTTTCATGGGAATTTGAAAAATGTTGGTGATTTTGATAATTTATGGGACATGTTTCCTTGCACATTTTGTGATGCACATAGCCATTGTTTGGTTGATTATGAGGAACATAAGGTGATGGTAAAAATAATGGATCAAATCCTTTGGACAAGGAATGAGGAATCTCTCCCTGTTATGAATACTTCCTTGTCAATGGGCAAGCGAAAGCATTTTTGTACCCATTGTAGCATGAATAGGCACCATAATGAAAAGTGTTGAAAACTCCATTTATAACTTCGTCCCGAGAAGTACAAAGAGGCCATGCGATTCCTTGTAATAAAAGCGACATGTGGCAAAGTGGAAACTTATGTAGTTCCTAAAGCGGCCTTCAAAGCAGCGTGAGTGAAAAAAGAGAACCCATAAGTCTGGGATGGGAAAAGAATGGGTAGACTATTTTGTATAGTTTGTTTGATTTGTAAAATTGTAAATATTTTTTGTATATTCTTGTTTCAGTACTTTGTAAATTGAAGTCATGTACAATCACTTAATGTCAACAAGTGTATTTTCTTTGGCATGTTATGTTAGCTTGGCTTGATGATGAGTCCATTTGTCTAGGACATTTGCGATGAAAATTTTCATGTCATCCAGTATTACTATAGTTGTGTCAAGCACTCACCTTACAAGTGTTTCGATATGAAGCTTGTTTGTGAATTTAATCTTTGGTAAAGATTGTGCAGAAGATGACCATGATTATGTGGACAAAGCTAAGCTTGTCATTGAACAAATGTATCTAAAGCATCTAAGAGTACAAGTGAAACTTGAGGACAACAAAGAAAAGTACAAATCAATGCATGGAAAGCACTGAGTTTCTTATGATTTCCAGGTGGAAAATCAAGTTTGGGTTCAGTAGGGAAGGACTTCAAGGTGAAGTTTGTTTGATCCAAATAAAGATGGTTTATGAGAGAATGTTAAAATTCGATCCATCAAAATTTTAATTCCTGCATGTTTAAGAGAATTGCAACAAGCCAAATTTCTTATTAGGAAGATAAGGAATTCACACAACAACAAGGTGGAGTACCTTGATTGGAGCTCAAAGGCACTAATTAAAATAGAACAAGAAGGATTGAGATCAGGAAATTTAATGATATTTTACCTCACTTATTTGTTGAGTGAAGATATACTTTTGGAGGTCCAAAATTTCCTAGTGGGGAGGTAAGATCCGGAGATCAAAGATAGGCTCGAAAAAGAAAGTTCTATGAATCTCTCAAAATCAGTGTCAAGTAGTAGTGTTCGTGGTTCTAATTCCAATGGCGCTTGAATCACCTCAATCTGACGTCATATGAGGAATTTATGGTGTTCTAAATTTTTTGACCAACAACTAAAAAGTCAACAACATAGTTGATTGGCCTGATGACTGGGTAGTCCCTATAGCTGACATCATCAACTGACTGTGTAGGGTACAATATCAATACTAAATAATCTGGTCTTGACATGTGCCAGGTTCAAACATGTGCACTTGGCACATTTTGGTTAGTTGTTTGGTTTGAGGTGGCTCAATCAGAGGCTGCCACATAGCCCAATAAGAGGGCACCACGTGGTGCCCTGTGATTGGAAATTTTTTATATATAGGGCTTGAAGGGCTCGACAGGGTTCGACCCCTTGACCTGCAAAGTATTAACTCAATTCTCTACCGATAGACCACACAATGGTTCTTAATATGTTATGTCGCCGAGTTATATTTAAATTAGAATGTTTGGCACATTGGGGGAAGGGGGTGGGGTGCTTGGCCCCAACCCCAAGTTTCAATAACCACCTCATGACCATGGTGCATGGAAGAAAGGGCAGGAACATGGCCCCATCCCATGGTTCTGTTTTCATCCATGTGATTAGAACAGAGAGTAAGTGGGAATGGCAGGGCGGTTAGGCGTTGGCCCCCAACCATGTTTCTACCCATGTGACCACAGGTGGAGAGAACAGGCGGATAAGCCCTGGCCCTAGTCTCATTATTGACCATTATGTGACCATAGTTGGGAGCGGAGCTGATGGGGCCTAGTAGTTGGCCCCGACCCTCGACCTTATGCCACGATGTGACCACATGCCAACATAACAGGAGTTAAAGCGATGGGGTTGAGAAGTTGGCCCCAACTGCCGACCCTATGGTGTCACGTGACCTAATTTTTGTGCACAAGGGTTATTGGAAAAATTAAAGAGGCAATAAATTTTTCTTTTTTCAGCAGGAATCTCGTTAGTCCTAGGTGAAATTTTCGCTCGGAGGACTAAGAAAAGGGAAAAATTGTCAAGAATTTAGCAGATTTTGCCAAATTGGAGGACAGATAACAGAGCTTGGCTTGGAGAAACATATCTTGTTCAATTTTTAACCTTTTTGAGCTCAAGAAGAGCCTAGATGGAGGTTTTTGAGCATCCTAGACTCAATGGAAGCCTTCGTTTTCTGATTTAAGAATTTCATGATGGATTTTTTGCAGAATCAAGTCTTTTAGTGCTAGAGGAAAAGATAGTTTTAAAGCAATATGAAGGTATTTTTTAGCATGGAGAGAGCCTAGATAGAGGTTTTCCAGCCTATATATTCATCTGTAGAAGTTATTACCTCAGTAGAGCAGCTCTTTTCAGTCTTTTCTCAATATGTGCTCATGAGAGAAGCTCTTTTAAGCACTTCATTGTGGAAATGTTGTATGTTTTTGTGCTTGGATTTCAGGTGGAGTATAAGGACCTATTGTGTGAGAGTCCGTTTTATGTTGACATTTTCATGACTACTTGTATGGATTCATATTTTTTAGTGAAAATTATTTGTAGGAGAATGTTTTTTTTGTATGAGAAACAAGCCACTCCTATGTAAAAAATTTGTATGTACTCATTTTTTGTTGAAATAAATAAAGCGGCCTAACTATTGGCACAAGCCCGAAGATGTAGCTTAGGAGGGTTGAACTTTGTCATCAAATGTTCGTTTCTTCTCTTCATGTTTTTAATATTAAGTTGGGTGTGAATTTATTTCTCTTTTAAGTTCATCTGAAAACTTAACTCACCATTTTGTAGAGGTTGTTAAACTTATTTTACCATTAAAGACCCATTTTGTTAATTTGCAAAGTGTCATAGGACAACTAGTTTTTGATAGTAGGAGTGTTCCTCCATTTTCAGATAACCTACAAACTTGCACTGTCATCAATAGTGGAATTCTATGATGTTTTACATGTTTCATTACTTAAAATATATGTGAAGGATGTTGATCATGTGATTGGCTGGTATGTATTACAGTTGGATCTAGAAGGAGAATTTCAGTTGGAACCTTAGTGTATATTGCAACTGAAATAACTCATGCTTCAAAATAGAGAAATTGGGCAAGTTAAATTGCAGGAAGCACTTTTGGCCCGATGAAGCTACATGGGAGATTACTAATTAGATGTAGGCTATGTATCCTTCATTATTTTCTGATTGAGGAAAAATAGTTTTGGTATATGTACATATTTATGTATGGTTTTTGTTGTAAATATCACAATGAGTTGTGTTATAAATATCCAAGAAGCGATATAGTTTTCATGTGTCATGTTTGTCATGTTGGTTTGTCTTTTTAGTATGTTATTTATTGTAAATATTACATCGAGCTAAGTTATAAATCTCCATGGGAATTATGTTTTGGTTTTCAGCAGTTTTTCTAATCATAGGTGTCATAGAACGCCAAGGATGGTGTTCCCCTAAGGGGGAGGGGTTTGTAACAATCCAAGGCTAAAAGCTCATGTAATAAAGGATAATAAACGCAAAATAAGACCAAGGACATGGGACACATAATCCAGGCTATATGTTGGGAAAAGCATCCTAGTGGGCTACTATTTATGGCTAAGGAAATTGGAAAAAAGAATGGGAAAAGGAAAAGAGACATTAATTGGAGTTTATTAATGAAAATAAAATAAAATAAGAGAAAATGGATATGAAGGGTCACAAATTTGCATGAGAGTGAAATTGAAGGAAAATAGAGGAAAATGAAGAAAATAGAAGTCTTAATGATAAAAAGGCTTATGAGGACCAGTTCACAACATTTTGTCAGTTTTCCTTTGGAATTAGTTTTAGAGAGATTAGAGCACCAAGATGAGATATCAAGCAAGCAAGAAAAGGAAGGACAAGGAAATAAGAGGACAAGCAAGGAAGTTTGAATCAAGCAACTTCAACAGGAGGATTTTATAGGTAATAGGTTTCATGTGTGATTTCCTAGATGATTTTTGAATACATGGTACATGCATTTTTTCATTTGGTTCACTTGCTGTCATTAGCATGGGTTTTGTCCAGTTTGACAGTGGTTTCAACCTTTCCTTGCCATTTCCTAGATAACCATGGTGTGATGGGATTCTTTTCTTGGTTGAGCTTTGGATTGTCAAAAGGTTTTGGAACCGGGTGAGGTGGTCTCAAGAAAATTCCCAAGGGTTGGGAATGGAGGTGGTTTAATCTCTGGGAATCCCTCGACATGTGTGTGGAGATAGGAAAATTCCTCAAGGTATTGGCGAAGAAACTCTGAAGCATCTAAGCATGTTTTGGGCTTTGTGATCTATTAACTCATTTTGGAAAGATCACAGTAGCTTGAGAGTGGAGATGGTTTAATCTACAAGAATCCCTAGTTGTTTATGTTTTGAGGTCCCACGTTCATGCTTGGAATATGGCACGAGAGTGATTGGCTAAAGAAATATTTGGTTCAACTCAATCTATGGTCAGGTGGTACGTGGAAGTACCTGACTTGGTTGGCTTTTGCATACGATGATAAGATATATTTTGCTATTGTAATTGATGAGTCTTTGTACTTGCTATTATGGTGATTTATGTCTACTTTTTCATGGTTAATAATCAGGGAAAAATTTAGGGGCTAATATTCATAGGTGGGCTAATATTCCATGCTTTTTCCAAAAAAAAGATTCGCCAATTTCCATTTTTCTAGAAATGAATTCGCTCAACATTTATAGCATAAAATTATTTTACCTTCAAAATTGTCAATATTTTATATTTTCTAATATATAATAATTACAAAATCTAATTTTTTTTCCAAAATTATCATTAAACATTTTAAAATTTGGGTATTAGGGACTAGTAAAATTTGCCAAGGTTTCTAAACTTTAATATATACCTACATCCCTAAAATTTTCCTTTTTAATAATATAGTTATATGTTGGTTATAATCATGGTTTTGTAATGTGATCTAACTATGACTTGTTCAATATTTGATAAGTATATGATGGTTATTGAATTCATGGGCTAACAAATGTTATTGCAGCTCTTATGAGAGGGAATTAGATCTTCTTGTTGGTTCTCAAATAATTTTCAAACTCCTATGATTAGATATGCATTCATGACCTATAGGTTGCATGTTCATTATATGTTTGACAAAATTACTGTCACGGTTAGGCCTGGTTAGGTCAAGTCTTTTCTCAAGTTTTGTATGTTTATCATTTTCCTTATGTCATTTATCATTATGATCAGTCTCAGGAAGTTTTGGGTAGTGGTATGGAATTGTGGCTTAAATCTCGGGACCACACCCTCCGAAATGAGAATTTTGGGCTATAAAAACACTCAGGAAAGCTTATGCATGCGGTTGGAGGGAAATAACCACACCCTTGTAGTCTTTTTCATCTGGTTGTGGGCCCATATCACTGAAAAAACTATGCAACTCAGGGTTTGGTCACTTGGGGTGGTTCATTCGCTCTTGTGTGTCTTGTAAGCCCTATAGGATGTCATTTTGTGGTCACTAAGTCTCATTTGTTGAACCCACTTCCATAACTAAAGTTTGTAGGTCAAGTCATGTCATAATAACTCTTTGTCTCATTTTTACCCTAACAAACCCGTGAAATTGGGTAAATGTGGGAGGGGGTGTTGCGCGTAACCATCTTCCTCCATGTTGGAAAATCTTTGTGGTGTATGTGAGCACTCTTGAACACCAATCACCTTTGCAGAATCTATGCTTGATTCCTTACTCTATATAAGGACTCGTCCATCAAAAAATGCAACTTATACCCTTTTACTTCTAAGGATGAAATAGATATCAAGTTATTTTTCAAGCCTGGTTCATACAACACATCATTTATGTGAATAATTTTCTCCTCAATCCAAATGGAAACATGTTGAGCTAACACCTTTGATTGCATACTTGGTATTGTCACCAAGTTCCACATTTTGTGTTGACTTCCTCTCTACCAATTCTATGGGACTGTCACAGTCACCTATCATATGTCTATAGGCATCGCTTTCCACTAAACAAATGTCACTATGATATGAAACAATGTCTGTAAGGGAAGAAAATAAGAAGTAATCCATATCATTTATATTTTCATCCCTAGATCTCATCTAATGTGGGTGCTTATAATAATCAATGTTTGTTGCTAAAGCATGCTTCTTTCCCTTCTCTTCCTATCATGCTTCCCTTTAGGACACTTATTTTTATAGTGACCAAATTTGTGACAACCGAAACACATAATATTTGAATATCCTTCTTCTTATGATTCTAAACGAGAGCATGTCTTCTATCTATATTCCCTTTATGAATTTTTCCAAAATTTATTCTTCCTTTACCATTCATCATATGAGCTGCAAATTCTTGGGACTCACCATCTTGAGGTCTCTAAATCTTCCCCTTTGATACTAGCTTAGACTCCTCTTGAGTACATGAAGCTCATAGTTGATCAAATTTTGGAATTTTTGTTCTGCCACAAATGCTTGATAAAAATGAATCCCACGAATCCATATTCCCATTAAGGGTCACAGTAACAGGTTCTCATTCATCAATATTTTCTCTAATGGTTGGAGTCAATTCTTGAACTGAGAGATCCTCATGAAGTAGGAAGCCACAATATCTAATCTAGACATGTGAATATCATGAAGTTGGTTACTCAAGGCCATATTTCAACCAATGTTGACTGTATAAATCCCTACTAGGGAATCATATATTTTCTTTGAAGTCTTCAACACAACAACAAAAGGAATCAAATGGTCTTTGTTGGATTGAATAGAATCCTCTTGGTCTTAGTTTCCATCTTCTTATGCTTGGCCTTTCCCTCGTCATCTTGAGGTTTAGTAATATTGCATTCCACATATTCCATGACATCATTCTCTTTGAGAATGAGATCCATTTTGTTTCTTCAAGCCCTAAAATTTTCTGCACCTTGTCGCCTATCTTCAGCCTTGGTAGAGGAAGACATCTAGTCAAGGATCTGGTCACATATCAAATTGCAAAGTAAGTGTCTTCAAGGGGTGATCTCAACTGCATTTCTTCACCAAAGCTTTGATACCATATTGATTTTTTAGTGCTAATTAGACAAGCACAATTTTTTGCAACTAATAAATACTTCCAATGACATATGAGATTACTTTAACACACTCCAAAACAACATTAAGTAATTACACTCAGAAAATTCAACTAGTCAAACATTGACTCTCAAAAAATTGACTCCTTAGAAACTTCAACCTCTTCTTTAGATTAATTCCCACATGAGAGAGAGAGAGAGAGAGAGAAGTGTTAGTAGTGACTAAGTGAGTAAATGAGAATTTCATGTTTATTTTTATAGTGATATTAGAGTTCCCAATAGACATGTCTCTTTGTAAACTAAATTTAAAATAAAATAAAATTTTCTTTCTTCTAAACAGTTGGGGAATACCTCCAAAAACTACCCACATAGTGTTTGAATTTGTTAAATTGTTGCTCCATAATTTATGCGAGTCTTTGCATAAATTTAGGTAGAAGTAAAAAGTAAATATGCATTACATTCTTTATATTTGGATAATTAAACATATTTACCAGGAATTATTGTCCACAGTAATTTATACAATTATTTACATAAATTTATGTAGGAGTAAAAGTAAAAATGTTGTACATAAATATTATAACAACCCCAAAAACTGAAAAAATTACATTTGTATTCATCCACTAAAAATCTAACATGCCTACAACATGCAATGTCTCAAGCTTTTATATTCAACCCCTTCCAGTGCTAATGATATGTTGTTGATTTCCCCTTGCACCATCTTATGAGAAACACAAAATCATTATATAGCAAATCTTGTCACTTGCAGATAGTATGCGACATCACATACACATTACATGTTTTCCTTTTACCAAATCCTTCATTGGTTTTAAGTGAGAACTCGCACCATGGAAAATTTTAGGGGCTAATATTTGCAGGTGGGCTAATTTTCCATCGTTTTTCAAAAAAAAAGATTCACCAAGTTCCTTTTTTTATAAAAATTATTCGCCCAAATTTTACAATATAAAATAATTTTACGTTAAAAATCGTCAACATTATATATAAAATATATATAATATCATTATAAATTTGATTAATTTTACAAATACATCAACAAACATTTTATAGTTTGCATATTAGGGACTAGTGAGATTTTCCAATTTTTTAAACTTCAAGATAATTTTCCATCTTTAAAATTTTCCCTGCACACATGTCCAATCTACATAATGGATTATTTTAAAGGCATAAATCAACATCATTGGAAATATATATATATATATATATATATATATATATATATATATATATATATATATATATATATATATTGTGGAATTCAATGCAAGTATATTAAGGCTTTGTATGCCAATTGGCTTAGCTGCTCCAATTACTCATTGTAATCCATCGAAAGTATATATATTAACATGTCACAAGTTAGTGTCACAATTCATAAAATTACAGCTCTAAGTAAGGATTTATAAGCTATTGGACTCAACCCATATTCCTAAAAGTGTTAAGATAAGAAAATTTCCCAGTATGCAAGAAATAACATCATTTATGGAGCTACAACTCTTTTTTGAAGACCTATGAAATCTTGTTGTTTTGCAGCCTTTCCAACATTTGTATCATGGCTTCCTTTGCCCAATATGATCTCAAACTGCCTTTACAAAATCTCCTTAGAAGCAAGGTTGCTTCATGCTTCATCATGTCAAGGAAGTTGCCTCAACTTCCTTATGCTTGGAAGAATTAGCATTCAGGAGATTTGTCCTGATATTTTTGGTTTTTATTTCACTCAGTAGTAAATTTATACTTCTTACCTTGTAGTTTCCATACGGAGTTTTCTCCAAAATTCTCACCTAATCTCAAATTCTAGGTTTTCTAGTATGTTCCCCTTGTCAATATTTTTCAATTGACTATATATTTATCAAATTTTAGTACCTAAGATAAAATTTATGCCCTTTAGAATTTTCATCCCGTTAAGCCATTTTTATCCTTTAAATGTCCTATAACTTTCTCCAACAATTTCAACAAATAATGTCCTTCAAATGAAAATTATAAGTTTGAATTTGTGTTCTACTCGCAAATATATTTCTTTTGATTATTAATTTCCCAATTCCGACTTCTAGGATGAAAGTTGTAGTCTTGAGAAGTTCAAGTTGTTTTTCTCAATTTTGTCCTAGCTGTTAGGATTTAAAATTTAAATGTTTGGGCTCATATCAGTTTCCAAAATATTTGTCTACACTATAAAATTAGACGCCTAAGTGCTCCTAATTCTTCGTCCTAGCCCCTCCACACCCAATGGGAGCCAACAACCATGATCTGCTAGATAGTATGGCCTTGATTGTGTCCTCACAACCCTCAATGAACCCCACACACATTTATTATATATATAGACACATACACACACACACACACACACACACATATATATATAAACATATATTTTTTCTTAATTTACAATAGGGGCCATCCCACCATGACGTGGGTCCTTTAATCCAATGGTTGTGGTTACTCCAATAACTAGTATTCCAAATTGAGTGTGCCCCCCCACATCAGCAAGGGGGAGGGGGGTCCACACTTCATTTTCCGCCCTCCTCTAGAACCACGATCCCTCTAATGATATGTTCACTATGAGATGACGAAAATCTGCACTATAAATTTTCAGGAATCCACCAATGGTTCCCCTTCGCTAGAACTATGACCTCTGATGTGGATTTCTTCATCGTAAACTAACAAAGCTCCACCTATAGTTTCGCGTCATTCAACATTGGGAAGGCCAAATTCCAACCCCTTGGATTTGAGCATTATGATTCTCGTTGCAACAAGAAGCCTACTAAACTTAGGAGACTATAACTCAAGCAATACTAACACAATGACTAGAGTTATGAACCCTTTTACTTCTACATATAGAACACAACTATGCTTTCATTCAAGAAATGGAATTAAATATAATTTTTCAACATAGGAGAATGCTAATCCATATTTCCATTTTCCATATGGACAACCATGACTTTTATACCTCTACTGAAATTCTCTTGTAGCGACCAACCTCGCAACTTTAGATATATACCTCTTGTGGTGACCAATTATCTTGTGTGCACTGTTTCACACGATCCATTGATCAAAATTGTATTAATAATATTAAGTGGGCACCCAATAAATTAATGGAGAAGAAATCATTTACAAGATCAACAACCTGGATTTCATTAGGTCCACAACCATAACTCACAACTCGACCTATCAAACGACCATAGCTTATGCCCAAGCATTTTAGTTGGTAGTCTTATAGACTATTTTTAGTCTTGTGTATGTTAAAATATCATTCATTAATTTTTACTAGAATGGTCCCTCCTGATTCAATGACCATAATCGTTGTGTGGCCCCTATCGCATGGGCCCTCCAACCAATGCATAACTTAAATATCCATTGAATGGCCACTCAACCAAGTTATGTCTTCGCTAATAATTAGTACATGGCATAATCCAAAATGCTTCAAGTGATAGATGATGGTGAGGGCTTATTGGGTGGTAAAGTGAGGGCCCGTTAACGCCCTCAGACTACCCGATTCATCATGTGATCCCTTCTAGTCTTATGTCATGGTGACAACTCGTTGAATATTGGGTTCTAAAGGCCTTTGCCCAAAACTACTTTTTGGGAGCCAGATACTGCCCTATCATGTGGTTTGAGGTTTGGGAAAACTTCTCATGCAGCACACGATATTGCCTTGACCACTTTAGTTTGGCGTTCCTTCCATGTTCAAACCTTGACACTAAAATGTACACCCCTCTTGCACATTGTTTGGGTTGTGTGGCTAGCAAAAACGTGGCCCTCATGCACATTACAATATTCATATTTTAACAAGCGATTGGAAAGATTTTCATTTCCTGAACTTCATCAACATAATAAATCCTAGTTACACAGAAGGTGTCTCTTTTTGAAATTGGTCAGACTAGGCACTGTCTTCATCTCCATTTGACATTTGTTCGTCTGTTGTTTTGACATGGGTCACCTTTAACTTAAGAAAAAAAAGGAATTACACACCTTATTGTAAAATGAACCATTTTGCTAAATAAAATTTTCTTATATATAAATTAATGTTATAAATAATAATGAGGAACTTATCATGGAGGAACTTATTAGAATTGCAAATCCCTAGGAAGTCGGTGGGTGGGGAGCCAAAGTGGGAGAAATCTAATTTTTTAATTTGTTAAAAGTAATGGACCATTTTGCTTAAAAAAAATTACTTATATATAAATGAATGTTATAAATAATAACGAAGAACTTATCATGGAGGAACTTATTAGAATTGGAATAATCTCAAATCCCAGAGAAATTGGTAGGTGGGGAGCCACATGGCACAAATATAAAATTTTAAATTTATTAAAAGTCAATGAAACCTAACAAAGTTTGTAATACACTACAACTGTTGATAAACATTAAGACTAAGTATATGCTAAGAATATTACCTTGAGAATCAATTTAGGCCCTCAATTAAAAAAATTAAAAAATCTCAACAGATCCTCATCCACCTTAAGTTGAAATAAAAATTCTTCGACAATTAAATTAAATTAATATATTCAAGGCATGTAGGTTTAAAAATATAGACATTTTATTACATGGTGAGAAATTTAACAAGGATTTCATTATTTTACAAATTTAAAATTTAATTATTTAGATAAGCGTGTATATTTTGGAATGGTTTCAGAATTTTAATTTAATTATCAATAATTATTAGGTGGATGGTAAGTATTTAATTTACATTAAATATTGTATAATTTTCATATTAGTATACACTAATCAATGATTGAGATTTATCTCCACAATAGTTAAGTCTTTTCAATCCTTTTAATTAAATTAATTAATTAAAAAAATGTTATATGAACAAGTGTCATATGAAATGAGTTATGGTTTTCAGTGCATGTAATATATATAATCCATAGTAATAGCCCATGATATTATAACAAATTATCAATAATTATTAGGTGGATGGTAAGTATTTAATTTACATTAAATATTCTATAATTTTCATAGTAGTATACACTAATCAATGATTGAGATTTATCTCCACAATAGTTAAGTCTTTTCAATCCTTTTAATTAAATTAATTAATTAAAAAAATGTTATATGAAAAGGTAGGGAATATATAGGAAAAAGAATTGATAGATTATATGTCCCTGGATCATCGATGAAATGTATCGTTAAACACGCTTGAGGACCTAACGCTTTTGGATCATGGAGGACACACAGGAGTGCTGGGAGTTCGAGGACAAGCAATATGGTTATCCTTTCAAGTTCAACCATCTGTGGCTGGAGGATAGGGATTTCATCAAATTGATTAAGGATTATATCTCACAACATCAACGGATTATTGACTCTTCGGCCATGGCTTATTTCTCCAGTCTTCTGAAGGGAATGAAGAAGGAGGTCCGAGGGTGGGAGAAATTAAAAAAGAGAAAGAACAAGGAGCAGATGCGCTATATTATTATGGAAAGGGTGAGAATATACAAGGAGGTGGCGAATGGAAATCAAAGTACGGATTTCTAGGAGGAGTTAAAAACCCGAAATCTGAATATCGTGATTTTCTGTCCAGGGAGGAGACTACATGGAGATTAAAGAGTAGGGCCACATGGTTGAAAGCTAGTGATAAAAACACCAAATTTTTTCATAAGTTTGCTTCGGGAAGGAGGAAGGAAAACACTTTTGGAAATTGATTCAGGAGGTAAAAATATTTGTTCTGATATGGATATTAAGGCGACAGGTGGAATACTTTGGGTCACTTTACAAACATAGGGAAGAAAATGTCACAACTGAGAAAATGGAGTTAATTGAGGAGTATCTGGCGATGTTTGACAATTTTGATCACCAGAGATTTAATGAAAAGGTCTCCTCTGAGGAGGTCAAAGGGGTGTTACATTCCTTTGTTGCTGATAAGAGCCCGAGGCCGGATGGTTGGACCCCAGACTTTTTTCTCCATTTTATTGATGATTTTCTTGAGGATTTAATGGATATGGTTGAAGAAGCTTGGGTAAGCGCAAGGATTCATGGTGCGGTTAAATACAATGTTCATTGTTCTGATCCCTAAGAAGAAAGGAAAGCTTTCTTTTAGTGATTACTGGCCGATATCACTATGCAAGACCCTCTATAAAATTATTTCAAAAGTCATTGTGCAGAGATTAAAGGGCACCTTATCCAAATTTATCTCGCTTGAACAAACCGGATTCCTGAAGGATAGAAATATACATGATGCTATCGCGATGACTCAAGAGATCATTCATACAATTGGGACAAAAAAGAAGGAGGTGGCAGTGATGAAGATCGATCTGAACAAGGCGTATGATCGGGTTGATTGGATGTTTTTGAGATTAGTTCTTTTCAAAATTGCACTAAACAAGGATGCAATTGCATGGATCATGGGTTGCGTTAGTAATACATCTATGGCGATAATTATAAATGATTCGGCCACAAAGTTCTTTCATCCGAATAGAGGACTTAGACAGGGGTGCGCCCTCTCACCTTTGTTATTCATACTTGTGATGGATGCCCTAAGTTTAAAGATTAGAAGAGCGGCTAAGCAGGGACGTTTCCATGGTAGTGAGATAAGCCCTCTTTTAAAACCTACTCACAGTCTATTTGTCAACGACATTCTTATCTTTGGAATGCTAGTTGATTCTTAAAGAATTTTTTTCACTTTTCTGTGAAGCCATTGGGATGTTGATTAGTGAAGAGAAATCGTGCATGTATTATGCTGCCGGGGAGGTGTCCATACAAAATGAATTAGAAAATTTATTTATTTTCACTAAGGCTCCCTTAAATGATGGGTTGACATACTTGGGCTTCCGGATGAAAGCATTAAGTTATACATTGGAGGAGTGGAAGTGGTTGCCTAAAAAATACCAAAATAAATTGAGCTTATGGTCAACAAAGTGGTTATCTAGAGGAGGTAGGTTGACCTTAACTTAGGTAGTTCTTCAAAAGATTATGGTGATTGGGGCCATCTTTATATCATCCCGAACATGATAGCGGTGGAAATTCGTAAGATCATGACAAATTTCATATGGGGGGGGGAGGAAAGATAAAAGAGCTATCCATTTAGCAAGGTGGGATATGTTAACTTTCCTAAAAGATAAAGGTGGCTGGGGCATCCTGAACCTGGAGATATTCAGGCAGTCCCTCCTTATTAAATCATTATGGAGGTGTTTTCACTCAGGAGGAATATGGCAGGACATTATTAATCATAAATATTTGGGAGGGGCTACGCTGGAAGATTTGAACATCTCGGGATGGAAAGCTGGGCGCTATAGTTCTGCTATTTGGAAAGGTTTTGGAAAACTTTGGCCTTTGTTTAAGAAGCACTTTTTGTGGCATTTCGGTAATGGTACAAATATTCTTGTTGGATGCAGTGATATGTTGGGATTTGACCGACTCTCTTCTTTATCGGAGGCTCCCATTAACTGCCTAAACCAGAAAGGGATTTTCTACCTACAACAGATTATCCAAGGGTGGGTAGATGGCATCCCTAAGTGGAAAAATATTATTGAATTGGGCCTAGAGAGCAAGTGGGATGATATGCGGGTAAAGTACACAAATTATCTTAGTATGCAAGGTTTGTGTTGTAATATTGAGGGAGATAGACTCCTTTGGGAGGGGTCCTACTCAAAGACAGGGCTGAAAGTAAAGAATATTTACTCATCACTAATCATCTAGAAACCGGACTGCTGGGTCAGGAATTATTGGAAAATGGGAACTCCAGTAAAAATGATAATTTTTCTTTGGTTAGTTTGGAATGATAAAAATCTCACCTGGGGAAATCTACAAAAAAAGGGCTAGCAGGGACCAGGACTGTGTGTACTTTGTGGCAATGAAGAAGAGGACAATTATCATTTGTTTTATACCTGCTCCTTTGCGTATGAAATTCTATTCATTTTGTGTAATAGATTACAGGTCCAACCTCCTACATACATAAATATGGAGGATTGTCTGCGATGGTGGCTTGGTAGAGGGAAGAAATGGTGGCCTTTTCCAATTTTGTTTCATTGGTATATTTGGGGTAGCCGGAATAAAAAACTTTTCAAGGACTACCCCTGTCTTCCTGCAAATGTTGCTTTTCAAATATGCAGTGTTTGGGATAGCCTTAAGGTTGATATGAAACTTACTAGAGATCTATCCATCAGGTTACATCCTCATGAGATACGTTATCCTATTGGTTATTTTGACGGGGCCTCTCAGCAGTCGATCTGTGGGTATAGGGCGTGGTTAATGTTATCTCCGGTTTGTCACTATAAGCTTTAATGGAATGGGGGGAATGGAACAAATATGAAGGCGGAATGCCTGGCATTATGGGGACTCTTATGGTTTGCCTCACAACTCTATATGGACAAGACCTGGATCGTAGGGGACTCAAAATTCTTGGTGGATTACATGAATCAGAAAGTTTGTATAAACCCAGGTCTGCTTTCTCACTGGTTGGAAAGAATCAACAAGCTAAAAAATACTTTTACCACTATCTCCTTTCATCATGTCTACAAAGAGAAGAATGCAGTCGCTGATAGACTATCTAAAATAGGATTGGAGGTTAATATTGGTGAGATGCACTACCAGCTCTGCAATTCGGATGGTCTTGGGGCAACTGGTGTTGTTCCGTTTATCTTATTTTCTGTTAATGCGTGTACTCATTACTTGTTTTGTGGGCCATCTATGGACTTGATGTTTTATCTATGTTTTTCCTTTTTGATGATGTAATAGTGGATTTGATCTGCTATGATACTATTATTACTCTATATGGTTGTGGGTCTGATGGATCAGCCAGGCAATGCTACAAAAAAAATTCATGTAATAGTCTTGGATTTAACGTTATGTTTCTAGTACTTAATATAAACCAGAGTATTTTTTGTACTGAAAAAAAAATGAACAAGTGT